>OY740785.1:45731626-45825357 GCA_963514005.1 Raja brachyura | reverse complement strand
GCGATTTTGAACTCCACGCGAAAAATCTCTACCGGAACATGTAAAAATTGTTCCATCAGCGTGTCGTGTTTTTCGAGAAGATGTGATTATACATGGAAAAAAAACCGACACAAACACGCATCCAAGATCAGACTTTTAAGTATGCAGATAGACTAGACTAAGTGGGACCCGTTGGGTCCTCGACACACAGGAAGCCTGGTCTCCCAACACAACCCATTCCCTCATGCAATATTCCACCACTCATCTGTTCCCCCAAAGCAACGGCGGGAGCGTTCTGTAGCCGGGGGACGGGGATGCATGTAGGTGGGGAGTGTCCTGCAGCCACGGGGGGGGGAGGGGGTGGGGGGAGGAGGGAGTGGGGCGTGAGGGAGGGGAGGGTGTGGGGAGGGGGAGGGTGTGGGGAGGAGGGAGTGGAGGGTGTGGTGAGGAGGGAGGGGGGTGTCGGGGAGGAGGCAGGTGGGGGGGGTTATGTGGGAGGGGGTGTGTGGAAGGGCGGTGTTGGGAGGGGAGAGTGTGTGTGGTGGAGGGGGGTGTGGGAGGGAGGGAGGGAGGGGGTATGTGGGGGAGGGGAGTGTGTCTGGGGGTCGGGGGGGTAGGGAGGGTGTGTATGTGGGAGGGAAGAAGGGTGTGTGGTAGGGTTTGTAGGGCGGGTGTGGGGGAGGGGGGTGGTGGGATGGAGGAAGGGGAGGTGTGGGAGGGGGCGCGTGTGGGGTCAGCGTTTCCCGGCCCCGGCTCCGACCGCACTCAGCGGTTCCGGACTCACTCAGCGGCTCCCACCCCTGGTGCCTGTCGCATCAGGGGCTTCCAGATCCGGCTGCACTCATTGGCTCCCGGCTCGTCCTGGTGGTTGCTGCCGCCCGTGGAACACAGCGCCTGCCCGGGGAACACAGCCCGTGCTCGCGGAACACAGCCCCAGCCTGTACTCTGCTCACTCTGCTCCTTCAGCTTTATTCTCGCCGCCGGTGATTGACAGCGGGTGCCGGAAGGGTGGTCGCCGTCCCGGCAAATGACAGACGAATAACTTTTGTAATATTTCACCAATCGGAATAAAACCTGATACACTTGCAGCACAGGAGAATGGCGAGTAAGGTGGCGAAAAATTGTAGTGTGATCAGGTACCGATTTTGCGCAAATTAAAAAACAACGCAAACCGGTGGAGGACAAAATGAGAGTTTTATATGTATACTAGACCAAGTCAGACCTGTTGGGTCTGTTCCCCCAACGTGCGGTTACGGGGGGAGGGGGGGGTGTGGAGGGGGCTTAGGGGAGGGAGGGTGGGGGAGGGCAGCGGTTTGGGAGAGAGAGAGAGCGTGGTGGGGAAAGAGAGAGAGAGAGAGAGAGAGAGAGAGAGAGCGAGCGTGGGGGGGGGGGGGGGAGAGGGAGAGAGAGCGTGGGGGGGGAGTGAGAGAACCGGTTTCTGACTCTGGAAACCCACAGCTGGAATGAGCGCGCGGGGCTTCTCGAGCTGCGCCAACAGTAATGAGAAGTTTAAGCGCGTGATTATATAGCGGAGAGGAATAGATTCAGCGTGTGAGGAGCCGCTGCCCCGAGATCTGTAGAACAAAGAAGCTATAGAGGAACGGAACTGTACAATCTTTGTTCTGCAGAACTTTCTCGATCTTTCTGCGCATTTTAATCCACAACAGCGGGGGTGGGGGGGGGGGGGGGGCTGGAGGCAAGTGGGCCTGGATTGGTGGGCATTGTGACGTCAGCAGCTGGTGAGCGCCGTTTATATTTTAAAAATTGAGTTTTGTGATCAATTATATTCAAAATCTGGGGAAATAATTGACCAAGGAGTGGATTTCTGAACTCGAAATCGAAATTCTGAAAGTTAAATCGAAATTGTAAAAATCTCTGGTTTTCTAGGAGTTACGTTACACGCACACGACGTGTGGTTGGGGGGGGGGGGGTGGCATGCGGGGGGGCCACATACTAACTACCCCCCGCACACACGCTAACTACCCCCTTGATATTATATTAATATTATTAATTTGCTCCTTTTACCCCATAACTGCCCTATCCACTGACGCGTAGCAACCAACTCGCAGGTGCGTCTAGAGAGGGAGGGGGGGGTAGCGAGTGAGAGCAAAGAGAGAATGGGGACAGAGAGAAAGGGACAGAGATAGAAGGGCAAGAGACAGAGTGAGAGGAGGTGGAGGGGAGGAGGAGAGGGAGGGTGGGTGGGTGGGGGAGGATAGGTGAGAGAGATGGGCGGAGAGAGAGACGGGAGGAGAGAGAGGGGCTGAGAGGGGGGGAAGGGAGAGGGGAGGATGGGAGAGGGGGGGAAGGGAGAGGGGGGGGAAGGAGGGTGTGGAGGGGGATTGGGTTGACGTAACTCGGCCTCGCAACGCCCGCAGCCGTTGATAACAGCCAGCTGACAACAGCCTTTTAAAGTCGCTAAGGCAAGACGCGTTCGCGCGGGAGCGAGCGTTGACAGCAAAGGAGCACCGGCTTCTGACTCTCTGGAAACCCACAGCTGGAATGAGCGCGCAGGGGATGGGAGGGGTGCGCAGGTGGGCGGGGCTTCGCGAGCTGCGCCGGCTGTGAGGAGAAAGGTCAGCGCGTGAGGAGTTGATGCCCCGAGATCTGAAGAACAAAGAAGCTATAGCGGAATGCAGCTGTAGAATCTTTGATCTGGAGAACTTTCTCAATCTTTCTGCGCCTTTAATCCACGGTGGCGGGGCCGGGACGCAAGCACACTTTAATATTTATAACGCAAAGTTAAATGAGAAACAATTCAATTAAAAACAAATAAAGAAATTAACAATGAAATTGAATTAAAAGTTAATGTGAAAAAAATAATATTTTAAATGAAATGCACTCTTTAAGAATTATAAATTAAATGGAGACAGAAAGATAAATTGTCTCAAAATGATGTCTTACTGCCAAACAAACGACTGAAAAATTAAAATGAGCGTTCTATGACAATTAACTATGGAAGCAGATTCTTATCTGGAGACAAATGGAAATCCGGACTTTGTTCTTCACAAACCAAGTCAGAATGACGGTTGGTGAAGAATTGGAAAAACAGCTGTTCAGATGCTGTGCGTGTCTCACGCACCAAAGCTGTTGGGGGTGGGGGGAGGAGCGCGTGTCGTCACACACAGCGGGTCCTTTGTAAGTTCATCTGGAGTTCGGGGGGAGGGGCGTGTGTTGTCACACACACTAAGCGTGCCCGCCCCTCGAGTCACACACACTAAGCGGGGAAGGGGGAGAAAAGTGGAAGAGTAGGGAGGGAGGGGAGAGGGGCAGGGGGAAAGAGGGAAGGGGGGTGGGGAAGAGAGGGAAGGAGGGATGGGGTGGGAGGAGGAGGGGAGGAGGGGTGGGGGAGGAGAGAGGGATGGGGAAGGGTGAGAGAGGTGTGGGGGAGGGATGGGGAGGAGTGAGATGGGGTAGGGGAGGGAGGGGGAGAGGGTTGGGGGAGAGAGGGGAAAGAGTGGGGTGGTAGTGAGGGAGGGGGAGGGGTAGGGACAGTCCATCTATTCCCCACTCCCTATCACCCCCAATCCTCTTTCTCTGTTCCCACACATGTGATCAAGCACTTGCACACTTTTTAAAAACGGATTTTTAATGGGGTCTTTTTAAGCATTTTAAAAAAATTACTTGTCTAATGTAAATTGTAGATATGCAATGAAAACCAGAAAATGAAATAAAATTATCACTTGTCTAAAACAGCAGATGATATAAGTGCAAGGTTTTTAAACACAATTATCTGTTCAAATGAATTAAATTGAAAATAAAGATAACATTTGATAACATGGCTGTGGAAATCGGCAAAGAAAAAATCAACCTCTTCAAAGTGGAGTCCTTTGAATAAAGAGAGAAGATTAAAAAAACGGGGAAAATGTGTGTAATTTGGCGGAGCAAATAACGGAGAACTTAATAAAAAGAATTATTCAAATATAAATAAATATTGAAAACATCGTCTACGTTTACCTTTTGAAAACAAACGTGTCAAATGAAAAATGAAAAAACAGCATAAATCCAGCGTTTAGATCGATTGCTGTCGGGAAACGAAGTCGGAATGACCGTTGGGGAAGAATGTTCTTGAAAAGGTTTCCAAGGCAACGCGAGCCGGCAATGTCCCCCCAGTCATATGTCCACACAGGCTGCGGGGGGAGGGGCCAGGGCTGGGACTGGGGCAAAGGCAGATGTAAATGAGATCCATTCCGATTGGCCATTTGTGAGGGATGGCATTGTGACATCACACAATGGAACGTGCTGGAACATCAGGCGGGGCTGGGGCAGGGGCAGATGTAAATGAGATCCGCTCCGATTGGCCATCTGTGAGCCTTGGGCATTGTGACATGGCACGATGGAATGTTTACCAACATTCTATGGGTGAGAGCAGTTTGATTTTTGAAAAAGGGGGGGGGGGACACGACGGATTTTATTGAAAACGGAGTACGTAACGACGTCCAAACGTGACGGGGAGCGCCGTCGGGAAAGCGCGAGCGTAACGTCCGGGCCGGTGGGAAAAACGGCGGTGTCCGAGAGTCCTGTTTCGGCGGAGCACGACATCAAAGGGCGGAGATGCGGCAGACGGTTGTCGGCAGCCGGCCACACAGTTTATATATATATATATATGATATACGATAGACTAGACCAAGAGGGACCCGTTGGGTCCCGTCCCCTCACAACGCGGTTGTGGGTGGGGGTGGCCTGCAGCGTCACACACACTAACTACCCGCCTTGATATTATATTAATATTATTAATTTGCTCCTTTTACCCTATCCACTCACGCATAGCCCCCAACTCACAGGCGTGTCTAGAGAGGGGGGTAGAGGGAGAGGGCAGAGAGAGGGGGGCAGAGACGGAGAGAGAGCGGCAGAGAAAGAGAGGGAAGAGACAGTGGCGAGAGACAGAGGGGGGTGGGCGAGCAGTGAGGGGGCAAAGGGGAGAGAGAGGGGGGAGGGGGCAGGGGGTATAAAGATCCTATATTTTTCAAAAAAGCACAACTAAACTCAAACTGAGTTGACTTGGCAATTAAATGTTGTGCCCATTGTAAGGTTAAGTTTGGCTTTTTAGCAGCAGAATAATATATCAGGTATTACTTGTAGTAAAACTGGTTATCCAGCTTACGTGAGCAATGTCACGGCGAATCAGCCAGTTGTGAAATACAAATTGAAAATGTGCCCGTTTTTCAGATTAAGCTTAGAAAAATCATTTGAAATGCAAATCTTCCTTTAGATGATTATTGTCACCATATTTTGTCTTTCCAGTATTTTCTATTACTTTTCTCTTGCTTTCATTTTTTTTGGTCTTCTATAGGGAGTGTATATTGCATGTTAAAAACGGACAATACAACTAACAAGAAATGGAGAAGTTTGTGGAGGTATTTCACTCTTCAGATGATGCCTGGCTTGCTGAGTATCTCCAACACATTATTTTTGGAAATGTTTGGGCTTTTTGACACCTCCTTGCTATTTGTGCTTTCATACCTGGATGAAAGGAAACTGAAACTATATTATGAAATTTATTGCGGCTAAATGCAATCCGCAAATTGAAAGGAAGCAAAATAAATGTGTTATTCTTGAGAGGTGGAATCTAATTGTAACAAACCACCAACATACAAAAAAAATTTAAAAACACAAGTATGATGCTTTACTAATAGACAAAAGAAATAAAATTCTGATTTTAATCAAATTTTGACCAAAGTGCTGTCTGTACAGACCAGAGCAGGTAGCTAAAATCACAAAAAGAAACAGACATACACAGGAATGCACACAGCACACAGGTACAAATAATCAGTTCAAAGACACAAAAGAAAGATGAGCCTCATCAGGGGGATTAAAACGCTAGTGAATAAAAATAAGTTTTGAGTCTAGACTTAAAAGAGTCGATGGAGGGAGATGCTGTTCCACAGTCTAGGGGCTGCAACAGCAAAGGCAGGGTCACCCCTGAGCTTAAGTTTAGATCACCAGACAACCAGGAGCCCCAAGTCAGCCGACCTGAAGGACCTGGAGGTAGAGTAAGGGATAAGGAGGTCTGTGATATATGGGGGAGCAAGCCCCTTTAGGGCTTTATAGACAAACAGGAGATTACAGGGCTCTCACTTAAGTTTTTTTCCCTGTTGCCAGCCGGGCAACCTTGGCAGCTTCTTAGGTTGCCAAATGACAGTTTAGGTGGTCATTTAAGACGGTTTGCATGACACGATCGATAATGTGCTCGGATGAAGTGCGTAGTTACGTCGGAATTATGCTCAATGAAGCACTCACGTATTATTTCTGCTTCAAATAAAGTCACAAACTAAACATATTCACCAATCAAGACATGATATATACCACAATGACATGCAGCAAAATTATAATACAGTATCTCAACTCTTTTTACACATTGCAATTAATGCAATTTCTATTAGTTCTTTCCACTTCCAAACAAAAATGTGGTTGGATTATTCAGCGTGTGATCAACCTGAGTCAATAAATCCTGGACCATGCATAACCATGCGCACTACAGATTGATGCAAGCATGTTTTCTGTGAAGGACCGAAAATTACCATGACATGGCCATAGCATGGGCCTTTATTGCTATTGGTACAGAAACACTCTCGCTTCCCACATAATTTGTCCATAACAAAATATACAGGTTGCAAGGACATTTCTAAAGGCATTTTATGATAATAGCTGTTAAAACCGACTATACCCATCTGACAGGTTAAACATTACACTAACTGACAAGAGATGGCCATAACTGCAGCAAATGTTCTTTTAGTAATATGTTTAAAGGTTTCAAAATGCCACATTACCGGACATTCAGATTAGATGCGCGTGTTGTGACCAGCAATGAAGATACCCAGTTTGTACGCACCAAATTTAATAAAAATTATTGAAAAACGCTGTTTCCCACTTCAGAATTAACGTTAAAATTTCAACTGAAATATCTCCTGACCAAATTTGTGATGTATCTGACCGACTGTATAAGTAAAACCTGGATAAATCCAGCGTATAGTTGTTAATGTTGCCCATTAAATAACCACAGTACTGATACTCCATATTAAGAGCATTGATTTGCCGTTAAAATGAATTCTGTAATAACGTGTCAACGGTAGCAGTGACAATAGAACACTGCTGTTTTAATGTTTCACGTGTTCACAATTTAATTAATCCATCTTTATGGACTAAAACAAATAATAACATTGGAAATTTAAACGCATTTGATCACATTCCGTTATCAAACATAGTCAGTGTTTGCTCTGAAGTCATTTCCAGCACAATAGGGTCAGGGAGGGAAGGGCGGGAGGGGGGGGGGGTGTGGTTCAGAAGGCAATCAGTGTGGAATGGATGGGGGGGGGGGGTCAGTACAGTGTGGATCGGAGGGTCTGTGCAGGATGAATGGGGGATCACTACAGGATGAATGAGCGGATCAGTACAGGATGAATGAAGGGGTCAGTACAGGATGAATGGGGGAATCAGTAAAATATGAATGGGGCTCAGTACAGGATGAATGAGGGGAACAGTATAAGATGAATGGAGGATCAGTACAGGATGAATGGGGGGGGGTCAGTACAGGATGAATGAAGGGATCAGTACAGGATGAATGGGGGGGGGGGATCAGTACAGGATGCTTGGGAAGATCACTACAGGATGAATGGTGGGTTCAATGCAGGATGAATGGACGGAGCAGTGCAGGATGAATGGAGGGGAGCAGTGCAGGATAGATGGGAAGGTGGGTCAATACAGGATGAATTGGGGGACCAGTGTAGGACGGATGGGGGGGGTGGCATGAGAATCAATGTGAGGTGCATAGGGTGATCGGAGCAGGATGAATAGATGGGGGGGTCGGGGTAGATGGGGAGGGGAGCACAGGGAATGTCAGTGAGGCGGGAATGGGGATCAGTGCGGGATGGAGAGGAGGGGTCTCAGGATAAGGGGGATGGTGGAGGGGGGACGTACAAGAGAGAGAGAGAGAGAGAGGGGGGGGGGAAGGGGCAGAGGAGATGGGGAGGAAGGAAGGTCAATGCTCCTCGGACAACATTACCCTGCTGCCTTGGCCGTCCCTGTCCAACGCCAAGTGCCGCCGCCAAAGAGGGGGCGGTTGGGATTTCTCCTTGCCACCGCCTCCCCTCCTCCGACAGCCAACAGCAAGGTGCGAGGCCGAGCAGTGCAGCTCAAAGATCCCATAGCTTTAGGAACTTTGGTGAGCTGCTTCAGACGGCGGAAGGAGGCCTCCCCCTCCCTCCTTCTTCCCGGCCTCGGCGTGCGAGAGGGTTTGTTTTGAAAGCGGTTATCGCTGTTAGCGGATTTGCAAGCAGCGGCCGCTATCAGGGCGGGCGGGGTGCGGGAGGAGGAGGAGATGGAGTCACTGTCGCGGCCACTGCTGCCACTGTTCGGGGCCCGTCATTCGCTCCGACCCTTCGTCATCATGCACCTAGTATCTTTGCCCCGTAATACAGCTGTCACCGACAAGAAACGTCACGTTCCTTTTCTCCAGAGATGCTGCCTCTCCTGCAGAGTTACTCCAGTTTCTTGTGTCAATCTTCGGTATAAACCAGTATCTGCAGTGCCAAGCCGGGCAAAATGACTCGGCGTTTAGGTTGCCCGGCGGCACTTTGGGTGGTCATTGGCACTCGAGCAACCATTAATTTCGAGCCCTGGAGAACCTTGAAATCAACTCTGAACCATACTGGCCACCAGTGGAGATAAATGTAATAACCATTCATACTATGAATCTACAAATTCATGTTTTTATGCCACTGTAGCTGATGAAGCTGAGAATTCTTATTTTTTTATAAAACATATTTGTATTGAAGTTGTGAAGTGAACCAGAGTATCATTCTCAAAGCTAGAGACGCATCATTCTGGAGGCAAATCAGTCCAGATTCTGACAGCAGTAGTGCGACAGTAGCACAAACACAACTTTAAAATCTATAGAATATTTTTTCAGTGATTTTATTTATACAGGTAGTTCTCCTACAGCGGCATAGTTTTGACACTAAGAAACCTCACATTATAGAAAATCACAATGTAAAGAAAATTGCATCATGGGGGGGAATGGGGTTTGGGGCTTGAAAGTTTTAGACTCGCAATAATAAAGTTATTTTTGTCATCGTTTTTTTGCTAAAAATGTTTCATTTTGCACGTGTGACAATAGAAGTGATTGATTGTCAATTTCAATAGCCATCCACTGTCAATCCACTGTTGTGTTCTCAAGAAACAGTTGTTTGATTAAGGTTGGTAGACTACGTGGAAGCAGGTTGTTTGTTCCCTGATCTTTTTCTGCCTGCCATTTCCCAAAGTAACTTTACGTAGTTCTCTAGTTCCTGATCAAAATCACAGTGTAACACATTTGCTACGTGTAATGCAAATAATGTTTCCTCATTCATCACATGTGTTCTATTCAATTTGTGTAATGCAAATAATGTTTCCTAATTCATCACATGTGTTCTATTCAATTTGTGTAATGGAAACACATGTTATATCTGAACAATCAATATTGGGCAAAAAGGTTTCTAAGGAGGAGTATCTTGTGGCTCTTTGAAATGACGACAGGCAAAATTTGAGAAAACTAAATAGACAGAAGCAAGCAAATATCATGTTTGAAGTTTTAAATTTCCACTTTAACTTTTCAATGTGATTTATTCTTTTGTCAGTTTTAAAGGCTTGCTTTTGGACATGGAAGATGGCAATTTACTGAAACTAAGTGAAGATGGAACAGTTGTGAGGTAAATATTATTTGGAGTCATAGAACACTGAAACGGGTCTTTTGGCCCAACTTATCCATACTGACCAAAATGCTCCATCTAAGCTGGTCTCATTTGCCCATATTTAGCTCGTATCCCTCTAAACCTTTCCTTTCCATACACTTATAAATGTCTTTTAAATGCTGTTTTAGTTTAGAGTCCGCGCTGACCTGCGATCCCTGCACGCTTAACATTATCCTACAGACACTAGGGACAATTTACAATTATACCAAGCCAATTAGCCTACAAACCTGTACATCTTTGGAGTGTGTGAGGAATCCACAGATTCCGGGGTAAACCCACGCAGGTTACGGGAAGAATGTACAAACCCTAATCCGCATCTCTGGTGCTGTAAGTCAGCAACTCTACCGCTGCGGCACTGTGCCACCCTGTACCTACCTTTATTGTACCTACCATAACTACTTGTTCTAGCAGCTTATTCTATATACTCATCACCCTCTGGAAGAGGTTGTCCCTCAGATTCCTATTAAATCTTTCACCATTCACCTTAAATTTATGCCGTCTAGTACAGCTCCACCGCCAATTTTCCGGTACCCTTCATTCCAGAGCCTTGCCGGACCAACGGAGGTCACATAATAATGATACAATAATACACCTCTGACCCACTAATTAAACCCCTTCCGTGTCTCTAAAGCACCATGGATGGCTAGAAACTTAAATAAAACAAATATTAAATGTAGATTTTCAGTGAAACTTCTTGCACAGGCACGGGCAGCCTGGACCTCAGATAAAGAGTTACCCTTGGAAGTCCCGATTGATGGTCAGATCGACGGCTGCCCTCAGGGTCGAGGTGCCGCTTTTGCGTCAGGATTACCTGACCGACCCCCACTGACCCAAGATTTGCCAAATCTGATGAAAATGCTGTAGGGCATGTGCGCCTGCAATTCAACGCAGACTTCCAAGAGGAGTCAAATGGTGCCAGAACTCATCGGTCTAGGATGCGGGGGGGCGAAATACCAGACATCAAAGTTGGCCTCGTAAGTTGGATATGGGAACAGATCTGCTACTTCTGGCTGGGCCGGTGTTCCAGAGACCTGGCCACAGGGGGAAAATTTGACCCGCCGATCGGAAGTCTGCCGAAGTTCCGATGTGGTCGAGATTTGCTGCTTCACCCCAGCCTAGGCACTACGCTTTCGGGGGGACTTCTGGGGGGGTGGGGGGGATTTCAAGTAATATTATAAAATTAAAGGAGGTGCTGGACCGTCAGTTACTGGAAAATTGGTGGTGGACCTTTATTATTCTGGGAAAAAGTTACAACCGGCCACTCCCTCTTCTTCCCCTCCCATCGGGCAAAAGGTATAGAAGTGTGAAAACGCTCACCTCCTGATTCAGGAACAGTTTCTTCCCAGCTGTTATCAGGCAATTGAACCATCCTACCTCAACTAGAGAACCGTCCTAAACTACCATCCACCTCATTGGTGACCCTCGGACTATCTTTGATCTGCCGGCTTTACCTTGCACTAAACGTTATTTCCTTATCATGTGTCATTGTAATCATTGTCTTTCCGCTGACTGGTTAGCATGCAACAAAAGCTTTTTACTGCACCTGGGGCACCTGACAATAAACTAAACTAAACTAAAACTAAACAGCAGTGGACCCAGCACTGATTCCTGAGGCACCACTAGTCACAGGACTCCAGTCCAAAAACCAACACCACCACCACCTTCTGTTTCCTACAATGAAGCCAATTCACCAGCTTTCCCTGGATTCCAATCAATCTACCCTTCCAGAGAAGCCCACCATGCGGTACCACACAATATGTAATCAACATAAATAATGAGCAAGAAGTTTCATGGACTTAGTTATTGTGTGTTTTTACACCAGCGCTATTGTCATTTTTAGCTGCCATTTAATTTTAACTTCACTAAAATGTAATTGTGTATGTGATTTAAGAGGTGCCAGTAAAACTCTGCCAAATTATACCAATTCTTAGTTTCTCTTTAAATGTGCTATTGCGTTTCACTCTTGAATTGCTGCAGTTTTCTGTTGACCATGTGCACACAATGTTTTTAGGAATTTTCAGGATCTTGATCAAAAATACTGAAGGAATAATCCAACTTATCCAAATTAGGATATTACAAAATTGAGAAACAAGGAACTGCAGATGCCTGACTTGTTTCTCCAGCACCTGGTTTCTTTTTCAGAATATTATAACTTTTGGAACTAATTCTGATTTTGGACTACTGCACACTATCTTGGTAATTCGGTTCCTGGATTATGAATGATCTGGCTTACAGAAATGTAATTTTACATAAATTCCTCCAGTGTGAAAGATACATCTTCTAGATGCGCTGGGACACATCCTCAGTGATGTGACCTGGGGTCATCGGGTGTTTCGGTTCTCACAACATCAGACACCCTTGCCCAGGCGACCCAGCCGGGGTTGATCAAGCTCCGACTTGCGTCCCAGCAGCAACCGCCCACGGATCAGCCCTCTTAATCCAAAGCCACCTAGTGGCTTTCTCTGCGGCTTCACTTGCGGATTGAATGGCCCTCTTCTTTGCCAGCCCCGTAAAGCCCAACTGGTTGAGGACTTTGCAGAGTGAGCGTCCTGCAAAGCCTCTACATTTATTTTCGCAAGAATAATTTGTGGATTTCATCTGCTACCTCTCAACAATCTTCATATCTCTCCTAAAGTGTAGTAACAAGAACAGGATGTAGAATTCTAGCAATGGTCTTGTTAGAGCATTATAAAGTTTCAGCATGTCTAGCTGGTTTTGTACTTTTTATCTCTATGAAGGCAAGTTTGCCATATTTGTGCATACAACTCTCTTGGGTTTAACCTGCCATCTATGTAGGTGAACTCTCAGGACCCACTGCTCCTGCATATTCTTTATATGTTTGCCATTGTGTTTCTGCTACCCATCCCTATTGCCAAAATACATTTCAGATTTATCTATATTTGATTTCTGTTGTTGTTTTTCTGCCCGTATAGTGAGACTATATGTGTCTTGTTGTAACTGATTTGTATCTCCCTTATTGTTTGCCACACTCCCAAGGTGTTGTCTTCTTGATGCAACTCAGTGTCACTTGGATTTTTGTATCTGATGATGCAATCCTGAAAAGCATGGGGGGAATACCCACTTTGGTAAAGATGCTTGGAAATGCATTTAGCCAGGTTCTGGTCTGAAATAGGCATGATTTTACCTCCTCAAGACCATATTGTTTTACTTCATATGCAGCCATATGTGAGGTTTTGTTTTTGGAATTATATTGCATTTATGTCTTTATATCCTTACTATCTATAACGCTGAAATGTCACGTCAGGGTTGAATTTCTTTCTTGACATCAGCCATACAAATTGTTGCAAGCTCATAAAATATGAATTTGACTAACCAAGGACATATTTGGTACTATAACTAAATGAGTTCATTCCTAAGACTGTTGGCATAATTGTAACTTGTAAAATAGGAAACTTTGTAAGATCTGTACTATTTATTTGCAAGAATGTATTGAACAGGTAGTATACAGAATGCTTCCGTTTAAAGTTTAGAATGTGGGATCTTAAACTATTTGATATCTCAAATAGAGCTAGTCATGGCACAAGAATTTTAACAGCAGAAGAAATATTGGAAACCTATGGAAAGAAGAGAAAATGGAAACACTTCAAAACCATCAATGGAGTTTTTGCACGTTCAGGTATGAGGCAGAAATATGTCTGAAAGCATGTGTTTAATACATTTTCTTTTTGAGAATGTTTACATTCGTGAATGGTCGTTAAATATTTAATTTAATTTGAATGTTTAATTAAAGGAAATACATTTACTATAAACCAATACAGATTGTGGATTAATCATTGTTGGAATTAATCATTTAGTTGTGAAATTTAATTAGGAATGATAGTAGAATATGGTTAATTTGACCAATTTTGCATGTTAATAATTTTAAAATGTTTACCGTAATCTTAAATATTTTTTTCTCGTCTTTGTTAGGCAAATATCATTTCTATGACAATTATTTTGACCTGCCAGGAGCCTTGCTGTGTGCACGGATAGTGGATCTATTAGATCAGGTGAGAAATACATTAAGTTCTATTGCGTTTTCCTCATTGACTCAGTATTGCAGTACCATAAGGACTACTTATACCATTATTCTTATTCTGGTTGCTAACTGATAATTAAATTATTTATTCCAATTTTTATCTGAGAAAGGCAGTTGGTTTTACATATGCATGAAGGAGTCTGATATCCTGCAATTATTTGACCTATTAATATTACAGTGAAAAAAACGGCACCGTGTTTTTTTTCCCCCTTTTTATCTGCACTTTCTCTGTAGCTGTATATTATGCACTTTGTTTTCTTCACCTTTTTTTGCACTGCCTGTTATACTTGTATATGGTTTGTACTCGTGTATAGTACAATTTGCTTGTTCAGCATGCAAAATAAAGTTATGCATTTTATTTTGGTACACATGACAATAATAAACCAATTTCAATACTAATAACAGGGCTCTCGTGTAACTTTTTTTCCCTGTTGCCAGCCGGGTAACCTAGGCAAGTGACAATTTAGGTGGTCATTTAAGACAGCTTGCATGACACATGCGATAACGTGCTTGGACAAAGCGCGTAGTTACCAGTCAGAATTATGGTCAATGAAGCATTCACATATTATTTCTGCTTCAGATAAAGTCACAAACTAAACATAGATATCACTAAGACATGATATATACCACAATGACATGCAGCAAAATTACAATACAGCATCTCATCTCTTTTTACACATTGCAATGAATGCAACTTCTACTATTTCTTTCCACTTCCAAACAAAATTCTGGTTGGATTATTCAGCGTATGATCAACCTCGGTGAGACCAAGTGCACACTTGCCGATCACTTCATACAACACCTACACTAAGTTCGCAATAACCAACCTGATCTCCCGGTGGCTCAGCACTTCAACACCCCCTCCCATTCCGAATCCGACCTTTCTGTCCTGGGCCTCCTCCATGGCCAGAGTGAGGCCCTTCGCAAATTTGAGGAACAGTTTACACCCCAGCGGTGTGAACATTGGCTTCTCCAATTTCAGGTAGTCCTTGCTTTCTCCCTCCTTCCCCTCCCAGCTCTCTCACAGCCTACTGTCTCCGCCTCTTCCTTTCTTTTCCCGACCCCCCTCCCCCTCCCGACATCAGTCTGAAGAAGGCTCTCGACCTCGTTGCCTATTCCTTCGCTCCATAGATGCTGCCTCACCCGCTGATTTTCTCCAGCTTTGTCTACCAACGGGATCCCACCATTGGCCACACCTTCCCATCTCCTCCCTGTCGGCTTTCCGTTCCCTCCATAACTCCCTGGTCAATCCGTCCCTTCCCACCCAAACCACCCCCTCTATTGGTACTTTCCCTTGCAACTGCAGGAAATGCTACCCTTGTGGCTTTACCTCCCCCCTCAAGTCAAGTCAAGTCAAGTTTATTCGTCACATACACATACGAGATGTGCAGTGAAATGAAAAGTGGCAATGCTCGCGGACCTTGTGCAAAAAACAAACAAACAATCCACAAACAGAATGAAACAGAATCACATATTCCTTTACATATTACATATTGTGGGAGGAAGGAAAAAGGAAATAAAAACAGCAATTTAAAAAAAACCTGTAGAATGGTACAATAAAGTTAGTCCCTGGTGAGATAGGAGTTTACAGTCCTAATGGCATCTGGGAAGAAACTCCTTCTCAACCTCTCCATTCTCACAGCATGACAACGGAGGCGTTTGCCTGACCGTAGCAGCTGGAACAGTCTGTTGCAGTGGTGGAAGGCGTCTCCCATGATTATATTGGCTCTGGAGTTGCACCTTCGGATGTATCATTTCTGCAGAGGGGCGAGTGAAGTTCCCATAGTGCTGGGCAGAACAGTTCCCAAACCAAATTGTGATATTTCCGGACAAGATGCTTTCCACAGCCGCTGAGTAGAAGCACTGGTGGATCCTCAGAGACACTCTCAATTTCCTCAATTGCCTGAGGTGGTAAAGGCACTGCCTTGCCTTACTCACGAGTGCAGCAGCGTGTGATGTCCATGTCATATCCTCAGAGATGTGGACTCCCAGGTATTTAAAACAGCTCACCTTATCCACAGTATCCCCATTTATCCTCAATGGTGTGTACGTCCTCGGAAGATGTGCCCTCCTAAAGTCCATTCAAGGACCAAAGCCGTCTTTCCAGGTGTGGCAGAGGTTCACCTGCACCTCCTCCAACCTCATCTATTGCATCCGCTGCTCTAGGTGTCAGTTGCTCTACATTGGTGAGACCAAGTGTAGGCTTGGAGATCGCTTTCCCCAACACCTCCGCTCGGTTCGCAATAACCAACCTGATCTCCCGGTGGCTCAGCACTTCAACTCCCCCTCCCATTCCGAATCCGACCTTCCTGTCCTGGGCCTCCTCCATGGCCAAAGTGAGGCCCACCATAAATTGAAAATTGAAGAAGCAGCACCTCACATTTTGCTTGGGCAGTTTACACCCCAGCAGTATGAAAATTGACTTCTCCAATTTCAGGTAGTCCTTGCTTTCTCCTCCGCTTCCCAGCTCTCCCTCAGCCCACTGTCTCCGCCTCTTCATTTCTTCTTCCCAACCTCCCCCCCCCGCACCCTCACATCAATCTGAAGTAGGGTGTCGACCGGAAACGTAGCCTATTTCCTTCGCTCTGTAGATGCTGCCTCACCCGCTGAGTTTCTCCAACATTTTTGTCTACCCATTCACAAAAGTTCTGTTATCCCACTTTCGTTACCCACTCCCTACACATTAGGGGCAATTTTACAGAAACAAGTTACCTACAAAGCCAATGCGTCTTTGGGAAGTGGGAGGAAACCTGGGAGAATGTGCAAATTCAACACAGACAGGATTGAACACAGATCTCTGGCGTGTGAGGCAGCAAGTCCACCAGCTGTGCCACTATATTTTATTTTCAAACACACAAAAAATTATATGTTGATAACTTAGGTTACTAAAGAAAAAACTATCAATTTTCAGTTTTAAATCTCTAAGTGATGCCATGTCACCTTTTACAGATACTCTATATTTTAATTCAGTTCAAGACTATGGGGCAGTACATTGGCCATAAAGTTGCTGCCTAAAATTGCCAGAGACCCGGAATTGATCCTGAATATGGGTGCTGTCTGTATGGAGTTTGCTCCTTTTCCCTTTATTGGATGGGTTTTCTCCGGGTGCTCTTGTTTCACTCTTGACTCTTGACTTACATCGCTAATGTGTGGGATAGAACTAGTGTGCGGGTGGTCGGAGTGGACTCGGCCGAAGGGCCTGTTTCCACGCTGTATCTTTAAATTAAACTAAAAACACTAAACCAGAGGAAATCTAAAGAAGGGTCTCTACCCGAAACGTCACCCAATTTCTTCTATCCAGAAATGAAAAGTGGCAGTGTTTGCAGACTTTGTTCCCCAAAAACAAACAAACACCCCAAAAAATACAAACAGAATGGAACAGAATCACGTTCTTTTACATATTAAATATTGTGGGCGGTATGGTGGTACAGTAAAGTTAGTCCCTGGTCAGATAGGAGTTTACAGTCCTAATGGCCTCTGGGAAGAAACTCCTTCTCAACCTCTCCGTTCTCACAGCATGGCAACGGAGGCGTTTGCCGGACCGTAGCAGCTGGAACAGTCTGTTGCAGGGGTGGAAGGGGTCTCCCATGATCATATTGGTTCTGGAGTTGCACCTTCTGATGTATAGTTCCTGCAGAGGGGCGAGTGAAGTTCCCATAGTGCGTTCGGCTGAACGCACTAATCTCAGCAGAACCTTCTTGTCCTGGGCAGAGCAGTTCCCAAACCAAATCAAAAACATAAAACTAGAGGTTGTACATAGAATGTATTACGTTATGACATAGTTGGCACCTAAAATTATTTGCCACTGTATTGCTTTGTACTGTATTAACTTCTAATAAAATAAAAATAAAAAATAAAAATAAAAATTAGTTGCGGAGCTATTTGCTTTTATTAGCCATTTCTCCTTTAACCATATTATTTAAAGAGACAAGACTCTGCTCAATTTTTTGTATTCGTGCAATTTAAAAACAAAAGCTTGCATGGTGTTTTGACAGCTTTAACTATTGAGGTTAAGGGCACTCTTAGTTTCTGCTTCTCAGTATCAGTCCAGGCTGCTCCCTCCTGCCTCTGCTGCATTTCAGTTTTCTCCTGATTCTTGCATTCACAGGATTGCCCAAACCCCATATTCAGAGAGAAAACTTAATCTACAATTTCTTCACATTAGAATAACAGGCTCTGTAGATATGGAGGATCTGCTGCATTGCTGGATTATTTATTGCAGGTTTTCAGAAATTTTACATGCATGCAATATTACTCCATGTAGAAACCTCCTGGGCCACACTTGCCCAGAGGTGCCTGCCTTGCTGTTGCACTGGATGCTCACTGTAACCTGAGATAGACACAAAAAGCTGGAGTAATCAGTGGGACAGGCAGCATCTCTGGAGAGAAGGAATGGGCGATGTTTCAGGTCAAGACTGTAACCTTCGTGCCAAGAACATGCCTGTGATAGGGACTGTTCTGACTGGGAGCATTATCCCACCCATTTCGCAATATTGCACCATTTGTGCCTGGAAGAGTGCTACTAATGCCGGAGGGTTTACTGGCTACTGGGGTGGCAACTAAGGGGCTAAATGTTGGCAATTGCATGAATCCGTGATCAATCAAGACACTGCTCGAAGCTGAAACTAACACTGTGACATTACAGTTGTAGAGACCATGCAATTGCTCTCTTGATGGATCTGAAATACAATGGATTTGGATGTAAATGCTGTTTTAACACCATTAAAATGCAGTGAATCAATTCTAATCCTTGTAGAAACAAAGCACTACAGGTGCTGTTTTCCAAAAAAATACACAAGGTGCTGGAGTAACTCAGCAGGTTGCATCTCTGGGGAACAAGGATGGATGACGTTTCAGGTCAGGTTTGAAGAAAGGTCCCGACCCAAAGTGATAGGAGCAGAATTAGGCTTGTCTAGTCTACTCCACCATTCAATCATGGCTGATCTATCTCCCCCTCCTAATCCCATTCTCCTGCCTTCTCCCCATAAACCCCGACACCCTACTAATCAAGGATCAATCTATCTCTGCTTTAATGTCCACTAGACCAAATGGCACCCGTTGGGTCCCGTCCCCCAACATTGGGGGGAGGGGCGCGGCATCAAAGGGGATGGCAGAGAAAGAGGGGGCATTGTAAGTGGAGGTGCAGAGAGGGAGGAGGTGCAGAGAGGGAGGGGGGTACAGAGGGAGGGGGTGGAGGGGGTAGAGGGAGAGGGTAGAGAGGGAAGGGGAGGGGGTGGAGAGGGTAGAGAGGGAGGGGGTACAGAGGGGGCAGAGAAAGTGGAGGTGCAGAGAGGGAGGGGGTACAGTGAGGGAGGGGGGTACAGAGGGAGGGGGTGGAGGGGGGTAGAGGGAGAGGGTAGAGAGGGAAGGGGAGGGGGTGGAGAGGGTAGAGAGGGAGGGGAGGACAGAGAAAGAGGGGACAGAGAAAGTGGAGGTGCGGAGAGGGAAGGGGTGCAGAGAGGGAGGGGAGTACAGAGGGAGGGGGTGGAGGGGGGTAGAGGGAGAGGGAGAGGGAGAGGGTAGAGAGGGAAGGGAAGGGGGTGGAGAGGGTAGAGAGGGAGGGGGTGAGGGTAGAGAGGGAGGGGGAGGGGTGGAGAGGGTAGAGAGGGAGGGGGTGAGGGTAGAGAGGGAGGGGGAGGGGTGGAGAGGGTAGAGAGGGAGGAGGTGAGGGTAGAGAGGGAGGGGGAGGGTGTAGAGAGGGAGGGGAGGGGGGTAGAGAGGGAGAGGGAGGGGAGGGAGAGGGAGGGGGTAGAGAAGGAGGGGAGGAGGTAGAGAGGGATAGGGAGGGGGAACGGGGCAGAGCGAGGGGGGGAGTAGAGAGGGATAGGGAGGGGGAATGGGGTAGAGTGGGAGGGGGAGGGAGTAGAGAGAGAGAGAGAGGGGGAGGGGGTAGAGGGGGAAGGGGCGTCGGGCCGCGGCTGCCTTGCGAGTGCGCTGGAGTGCCGCTCTCTCCCGGAGTGTCCCGTCCCGCCTTGCGAGTGCATTGTGACGTCACTCATTATGGATTTTTATGACGGCATTGTGGATGTTTTTTATGAAATGGGTGAGTTTTCGGGCTGTTTTTAAGACTTTAAACGATTTTAAAAGTTCGGAAATATAGGTGGGAATGTGATGGAAAGACGTTTATCGCCTCGAAGGGAAAAATATGAGTAGAATGTGTGAAAATTGGATGGCTGTGATCTAGCGTTTGGAAGGAAATACGAATGAAGCAGATTGTGCCCAGATGACACACACCCACACACATATATATACACAATCAAGATAAGAGTTTTAGTATAATAGATTGATTGACCTGGCCCCTGTAGCCTTGTGTGGCAAAGAATTCCACAGATTTATCACCCTCTAACTACATAAATTCCACCTAATCCTCCTAAAGGAACGTCCTTCAATTCTGAGGCTTTGACCTTTAATCCGAGACTCTCCACTAGTGGAACCATCCTCTCCACATCCACTCTATCCAAGCCTTTCACTATTCGGTACATTTCAATGAGGTCCCCCCTCATTCTTCAAACGCTTGAATAGATTGAATTAACAGACAGTTTTTTGCCCAGAGTTGGAGAATCGAGAACCAGAGGACATAGATTACGGTGAGAGGGGACGGGGGGAAGATTTGATAGGAACCTCAGGGATAAACTTTTTACACGAAGGGTGGTGGGTATATGGAATGACATACTGGAGGAGCTAGTTGAGGCAGGTACTATTGCACGTTTAAGAAACATTTTTACAGGTACATGGATAGGTACATGGGACAAATGCTGGTAACTGGGACTAGTGTAGATGAGACATGTTGATCGGTATGGGCAATTTGGGCCGCTAGGCCTGTTTCCACACTGTATGATTCTATGACTACGTTAAATTTAATGTGAAACTGCTAATATATCATTAGATGAGTCCAAATTTAGAACACTAACTTTTTTGTTAGAGACCGGTTGTTATGTTTTTCAAATCAGAATGTTTTTATAAAAATATTTGCAATGATGTTATTGTGTATTTATTGTTGCTATAAATGGACGTTTAGTTCAAGAGGCAATGCTTTCTTGCAAAAGTACACTGCAGAATAGAAAACAAGGAATGTGGGGAAATGACTTAACCACATTTGTGATGTTGAGGATTACATTAACCATTGGTTTGAGTAGCATAAAAATCATTGTTATGCTTTTGAATTGCCCGCATATTAAATTTCTTTAAATTGGTCAGGAAATATAAACATCCTGTTTGCCTCCAGTTTAAACGTTTCTTTTCCGTTCTGTATGTATTAATATCTTTGAAATGCCAAGTTCTATTTCTTTTCCATGATACAACTTGGAATGCTTTACTCTTTCAAAAATAACTCATGCATATTATTGAAAGCAACACATGTCTAATCCTAGAAAATAATAAGTGTATAACAGCAGTTTATCACTGGTGGATTTTTTGAAAATCAAACATGAGGAATTACTATTCATTTATGTTCGCTATTTGTAGATGGTCACTTTTATTCATCAAGGAATTCTTCTGTTTCTTCGTATTTCATGAGCCTGGAATTGTAAGAGTCATAGTCATAGAGTGATACAGCACCGAGACAGGCCCTTCAATGCAATCTGCCCATACCAACCCAGAAGCAAAATCTAAGCTTGTTCCATTTGGCCCATATCATTCTAAATCTTGCGTAGGAAGGAACTGCAGATGCTGGTTTATACCGAAGATAGATACAGTGCTGGAGTAACTCAACAGGTTAGGCAGCATCTCTGGAACACCACCCATTTATATCTTCAGAGATGCTGACCCATGAATTACTTGAGCACTATCTCCCATCTAAATCTTTCCTACTCATGACTTGTCCAAACATCTTTCAAATTCTATTATAGTACCTGCCTCAACTACCTCCTCTGGTAGCATGTTTCATATAACTGACACCTTCTGAGTGGAAAAAGGTTGCTCCTCAGGTTCCTATTAAATCATTCCCCTTGCACCTTAAAACTATGTACTCTGGTTTTTAATTTGCCCTACCCTTGGTAAAAGACTGTAGATTTCAAATAGTTGCTATGCAATTCAAATTGCTTTCTTTTTCTACATAATATGTAATTATATTTTGCTGTACTTTTTACTCCTCTATAGTCCTTGCAGTCCTTTGAGAAATAGAACAGTTGTATGATTTGATCCCACATCTACTGCTCCAAAGTTAGTCATGATAAGGTTGACAAAGAATTGTGTGGGAACAAAATTAATTTGATTTTCATTTCTTTCTCCTTGCACAGAGACATCACTAGCACCAACACCAAAAATGGGGTAAAACCCATTGTCAAAAAGTGATGATAAATTTTATTAGGAAAATATCATGGCAGAAGTTGGGACTCAATTATGTTTCAACTTGGCATTATGTAAGGATGTGGAAACAAAGATTAGATGGAAAAAAAAATATTAAAAAAAATATTAAAAATATTTTAAAAAAATGCCTGGCACACACTGACAGGCTGGTGGCGGACAATATAGTGATATTAAATACCTTTTAGATAGGCACACAGATATGCAGGGAATGGAGGGCTATGGATTACAGGCAGGGAGAAGAGACTAGTTTATCTTGCCATCATGTTTGGCATGGATATTGTGATGGAAGGGCCTGTTCCTCTGTTCAACTGCTCTATGTTCCATAAAGTTGGACACTCAGATAAAGACAGGCACATGTGCGCGTACAGGCAAATGCACGCAGACGCATGCACAATGATCATTAATTTTGCTGTCAGCCAATAAAATATATCCAGAAGATGATATATTTCTCAATCTTATCCAGTTCCAATGAAACCCAATGTAAAAGGTCAAAGAAATATGTCATTAGTAAGGGGATCTGCAAAGCAAAATCCAACCTGAGTTTGGTTTCTCCTACTTCAAGAACACCACAAAGTGGGCACTAAATATAATTATCACTAAAAGTCTGATCTTGACCACTTCCTGTTGTTCTGTATATTGATTTTAGAAAAAAACGCTGCCACTTACGGCTGTGATTTTTAGCCATCTTACTCAGAGTTCCCCTCCGCTGTGCAGGACAAGAGGATTTTTCCCATCAATTAAAAATAAAAGAGTTATTAGTGTTTAAAAAATGTTGAGATTCTCTCTCCTGAAGGCCACACCCCTTCCGGAGGGACTATAAAACCCCGGAAGTATTGAGTGCCTCAGTCAGTCTCTGCAAGATGGAGGAGCGAGAGGGTCACGTCCCTCAGTCTGAGCTGTGAATAACACTGAACACATGTCTACTAAACTCTGACTGTGGTTTTAATGATCCTTAATGTGCCCTTAATGTGGTTTGAAAATGAAAATGAAAATGTGGTGGGTTTGAAGTGAAGCACTGCAAATAGCTGTTGGTGGGGTTGGGTTTGAAGTGAAGCACTGCAAATGGCTGTTGGTGGTGGTGGGTTTAAAGTGAAGCACTGCAAATGGCTGTTGGTGGTGGTGGGTTTGAAGTGAAGCACTGCAAATGGCTATTGGTGGTGGTGGTGGTTTTGAAGTGAAGCACTCAAATGGCTGTTGGTGGTGCTGGTTTTGAAGTGAAGCACTGCAAATGGCTGTTGGTGGTGGAGGTTTTGAAATGAAGCACTGCAAATGGCTGTTGGTGGTGGTGGGTTTGAAGTGAAGCACTGCAGATGGCTGTTGGTGGTGGTGGGTTTGAAGTGAAGCACTGCAGATGTCTGTTGGTAGTGGTGGGTTTGAAGTGAAGCACTGCAAATGGCTGTTGGTGGTGGTGGGTTTGAAATGAAGCATTGCAAATGACTTGGTGGTGGTGGGTTTGATGTGAAGCACTGCAAATTACTGTTGGTGGGTCTGAAGTGAAGCACTGCAAATGGCTGTTGGTGGTGGTGGAAACTTGACAACTCCTGTTTGCACTGTATATTGATTTTAGACAATATGCTACCACTTACGGCTTTGATTTTTGGCCATCGTACTCAGTCCCCCTCCGCTCATCAGGCGCAGAGGATTCTTCGCATCAATGAAAAATAAAAGTTAATAGTGTTTAAATTTTTTTGAGAATCTGTCTCATGTCAATCGCGCCATGAAGGCCACGCCGTTTCCGGTGGGAGGGGGGAGGGATTATAAAACCCAGAAGTGTGGGTGTGGCTCAGTCTCTGCAAGATGGGGGAGGGAGAGGTCACGACTCTGTCTGAGCTGTGAATCAACTGAACACCTGAATGTCTACTGAACTGTGAGTGTGGTGTTTATGTGGTGTTTTCTGTGATTTTATGGTTGTTTCACCCTGCTTGAAATGGTAAGAAACTGCATTTGAATGTGGTGACCTTGCATCCTGCATGAAATGGTATGAAACTGCATTTGAATTTGGTGGCCCTGCACCCTGCATGAAATGGTATGAAAATGCACTTGAATTTGGTGGCCTTGCACCCTGCTTGAAGTGGTATGAAACTGCACTTGAATTCGGCTGCCTTGAACTCTGCTTGAAGTGGTCAGAAACTGCGCTTGAATTCGGTGGCCTTGCACCCTGCTTGAAGTGGTTGGAAACGGCACTTGAATTTGGTTGCCTTGCACCCTGCTTGAAGTGGCATGAAACTGCACTCCAATTTGGTAGCCTTGCACACTGCTTGAAATGGCATGAACTGAACTTGAATTTGGTGGCCTTGCACCCTGCTTGAAGTGGTTGGAAACGGCACTTGAATTTGGTTGCCTTGCACCCTGCTTGAAGTGGCATGAAACTGCACTTGGGTTTGGGGGACTTGCACCCTGCATGAAGTGATATTAAACTGCACTTTAATTTGGTGGCCTTGTACCCTGCTTGAAGTGGTATGAAACTGCACTTGAATTCGTTGGCCTTGCACCCTGCTTGAAGTGGTATGAAACTGCACTTGAATTCGGCTGCCTTGCACCCTGCTTGAAGTGGTATGAAATTGCACTTGAATTCCTTGGCCTTGCACCCTGCTTGAAGTGGTATGAAACTGTACTTGAATTTGGTGGCCTTGCACCCTACTTGAAGTAGTACGAAACTGCACTTGAATTTGGTAGCATTGCACCCTGGTTGAAGTGGTCGGAAACGGCACTTGAATTTGGTTGCCTTGCACCCTGCTTGATGTGGCATGAAACTGCACTTGAATTTGGTGGCCTTGCACCCTGCTTGAAGTGGCATGAAACTGCACTTGAGTTCGGTGGCCTTTCACCCTGCTTGAAGTGGTAGGAAACTGCACTTGAGTTTGGGGGACTTGCACCCTGCATGAAGTGATATTGAACTGCACTTTAATTTGGTGGCCTTGTACCCTGCTTGTAGTGGTATGAAACTGCACTTGAATTTGGTGGCCTTGCACCCTGCTTGAAGTGGTATGAAACTGCACTTGAATTCATTGGCCTTGTACCCTGCTTGAAGTAGTATGAAACTGCACCTGAATTTGGCTGCCTTGAACCCTGCTTGAAGTGGTCAGAAACTGCGCTTGAAGTGGTATGAAATTGCACTTGAATTCCTTGGCCTTGCACACTGCTTGAAGTGGTAGGCAACTGCACTTGAGTTTGGGGGACTTGCACCCTGCATGAAGTGATATTGAACTACACTTGAATTTGGTGGCCTTGTACCCTGCTTGTAGTGGTAAAAAACTGCACTTTAATTTGGTGGCCTTGCACCCTGCTTGAAATGGTAGGAAACTGCATTTGAATTTGGTGGCCTTGCCCCCTGCTTGAAATGGAATCTCAAGGAATAGCCGTTAGTCAACTGCCAGCCCACTAGCCGTGAGTGAGCTGCCAGCACATCAGGTTTGAGTGACTGAGCTGCCACCCCAAGAATCTATTTGGCCCACAATGTCCAAACTAGCTCTCTGGAAACCAGTCTCTTCAGCCCACAATACCCACAATACCCATACTAGCGCTCCAGAAAGCCCCCCCCCCCTCCGCCACTGGCAACCAATATTGGAATTGGTGGAGAGGTGGAATATTGCGTTGGGGGACCAGCCCTCTCGTGTGAACATGGGTCCCACTTAGTTTTGTATCATAATAAATTAAGAGAAATGCAAAGGAATCACTGCTTCACCTCAAAAGGGGGTTTGGGCTTGTAATAAGTAAGCTGTTAGATAAATCAAGAAAGGGAGAGGAAGAATCAAACAGCGTATATGAAAGTGAAAAGGTAGAAAATGACATAAATTTGGAGGAATAATGGAAGGAAACTGATTGGTTCTCTGTTCAATGAAGAAACAAATGGCACTTGTGGAGTAATTTGGATGACCAGTAAGTTAGAAACAGTTCAAACTGTGTGAGGTATCAGAAGTGTCATGGATGTAAGTGGGAAGAGTGAGGGCAAGGAGAGAAAGAATAGTGGCAAGGTATGAAGAATTAAGGTCTGGGGAATAAGACCAGGCTGAAACAATTGGTCTTCAATCTAATTAATGAACTTGGAGAGGAGATAGGAGTAAATGGGTGTGGTTGGAAGACAAGGGGGCTGGAGACTGAGGGAGGGGAGGGGGGTGGGGGTGGGAGATTGCAACCTTCACGTGGTCCGCCCTGTTTCGACAAATGCAATCAACCTGGTGTGCACATTCAAATAAGATCAAATAGAACAAGTTGTCCTACAACTTTATGTTGTGCACACCATATGCAAGAAGAAGAAGAAGAGACTGAGGGGTAAAAAGATGCTGTGAATAAATCAGGTCAGTGACAAAGGTCCGATGATCAATTTTCGGGTCATCTTTTGAAAGGAGGTCAGAAAGCCGGGAGTTAGCCCTGCTGAAGTAGATGTCAATTAGCCATGTAACTAGCATTTCATTTGTCAACAGGTTTGATAAGAATATTATGGTCATGTTCAAGTTTTTATTGAACATGAAGATATTTAAAATGCACCCTTGAATTTTGCTATGTTGGTAGAAATGCAGTGAAGCATTTTGAAGCATTTGATCTGTTCCCAGGTCACAAAATGGGAGTGTAGGTATGGAACTGAATGATAGTTCAGGTGAGCTGATGATAACTGATGATAACTAGTTCATGATAACTGACATTTAAGTGCAGTGTGCACATCACACTTGCCAACCGCACCAGGGAGATGGGGAACATGTTAGAGATCCATTGAAGATGAATCTACTTCACTTCTTATTGCTTGGGCTCAACATTGAGTAATGCACTGAGCTAAAGGGCTGAAAAACGTGAGATCTGATTCCTCAGCTTTATGCCAACCATAAATGGTGCATCGAGTATGATCCCATTCATTTGACTATGGTCACAATTTGGAAGGATATGATAATTAAGTAATTCAGCTTGTCTAATTTTATTTTAATTAATGCCAACTTTGATTTGAATATTTTCAAATGAATCTATTTAATATTTTATTAACATTTTAAATTTGTGTTTTCCACTGTTCTGTAAATGTCCACAATCATCAGGGATATAATGCATTCATGAAAACTGTCTGCTGACAACATGTATCCATTGCCTACCTTGCATAATTTGTAGCAAGATATTGAGGACCCTGCGGCATCCAACAAGAGATGAAAACAAGATGCTATTGGTCAAATTTGATCTGAGCCATTTGCTTCCTCATATGGGCTTGGCAAAACCACCTTGAAAAATAATTTTCAAGGTGGTTTTCTCGAATTGTTTTGTTGCTGGAAATGAAAAGTAGAAAAAAACCCACTAGCTTTGCATGAAAATTCTGTTGTTTTTTTGCCTAAGTTTTGAGAAAAATTTCTCAACTCCTATCTGAGAAGAATCAGAACAGAAACAGAAAAAGCTATTTTGCCTCCTTGTATTCTGCTTTATAATTCTGCAAGATCATGGCTAACCTTCAATTGCATCATCTTTTTTATGCATTTAACTCATATTCCTTGGTACCTATAGCAATCAGTTTTGAAAACATTCTGCAAGTTGGCTTGGGAAGTGATGTAGATAGATTAGCTGTCCCTGTAAAAATACATTTCTTATAATTTCTGTCCTGAACAGTTGGCTCCTTAGTTTGAGAATGTAACCCCAACCAGGCGCAATATCAATTCACAACGTGTCAATTTTATTAATAACTTTGCATGTTTCTATCAGATCATTTCACATTCTTCTAAACGTAAGCATATTAGCTTGATCTGTTTAGTTTCTTTCGTACAACAATTTGGCCAACCCAGAAATCAATTTTACTGGTATGACTCTTTGCTGGCTTCAGAGAGTCAGGAATCCAGTATTCCATCAGGCTCTGGTATGACTCTTTGCTGGCTTATGAAAGATACAGGGAACCAAGAACACGAAGCACAGTGAAGGAAAGGAAAGTCATGTAGTCAACACTTGGTCAGTATCAACATGAGATAACGATATTCCTCTGTGAACTACTCCACCATGAGCCATACGGAAAACAGAACAAGCAAATGAGGATAGACACAATATGCTGGAGTAACTCAGCAGGTTAGATAGCAAGTCTGGAGGAAAAGAGTAGGTAAGGTTTCGAGTCGTAACCCTTCAGACTGATATTTTGGTTCGGAACCCTTCTTCCTTCCTAAACAAGCAAATGAGGATGCTTTTGGAACTGACAACTTATGAAAGAGACAATCTTATAAACTGCAAAATACAAATGGACATTCTTATAGTTAAAGAACCAATGGTTGAGGTAATTGTGGTATCCCACAGTAGGATTTGAAGAAGTTTCCGAAAGACATACTCTTTAGTTTCAGTAGAATGTGAAGATATCAAAGTCTTTCTAAACATTAGTATTTTCAATCGTTCTCTTTGTAGAAAATACTCCACCTTTCCCATTTTTTTTAACCAAAATGGCTGAATTCATACTTATCCAGTTCAGTTCAATTTAGTTTATTGTCACGTGTACCGAGGTACAGTGAAAGGCTTTTGTTGCATGCTATCAAAGCATTTTACATCTGCCATGTTTTCCCCCTCTCCTGTAGCGTACCTAAAACCCTTTGAAGTGCCCCTGCATCCACCACAGAGTCCACACTATCACCTTGATCCATTCATTCAAATTATTGATATAGGTAGTGAACAGTGGGAGCCTCAGCACTGATCTGTGACACCCCACTCACAGAATTTCAACCTGAATATGAACTATTTATTATTTTGTCTGTAAACAATTTATAGCTACAATACTGTTGTAATTCTGATATTGTGTGCTTTAATTTTGTTAATAATAGACAATAGGTGCAGGAGTCGGACATTCGGCCCTTCGAGCCAGCACCGCCATTCAATGTGATCATGGCTGATCATCCCCAATCAGTACCCTGTTCCTACCTTCTCCCCATATCCCGTGACTCCGCTATTTTTAAGCCCTATCTAGCTTTCTCTTGAAAGCATCCAGAGAACCTGCCTCCACTGCCCTCTGAGGCAGAGAATTCACCACACTCTGTGAGAAAAAGTGTTTCCTCGTCTCCGTTCTAAATGGCTTACTCCTTATTCTTAAACTGTGGCCCCTGGTTCTGGACTCCCCCAACATCGGGAACATGTTTCCTGCCTCTAGCGTGTCCAAGCCCTTAACAATCTTATATGTTTCATTGAGATCCCCTCTCATCCTTCTAAACTCCAGAGTGTACAAGCCCAGCTGCTCCATTCTCTCAGCATATGGCAGACCCGCCATCCCAGGAATTAACCATATAAACCTACGCTGCACTCCCTCAATAGCAAGAATGTCCTTCCTCAAATTAGGGGACCAAAACTGCAAACAATACTCCAGGTGTGGTCTCACTAGGGCTCTGTGCAACTGCAGAAGGACCTCTTTGCTCCTATATTCGATTCCTCTTGTTATAAAAGCCTACATACCATTCACCTTTCTCACTGCCTGCTGTACCTGCATGCTTACTTTCATAGACTGATGTACATGGACCCCCAGATCCTGTTGTACTGGCTCTCCCTTGTCCATTTTCCTAGTTACATCTTCAAAAAATTCCAGAAGATTAGTCAGGCATGATTTCCCGTTCGTAAATCCATGCTGACTCGGACTGATCCTGTTATTGCAATCCAAATGTTCGGCTATCTCATCTTTTATAATTGACTCCAGCATCTTCCCCACCGCCAATGTCTGGCTAACTGGTCTATAATTCCCTGTTTTCTCTCTCCCGCCTTTCTTAAAAATTGGATTGGAGGGAGCTACCCTCCAATCCACAGGAACTGATCCTGAGTCTATAGAACATTGGAAAATTATCACCGATGCATCCACGATTTTTAGAGCCACTTCCTTAAGTACCCTGGGATGCAGACCATCAGGCCCTGGGGATTTATCAGCCTTCAGTCCCATCAGTCTATCCAACACCATTTCCTGCCTAATGTGGATATCCTCCAGTTCCTCTGTCACCCCAGATCTTCTGGCCACTACTATATCAGGAAGATTGTTTGTGTCCTCCTTAGTGAAGACAGATCCAAAGTACCTGTTCAACTCATCTGCCATTTCTTTGTTCCCCATAATAAATTCACCTTTTTCGGTCTTCAAGGGTCCAACTTTGGTCTCAACTATTTTTTTCCTCTTCACATACCTAAAGAAGCTTTTACTATCCTGCTTTATATTCTTGGCTAGCTTACCTTTGTACCTCATCTTTTCTCCCCATATTGTCTTTTTGGTTATCTTCTGTTGTTCTTTAAACATTATCCAATCCTCTTGCTTCCCGCTCATCTTAGCTATGTTGTACTTCTTCGCTTTAATTTTTATACTGTCCCTGACATCCCTTGTCAGCCATGGTCGTCCCTTTCTCCCCTTGGAATCTTTCTTCCTCCTAGGAATGAACTGATCCTGCACCTTCTGTATTATTCCTAGAAACACCTGCTATTTTTGTTCCACTGTCATCCCTGCTAGTGTATCTTTCCAATCAATTTTGGCCAGCTCCTCCCTCATGGCCCCATAGTCTCCTTTATACAACTGCAACACTGACACCTCCGATCTACTCTTCTCCCTCTCCAATTGTAGATTAAACCTGACCATGTTATGGTCACTGCCTCCTAATGGCTCATTAACCTCGAGGTCCTTTATGAAATCTGGTTCATTATATAACACTAAATCCAGAATTGCCTTCATCCTGGTAGGGTCCAATACAAGCTGTTCAAAGAATCCATCACAAAGGCACTCTACAAAGTCCCTTTCTTGGGGTCCGGTACCAACCTGATTTTCCCAGTCTACCTGCATGTTGAAATCTCCCATAACAACCACAGCATTACTTTTACTACATGCCAATTTTAACTCCTGATTCAACTTGCGCCCTATGTCCAGGCTACTGTTTGGGGGCCTGTTGATTAGTCCCATTGGGGTCTTTTTACCCTTACAACTCCTCAGTTCTACCCATACTGACTCCACATCTCCTGTTTCAATGTCACACCTTGCAAGGGACTGAATTTCATTCCTCACCAACAGGCGAACCCCACCCCCTCTGCCCACCCGTCTGTCTTTTCGATAGGAGGTATACCTTTGAATATTCAGTTCCCAGCCCTGGCTTCTTCCCAACTCTCTGAAGTCATGTTGGAGAATCTCCTTCCTCTTCTTCCAAGTGTCACTTGTGCCTACATGCACAAATACTGCCGGCTGTTCACCTTCTCTCTCATGGATGTTCTGAATTCGGCTCGTGACATCCTGAACCCTGGCACCAGGGAGGCAACAGACCATCCTGGCATCTCGTCTGCCGCCACAGAATCTCCTGTCCACTCCTTGGACAATGGAGTCACCCACCACTAGGGCTTTGCCCGACGTTGGTCTCGCCGGTCGAGTCACATCTCTAGGATTGGTGCCGCCGACGTGTCCGCCACGCGGACTGGAAACATCGTCTCCCCGGACAGTTCCCAAGAGGGCGTGCCTGTTTTCATTAGGGACAGCCACCTGAGTCTTCTTCACTCCACGATTTCCACCCTTTCCATCACACACTTTGGTTCTTCCCGTATCCTCGGCGTGACTACCTCACTGTACGTCCTGTCCAGGAAACTCTCGTTTTCTCTTGCGAATGGGAAATTCTTTAAGGCCACCTGGCATACCAAACATCCAACATCACCTGGCTCATCTGTTTTATTTGTTGAAAGCTCAAAATTTCAACTGATTTGATAAACTATTTTCTTTTCATAAGTTGAAGTGATATCTAGAAGTTCTCTATTACCACTTTAAATAATTCTGCGTTTGTGCTCTCAACTACAGGAGTTTTATTTCCTATCTTTCAATCTGTGGGAACAATTCTAAAATCAATGACACTCTGGAAGATCACACAATGCATCCACTATTTCCATCAAATATATAACACATGGAATGTTTGGGCACTAGAACTTCTGAATTTTTTTGGTAGTCATTTGGTGTAATGATCTCAATCTTTCTATCTTTTAGACAGTTATTTAATGTAGTGTTATTTTAATTTTAGCTGCTTATGAATGTTATCTTAAATCATTGATTGGATTAAAAAAAATGTTCAAATCATTCCTTTTTCCACAGAATAGAAATGTGAAGAAATATGAGTTCTGGAAGGATGTTATTGCTTCCATTGAATACAATTACAAAGCATCTGCCTTCAAAGGTAAGACATTATTTTCTGTTGATACATCTACAATTTTGCAGTGTATTTGTGAGATTAACATTTTGGAGTGTAATATTTGAAATTAATTTTGTATCTCTGGCATTTTGTGGAGAATCACTACGTAGGTCTGTTGGAGATAAACCATTACGACTGAGTCATATTTACGACTGGATCTTCTTTTCAGGATCAGTTTTGAAAATCATACACGATGCTTCGTGTGAAAAACATTTGATGTCCTACTTATTAGAGTCATATCCTTGCCTCAAGTCATGTGCTTTGGTTGTATAGATGTATCCAAGTTAATTGTGTTACAAGTCAAGGTCAAAAATACTCGAGTAATTATGAATTTCAGAAGGAATAGTTCGAACTTTTGGTGCATTACTATTATTCCAGTGTAACACTGGTGGAATTCCTATCAATTTGTGACTGAGAAAAGTGTAACCATTGTGCTTACTTTTAACTTGAAGGATTAAAGAAGTATGTGTGTAAATTATATATTCCTTTGCATTATATCTCAGTTTTATTTCTGTCCTAACTTATTGTATGTAACATGCTATCTTTCAGTCCCTGTGTTTGATTGCACTTTGGCTTATTATAATTGAATAGTAAGCAATGATGTTCTGTTTAGTGTTTTTTTTTAAATTTGTTATCATCTCTGGAGCTGCCTGTTGATTGACACATGAATATATGCTGAAAAATCAATACACATAGAGGTTGGCATGGGCTCAAGGATAGAGTATCTTGTGCATGAATTATAGTTTAATAACTAACTACTGAATCAAAGTCAAAGTCAATTTTATTTGTCATGCACCCGAACGTGCAGTGAAATGAATTTGCCAGCAGCGATACACTTAAAAAGAACACACAATACACAATATAAATTTAGTACAAACATCCACCACAGCATTATTCACTGTGGTGGAAGGCAACAAAGTTCAGTCAGTCTTCCTTTGTTCATCCGTGGTCGGGGCCATAAACCCTCCGTAGTCGCCGCTACGGACGGCTCGATGTACAAGCCCTCTCGTCAGGATGATCAAAACTCCGACGTCGAGATGGTCAAACACACTCCGCGGCTTGGAGGTCCCAAATCGCACTTTCCTACCGGAAGCCGCGGCTTCAGGATGTTATAAGCCGCAGGCCGGCAGTTGGAGCTCTTCTCCGGCGACCCCTGGCAAGGGATCCCAGACTCCAGATGGAAGTCCACTCCACGCCTGCGGCTAGAAGTTCCGCAGACCGCAACTTCGGGATGTTACAGGCCGCAGGCCGGCGGTCGGAGCTCTTCTCTGGCGATCCCCGGGAAAGGATCCCTGACTCCGGTCAGTAAGTCCATGCCACGCCCACGGCTAGAAGCTCCGCAGGCCAAAGTCACCAGGTCAGCGATTGGAGCACACCTCTCTGGCGACCCCCGCCAAGGATTCGTCCGCTCCGCGATGGAAAAGTCCATGCTGTGCCTGCTGCTGATCCACCGGGCCTGACTCCGAGAAAGGCTGCTCCAAACCAAGCTGTTAGGCCGCGAGGGAGGCAGCATGGGAAAAGTCGCCTCTCCGTGGGGGAGGCGACCAAAAACGGTGTCCCCCTTTCCCGCCCCCACCACTCCGCACACAAGGCACACCAAGAGACACCTAAACTAACATTAGACACACCCAAAAAATGAACACGCTGCTGGCAGGGCTGCTGCCTCGCAGCTCCCGCACTGCCCAATGTCAACGTTGGTATGTTCAGATTCGTTGATTCCAACTTGCATTCATCTATTTTTGTATAAAATTGTTTGATTGCCAATATGTAGGGCAGATTAAGTGAATCTTTCTGATTACAAATCCTTGAGGAAATTCCACCCCAAATTCCCCATATTTCTGATTCGGTATGTTGGATTTGTTTTTGGGTTTGATTTTCTTATTTTGTGATCTTATTTATAAATATGGTTGAACCATTATTATGACTTATCGAATCATAAAAAAGGCTTGATGTTATCCATTATTCAGGTTAAACCAACAAGAATGATCAAGCACTGCTTTGGTTGAGGTAGAAGGTTGCTCCCAGAGAGCTTAATTTGTGACTGAGGTCAAATTATTTATACATTAGACAAAATCTCATCCCTTACTTGCTTATCCTGTCCATCCATACAACATGAATAGGAAATTGTGACGAACCAATGAGTATTTATAAAAGTTAGTCAATTTTATTAATTTAAAAATGTCAGATATTTACCCACATGACTGTAGTTCCCAATGGACTGGAACGTGTGAGGAATGCTGGCAATCCTTTGTGCAAGTTCACCGTTTGTGGTTTTCACATGAATGCCTGAGTCCTGAACTTGCTGGCTATACTTTGCAGTGGTTTTACCCATGGATTACTATCACAGAATGTGAATGTTGCAATTCCCCGGGGTTTGCCAGGTTATACCTGGCACAAGAACATTGAGGCTATTTGTGGCATTGGAGAGGAATGACAAATGGCAAAGTTATATAACTTCCTAACAAAATATTTGTGCATAGTTAAATGTTCTGTTTAAAGCATTAAAGGTTGTTCCCTTTATTTTATTTTTAGATTTTCTTTTGAAACTTTTTGATGGTTTTTTAAAAAATATCAGAACATTTTGAATCTTCCAATGTTTTAGACAGAATTGTTAGCCAGCTTGGTGCCGGGCAGTGGCTTAATGAAATGTTAGTATTATTCAACCTTTTGTGGCAGGAATTACCCTAGCTCTAGGTTTTCGATGCACTCTGAAAGTTTGGTTTTGCAATATTATGGGCTGGCTACCTAGTATTACTGCTTATTAATTTGTTGTATTATTGAATCTTTATTGTGTGTAATTGTGTTAATGGGCCTGTAAAACAGAATCAAGTAAGAATTTTATTGTTCTGTTGCTGGTTCATATGCCACCATATGGAATTTCAAATTTTAGGATCAAGAATTCTCATAAAATTGCTATTAGCAAATCTATAAAGATTATTTACAAGCATAGAATTAGGAAAAATAAACTGTTTATTTGTAACCTCCCACAGCAATCTGACACCATTGTTTTTTTTTAATGGCTGCACAGTGGCCTTACAGCGCCAGAGACCCGGTTTCAATCCTGACTACGGGTGCTGAGTGTTCTCCCGTCCACGTGGGTTTTCCCCTTGTGCTCTGGTTTCCACCCACACTCCAAAGACGTACAGGTTTATATGGTTTTAGTAAAGATTGTAAATTGTCCCCTTGTGTAGGATAGTGTTAGTGTATGGGGATCGCTGGTCAGTGCAGATTTGGAAGGCATAAGGGCCTCTTCTGCGCTGTATCTCTATGCTCTAAACCAGGGGCCTCTAAACTTTTCAGCAGGAGGGCCACATTATATATTGGGCACATTTTTGAGGGCTGCAGGAAAAAATAAAGAAATGTCAGTTTTATAAATTTAATGAACACAAAATAGAACTTAAGTAATACAAATGGAAGAAATTCGAAACAAAACTTGTAGCCATCAACCAAGGGTAAACTTTAAGCTAAAGGGCGGGTGAATTAATTTATATACACACACTTACTTGTTCCCCACCGAGAGGGTTTGTTGCAGTGAGTCGGGAGCATGGCAAAACCCTGCCCGCCCCACCACCCTGGCCCTCCTCTCTCTCTCCCCCCACCCACGGCAACTCCAACCAAAGCCGATGGAGGAAGCAGTGAAGTGCCCTAGCAGACAGCAACCAATGGAAGCTGGAGAAGCAGCCTTACCCGGGTTACTCTAAATATAAATGTTTAAAAGGCTCTGAATACATCCAAATTAGAGATTTCTTATTAATGGAGCGTACAAATCATTTTGTAGTTAGGTGACCATCAAGTGGAAGACGAAAGTGAGCGTGAATGCGCATCAAAAATTAACACATCTATGTGGACTATTACATCGAATGGCTGTGCGATCAGTTCAATGTATAGGTACAGTGTTGTATGGGTTGATGCAAAATTGCTCAGCATGTGAATATATTTCACTGGGATTCGATTCCCATGCATGTTATTTTCAATAGACTTTTTAATTTAGTTTCTCTGCACCCAAATTCCCACATTAATATTTAGGGAAAACTCCTGACAAACACCTTCGACAAACACTGCCTTGATACATTCTTAGGCAGCAACATCGCCTCTTATACACCAACCTACAATAAATGCATGGCAATATGATAGCTTTCAACAGGTTGCTCCGACATAATTTATCCTTCGGCCCAACAAATACAACAACGTTATTGGTCACGAATAATTGATATTTTTCCCTTTTATCCCCCAGTCAAAATGTAGGGGGAGAATCTGCCTTTTGTAAAAAAATATCGGAGGGATTTTAAAACTAGCTGCAATAATTTATGTTACAGTTGTACAAGATGGGATATCTTCTAGTTTTAACGTTCTTTTTAACTGTCTCCAAATATTAATTTCACTATTAATTATTGGGTTTTCACGATAAATTTTCTTAAATATTTTAATTTTAGAAAATAATATGGAACTGATTTCATACGGTAAGCAGTCTTCCTTTTCCATAAGTAACCAGTTTGGATTTTCATCCAGTTCAACCCACCAAAAGTTCATATTCTTAATACTAACTGACCAGTAATAATATATAAAATTAGGTAATGTTAAACCTCCATTAATTTTCGATTTACATAAATATTTTTTATTTATTCTATGGCTTTTATAGTCCCAAATAAAATTAGTGACTATAGAGTCAACCTTTTTTAAAAAATTCTTAGAAAGATATATCGGGATCATTTGAAATAAATATAATAATTGTGGGAGAAAAATCATTTTTATCGCATTAATTCTACCTATCATTGAGATAGGTAGTGTTCTCCAATATAGAATATTCTTAGATAATTTATTTAGTATAGGTAAAAAATTATATTTAAATAAAGAATCATATTTTTTTGTAACGTGAATTTTGTAATGTTAAAACTAGAAGATATCCCATTAGTTCTTCCCATTGCTAATAATGTAAGTTTTAAACCATCCCTGGAAAATTTAGGATTCTTACAATGGAAAAATAAAGGGATTAATAAGATCAGTGACCTCTACAGGGACAATCTGTATCTTTAATTTAAAGAAATACAGGAAATATATGGACTACACTCTAAACACTACTTCAGATATCTACAAATAACTGACTACATTAAAACAACTGCACAGGAATATAAAAAGAGAAAGACGGGAATTCTAGATGAATGCTTGAATAAACACCCAAACACGGAAAAATTAATATCATACATTTATAATATTTTATTAGAAAATGATATACCCAATACGGAAAAGTACAGACAACTATGGGAAAATGAAATAGGTGAAACAATCGAACCCGATATCTGGGATGAAAGTTTACGATATATACATAATTGTTCATTAAATTCTAGACACTCTCTGATACAATTCAAAGTTTTACATAGATTGCATTTTTCAAAATCTAAATTACATAGAATGTTTTCTAATGTATCTCCTATATGTGACAAATGCCAATACCCAGAAGCTAATTTAACACATTCTTTTACAACTTGTATAAAAATTACGAATTTTTGGTTGGAAATATTTAAGGTAATCTCGAATGTTGTAAATAAGAATCTAGTTCCAGACTCAAAATTAATAATATTGGGAATATTAGAAAGGGATCAATTACTCACGACAGCACAAAGAACTTTCATAGATTATAGTTTAATAATTGGTAAAAAATTAATTTTACAATTTTGGAAAGGCCCCATACCCCCTACAATCAAATTGTGGATTTCAGGAATGGCTGAGACTTTACACTTGGAAAGAATAAGACTTGCACTTTTAGGCAAGTTGGACCAATTTAATCTGATTTGGTCTCCATTCCTTGAATATCTTAAGGGACCAATATGACTCGGTTTGTGGACCTGATCGAGACCTGAACGAAGGATTGAACGAAGAATAATACATTATTGATCACGGATATATTATTATATAAATACTGTTTGTAGAATATACCACTGTTATTTTATTTACTTTTCTCTTTTGGTTATTTTATAACTATTTTTATGTTAACCATTTTTCACACTTTCCTACTTTTCACTAAAAAAAACTACAATAAAATGTTTAGAAGTATATATAAGAAAATATGGTAATTATTACCTATCTCTTTATCAAAAACGTTGTTTTTACATGTACTTATATTTGTACTTACACCTGTACTTATACTTCTAATAAAAATTATTCAACAGTTGTACAAGATAATTGGGCGGCAGGGTGGCGCAGTCTTAAGTTTCTGCCATACTGCACCAGAGTGTTGGGTTCATTTCTGTATGGAGTTTGTACGTTCTCCCAGTGACCTACATGTATTTTCTCTGGGAGATCCAGTTTCCGCCCACACTCCAAATACTTACAGGTTTGTATAGGAAGGAACTACATATGCTGATTATACACCGAAGATTTGTACTTTAATTGGGTTGGTATAATTGTCCCTAGTGTGTGTGCCTGTGTAGGATAGTGTTTGTGGTGGTGGTGGATCGAGTGAAGGGCCTGTTTAAGTGCTGTATCTCTAAAGTTTAGAGCAAACTGACGTGTAATTTCTCGCGCTAGCACAGAACCCGTTAAATAGCCCGCCACATGGAACACGTTAAGAGCTTGCTGTGGGCTGGATAAAATCTCGTGGCGGGTCGGATGTGGCTGCGGGCCATAGTTTGGAGACCCCTGCTCTAAACAAAAGATAGACTGTCATTTTCACCGTGAAAAGAAGTTGTTTCTATTGACTGTCAAATAAGGCCTTTAGTATGTTTGATTTACAGTAACAAATATATTCTTGTAACTAGTAAGGGGACCATAATCTTTGAGAAAATACTGTGGGTGAAACAAAATATATATATTGTGAGTCTGAGCATAAAAATATATTGCAACTCTCTAGCCCCTAGCCACAATTGTTCTCATGTTAATTTCAATAACGTGTGTTTTTTTTAGATAAGCAATTATCAAGCGGAAACTACCTACATGGGGGGGGGGATAAAGAAAAAAGTTTTTATTATAGTAATTTTGCTAACTGGAATTGATGTTAGGCACATGTATTTTCCTTCTGGATAAGGTGTTTACCAGTTATGAGCATTGGGTTAATTAAAGTAATAATTAAACTGTCGACGGAGGTCAATGTGGTGATTATTTCTTTATCATTCCTTGGCAAATTTTCTAAAGTATAATAGTCATTGAGTCATGTAATCAAACGGTATGGAAACAGGCCCTTCGGCCCAACTTGCCCATGTTGACCAACATGCCCCATCTACACAACTCCCACCTGCCCGTGCGCTCTTGGCTCATAATCCTCTAAACCTATCCTATCCATGTACCTGTCAAACTGTCTCTTAAATTATATGATACTACCTGCGTCAACTACTTCCTGTGGCAGCTTGGTTTATACACCCACCATTTATTGTGTTAAAAAGGTTACCCCTCACATTCCAATTAATCTTTCCCACCTCGCCTTAAACCTATGTCCTCTGGTTCTGGGCAAGAGACTCTGTGCATTTACCTGATCTGTGTCTCTCATGATTTTGTACACTCAATAAGATCACCCCTCAACCTCCTACCCTCAAAGGAATCAAGTCCTGGCCTGCTTAACCTCTCCCTATAGCTCAGGCCTTCAAGTCCTGGCAACATCGTTGTAAATCTTCTCTGCATCCTTTCCAGCTTGACAACATCTTTCCCATAACATGGTGAAAAAAACTGAACACAATACTCTAAATGTGGCCTCATCAATGTCTTACACAACCGTAACATAATCTCCCATCTTCTATACTCAGTGCTCTGACCGAGGAAGGATAATGTGCTAAAAGTCAACTTCACCACCCTATCTACATGTGGCGCCACTTTCAACAAAGTATGTGCCTGCACTCCTAGATTCCTCTACTGTTCAACACTCCCTCGAGCCCTACCATTCACTGTGTAGGTCCTGCCCTCGTTAGACTTCCCAAAATGCAACACCTCACATTTCTCTGTGTTCGATTCCATGAACCATTCGTCGGCCACCAGCCCAACTGATCAGCGGTCCAGCCTGAAGGGTTCTCCATCCACTGTATGGACCGTACGGAGGCATCTGGGAAAGGGAGAGGAGGGGGCGTCTGCCTCGTGGTCAACTCTGCGTGGTGCTCAGACGTGGCAGTCCTATCCAACTCCTGCCCTCCACACATCGAACATCTGGCGGTGAGGTGTCGTTCCTTCCACCGACCGAGGGAATTCTCCATCATCCTGACCGCGGTCTACATCCCACACCAGGCAGACGTCCGTCTGGCACTGGAGGAGCTGCATGCCGAGGTCAACAAGCACTAGACGGCTTACCCCGAGGCATTTACCACCGTAGCTGGGGACTTCAACAAAGCCAACCTGAAGAAATCACTCCCTAACTTCCACCAACACGTCTCCTGCAGCACCAGAGGATCAAACATCCTTGATCACTGCTACACGACCATCAAAGATGCCTATCGCTCTATCCCTCGCCCTCACTTCGGAAAATCCGACCATTCAGTGGTGCTGATATGGGTGACAAACGGCAATGAGCCCAGCACAGAACCTTGAGACGCACTACTGGTCATAGGCCTACAGTCCGATAAACAACCTTCTTCCTTCCATGAAGTCAACTTTCCATCAATTCAGTTATATTTCCTTGGGTGTCATGCGATCTATAAAAACATCAAGATAACTGCTGTACTGTACTCAAATCTTGGTGAGCCTAAACCTATGGGACATAAAGCCATGTGAAGCTTTCAAATATTTGCATTGCCTATATAAGCTTAAAATAATTGAAAATCGGAAATTTGAAGAATGAAAACAAGTGTCCTAGGCAGTTGAAGCTGATATACAAGAAATTGTGACCTATTTCACAATTGAGGAGGTTTTCAACTTTAGTGCAAGCTTGCTGAATCACAAGCTGATTTTTACTGATTTTAACTTTCAGAGTGCATGAAATTACGGGCGATAGTAACAAGATATTGCTGTGTAGTTATTGGTACTAATTGTGTGTATTCTAAATTGTCCAGCATCATTCACTGTATACCAGAAGGATGTACAGATTTCATTATTAGCAAGTCCACACTGGGCATAGCAGTTATAGCCAGAAAATAAATACCTGAAGCACTCATTTTGTTTTACACACACTGAAGAACCTTGATTAGTAACAATAGAAATGTTTATTTATTGATCAGAAAGTGCAAAATGAAATCGACATTTGTCATTGTTTACTGATGAGCTGAATTCTGTTAAAATTTGTTCAAGGCACAGATTACATGTTGATAGACAACCCAGCGATGCTTTAAATCGATTATTTTTAGATTTAAAAAAACGCTTTTCTTCAAGTAATTTCTACCAGCTTTTGCAATCAACTATCTACTAAATATGAATGTTGCTTGACCATTAACTGCTGCCCATATTTGGTTATTGTTTGGCCAAATGTATGCATTTTTAGTCAAATTAGATATTACAGTAACAAGTGTCACATGCCAAATAACATGGCATTCATGTCACGAGTTGAAAGTCAGTGTATAGTTATCACAGGTACTGACGATAGAACAATAAAATTATTGCTTGCAGCTACATAACAGACTTGTAAATGCAATACACACATATAATATATAATAAAGAAACAAAATAAATATTATAATAGTCTTTTTGTTCAGAAAGTGGATTGAGATGGGTTGGACTAGCCTAAAAGGGAGAAAGCAGCAGACATTGGAAAGCTTTTGCTATATTTGTTACATTATTTTCAGTTCAGTATTTGCTGTATTTCCAATTCAATTGACGAAAATTTAAATGCAATGACATTAGGCTTTGGAGATACAACGTGGAAACTGGCCCTTCAACCCATTGCATCCATGCCAACCAGTGATCACCCTGTACACAAGCACTATTCTACCCACTGGCAATAATTTACAATTTTACTGAGGCTCACGGCCTACAAACCTGTATGTCTTTGGAGTACGGGTGGAATCCCACACGGACACAGGGAGAATGTGCAAACTCTGTACGGACAACCCCTGTAGTCAGGATCAAACCCATGTCTCTATCATTGTAAGGCTGCAACTCTACTGCTGTGCCACTGTGCTGCCTTCAAAGCAAAAGGAAAGGCAGATTATGGAAAGGCAGATACTATTTCTGTACTTGTGTCTTAAAGAGCAATCAATTACATTGAGGAACAATGATTGTGATGCAAGCAAAAGTGGCAGCCTTTTTGTGCATGGCACTAAGATTATCTTTGAATGGTTGATGGAAGAATGTGTACCCACAAACATTTCCTACATATGTTTTGGGTTTTGTTGGGTCTTTAATATCTCCTGAGCTGGATTGACAATCTTGGTATGTCATAAAGAACTGCTGATGCTGGTTTAAATCGAAGGTAGACACAAAATGCTGGAGTCACTCAGCGGGACAGGCAGCATCCTTCTCTCCAGAGATGCTGCCTGTCCTGCTGAGTTACTCCAGCATTTTGTGTCTGCCTTTGACAATCTTGATTATGTCTTTTTCCTCTACATTAGCTCATCACCGCATGTGATGTGTCACTCAATCGTATATTCAAAGGTGCTTCAACAATGTAATATTCCTTCCCTGTGAGCCTCTTCCCTTCAATGCCTCCCCCTTCAACTAAGAATAATCAGAAGTGCTATAATGCTGGTTATCGACAATAGACAATACGTGCAGGAGTAGACCGTTCAGCCCTTCGAGCCAGCACCGCCATTCAATCATGGCTGATCATCCCCAATCAGTACCCCGTTCATGCCTTCTCCCCATATCCCCTGAGCCCTATCTAGCTCTCTCTTGAAAGTATCCAGAGAACCGGCCTCCACCGCCCTCTGAGGCAGAGAATTTGACAGACTCACAACTCTCTGTGAGAAAAAGTGTTTCCTCATCTCAGTTCTAAATGGCTTACCCCTTATTCTTAAACAGTGGCCCCTGGCTCTGGACTCCTCCAACATCGGGAACATGTTTCCTGCCTCTAGCGTGTCCAAATCCTTCATAATCTTATATGTTTCAATAAGATCCCCTCTCATCCTTCTAAATTCCAGAATATACAAGCCCAGCCGCTCCATTCTCTCAGCATATGACAGTCCCGCCATCCCGGGAATTAACCTTGTAAACCTACGCTGCCCTCCCTCAATAACGAGAATGATCTTCCTCAAATTAGGGACCAAAACTGCACACAATACTCCAGGTGTGCTCACTAGGGTCCTATACAACTGCAGAAAGACCTCTTTGTTCCTATACTCAACTCCTCTTGTTATGAAGGCCAACATGCCATTCACATTCTTTACTGCCTGCTGTACATGCATGCTTACTTTCATTGACTGAAGAACAAGGATCCCCAGATCACGTTGTACTTCCCCTGTTTCAACTACACCATTTAGATAATAAGCTGCCTTCCTGTTTTTGCTATCAAAGTGGATAACCTCACATTTATCCATATTAAACTGCATCTGCCATGCATCTGCCCATTCACCCAACCTGTCCACTCACCCAACGTGTCCAAGTCACCCTTCATTCTCATAGCATCCTCCTCACAGTTCACTCTACCACCCAGCTTTGTGTCATCTGCAAATTTGCTAATGTTACTTTGTATCCCTTCATTGAAATCATTGATGTATATTGTAAATAGCTGCGGTCCCAGCACTGAGCTTTGCAGTACCCCACTAGTCACTACCTGCCATTCTGAAAGGGACCCCTTAATCCCTACTCTTTGTTTCCTGTCTGCCAACCAATTTTCTATCCATGTCAGCACTCTACCCCCAAAAGGACAAGGACAAAGGACATTTATTGTCACATACACCATTTTTGGTGTAGTGAAATTTGAGTTGCCATTTGCAGCACACCAATAAAAGTAAGACACCACATTAAAGAAGAATTTAACATAAAACATAAAAACATCCCCCCACAATGGTTCCCGTGAGTCGTTTTCCTCTTGTTCTCCCCGTAGTTGGGGTCTATTTGAGGCCTCCACAGTCGCCGCAAAAGCAGCCCGATGCTTCAGGCCCTCTCGCCGGATGATGGAGCTCCGGCGTCGGAAGAACACTCTTCAGCGGCTTGGAGTGTCTGGAATTGCCGCTTGCTACCAGAGACCGCGGCTCCCGATGTCCACAGGCCGCGCTGGTCGGAGCTCCGACACTGGCGATCTCGGCGAGAGATCAGAGGCTTCGCGGTGTTCAAACCCAGCGCCGCAACAGCTGGACGCTCCGCAGACCCCACAGCTCCGCGATGTTGAGTCGGCGGTCTCAGCACTCGGCGACCCGGGTAAGGCATCACCTGCTCCTCGATGGTGCTTCAGCGTTGCGCCGCCGCCGAAGCTGAAGTTCTGGCCAGTCACGGCAGGAAATGCCGCTCCAGGCCCGTTGGTAGGCCGTGAGGAAGGGGCGAAGATGCGGCTCGAAGAAAAGCCGCACCCCCGACCAGGTAGGGACTGAGAAATGCAGTCTCCCCCCCCCCCCATCCCCCACATAAAAAAGATTAGTCCTCTGAAACAAAACTTTTTATCATACTAAAAAATAAAAAAAAGGTGATACCATGTGCCCTAATTTTCCCCACTAATCTCCTATGTGGGATCTTATCAAATGCTTTCTGAAAGTCCAGGCACACTACATCCACTGGCTCTCCCTCGCCCATTTTCCTAGTTACATCTTCAAAAAATTCCAGAAGATTAGTCAAGCATGATTTCCCCTTCGTAAATCCATGCTGACTCGGACCGATCCTGTTACTGTTATCCAAATGTGCCGCTATTTCGTCTTTTATGATTGACTCCAGCATCTTCCCCTCCACGGATATCAGACTAACCAGGAAGATTGTTTGTGTCCTCCTTAGTGAAGATGGATCCAAAGTACCTGTTCAACTCATCTGCCATTTCCTTGTTCCCCATAATAAATTCACCTTTTTCAGTCTTCAAGGGTCCAGCTTTGGTCTTATTTTTTCCTCTTCACATATCTAAAGAAGCTTTTACTATCCTCCTTTATATTCTTGATTAGCTTACCTTCGTACCTCATCTTTTCTCCCCGTATTGCATTTTTAGTTATCTTTTCATTGTACATTCTCAGCCTTGGCATAAATCCTAATTATTAGACATTTGCTAAACTGAGGTTGTCATGGCATCTATTAAGCTACTAAATATTCAATTTGACCTGGCGGGCTGCCCTAAACAATGACTCAATGGCCTCTGGGAGCAAGGGCAGAGCAGGCGGCTGCCATGAACAAAGACCCAGCGGAGCGCCCATGGCATGTGCGACTGCATGCCTGGGTCGCTACTGCGAAGAAGGACCTGGCGGTCCCCCACCTGCAGGAGAAGCTCAGAAATTGCTGAGCTTGGCCCCAAAGTCCGGAGAGTCGAGGAGGAGGGAGCCGCTGGCGACGACGGGCGCATAGACTGGTACGGGAGGGACCGGGGCATTACACCTTCAGGGTCGGCAGTTAGAGGCGACCCCGGGATACAAAAGCAGTTGGGTGACGAGGGGGATGTCAGTTCGTGGGCCAAGCTGGTCGAGCGTAATGGAAGATGCCCTAAACAGCAGCCTGGGATTTACCTGGGCTTACCTGGAACTAAGGCACTTCATTACATCCAGCATATCGACTTTAGAACTTTTTATTTTTGTAAGTGGCGCCAACATATGGTGATTGTGCATGTGTGAGCTTTGCAAAAAATTGTATCACAGTGTAGTGCATACATTACAATAAAGAACCATTGAGTAAAGAACCATTGGGTACAGGCTGTCATAGTAAAAACCTAAACAATTGAACAGAATGCCAGCAGTAGCATTCTGGGTAAGTCAAGTCAAATGCACAAGTTTGGTGAGGTGCAGGTACAATGAAAATGTTGCTTGCAGCATCCTCACAGGCACATAGACTCAGACACTCGCACACAAAAACGTAACCCAAACTTACACGAATTACACAAACTTTCTAAAAGTAAAAAAATTACGAAAATAAAGACAAGCGCAAAGCACAATTAGAAAACATAACATGACCATGGTAGTGCAAGAGGGTCTGCAGTGTTCTGTTGTCAAGGTAGGATTAGAGCTGTGCACTTTGCTGCAAGACCCTGATGGTCAGTGGAAAACAACTGTCTTGAACCAGACGAGGAGATGGGCTTGGCTCAGATGGTGTGGATCCTTGATATATTTATATGTCTCCTCGAGTTGGCGATTCATGTAAATTCTTCTGATGGAGGGGAAGGCTGAGATGGACTGGGCTGAGTCCACCATTCCATTCAGTCTCTAACATTCCTTTGTATTGGAATTGCCATATGAGGCCATAATGCAATTTGTCAGGATATTTGCTATTCTACCTCTGTCAGAGCATTCAGTGCCATTAAGAAGCTTATTAAATTTCCAAGACCTTTATGATTACCACTGTGTTGGGCCCTGAACAGAGCATATGAGATGTTGATGCCTCAGAATTTGAAGCAGATGATTCCAGATACCATACAGATGGTCTCCATGTTACGGCCATATCGGTTAAAAAGATTTGCCCTTGTGCAATTCACAAATCATTGCCCAAAAATTTGAGATGTGCAATAAAATTTGCTCTTGTGGAATTTATGTGGGAAAACAAATAAATACAAAGTGAAACAACGAATGTTGTCAATTTTTGTTTTTACTCAATACTGTGGGGCATTGGTTGGGCTGGCAGTCACTCCAGTCTCTCCTTTGCCACAGCTTCTCCAGTCCAAGGAAATGAGAAGAGAAATGTCGGTGCAGCTCTGCCTTGCTCTTCATCTGCGAGGCATTTTCTCTCATGTGTTGCACTTTGGGGAGGTGTTGTCATGTTGTTCAGCACTTACACCAGCTCCTTGCAGTAATCTGGTGGCCTCCACTAAGTAACGACATTTTGACCCACTATTCCCCATGAACCTCTTCTACACCAAATTTCTCCCATGAATCCCATCAATCTTTGAATCCCATCCCTTTCTGTCTGGGACCTCCTCCACTGTCAGAGTGAGATCAAGCTCAAATTGGTGGAACAGCACCTCATTTTTCGCTTGGGCAGCTTATACCCGAGCGGTATGAATATTGAATTTTCTAGCTTCAAGTAAACCTTACTTTCCCTCTCTCTCTCCATCCCACCCCCTTCCTAGTTCTCTGTCCAATCTCACTGTGCCCGAGATTAAATTTTATCTTTGAATGGTTCTTTGTCACCTCCTCGCACAAACCCTTTGATGTATTGATTTCACACCTTACTCTTCCTTATATCTGAGCTAACAGTGGTCTATTCTAAATTTTCCTTGATCTGCATCTCTTTTGATCTCTTGCACTTCCTTACCTCCGTCTCCCTTTCTCCAGACTCTCAGTCTGAAGAAGGGTTTTAACCCGAAATGTCACCCATTCCTTCTATCCAGAGATGCTGTCTGTCCTGCTGAGTTACTCCAGCATTTTGTGTCTATCTTTGGTGTAAATCAGCATCTGCAGTTTCTTCCTATGCCTTTGCCTGATATCCTCATTTCCTAAACCCTTTTCTAATCCACAAGCCTTCAAGGAAAACAAATCTAATACATTTTGCCTCATAACCCATTCCATATAGTTGATCTATAACTTGTCAGTTTAGGCAACATTCTTCACTGTCTGATTTTGGTGTCATCTGCAGGCTTAGTAATCATGCCATTTACATGTTCATCTAAATTATAAATAGACATGATTGCAACAGGGGACCCACCACGGATCTCTTTGACACATCACCGGTAACATGCCTTCAGAATGAAAAATATTTTTTTACTACCACGACCTACTTCCTACCACCAAGTCGATTTTGTGAGACATTGTCAAAGGCCTTGTTAAAGTCCCTGCAGACAACAGTCTACCACTCTGCCTTGGTCAATCCTCTCATATAATCATAGAGTCACACAATGTGGAAATAGGCCCTTTGGCCCAACTTGCCTGCCCGACCAACTTGCCCCATCTATCCTAAACCCACGTTTGGTCCAGATCCCTTAACCTATCCTATCCATGTACCTGTCTAAATGTTTTTTTAAACAATGACATAGTACCTGCAACACTACCTCCTCTGGCAGCTTGTTTTTTATGCCTACCATCCCTGTATAAAAAAAATGGTGCCCCTCGGGTTCCTACTAAATCTTTCCTCCTTCACCTTAAACCTATGTCCTCTGGTTGTTGATTCCCCTGCTATGGGTAAAAGGCTCTGTGCAGTTATCCTATCCATTCCTCTCATGATCTTACACACCTCTATACGCTCATCTTGCTGTGCTCCAAGGAATAAAGTCCTAGTCCTGGCAATATCCTCGTAAATCTTCTCTGCATCATTTCCAGCTTAACAACAACATTCCTATAACAATGTGACCAAAACTGAACACAATATAATGTGGCCTCACCAATGTCTTGTCTCTGACATGACCTCCCAACTTCTATACTCAGTAGGCTGACTAATAAAGGCCAATGTGCAGAAAGCTTTCTTGATTGCCCTATCTAACTATGACACCACTTTCAAGGAACTATGTACCTACACTCCTAGACCCCTTTGTTCTACAACACTCCCAAGAGCCCTGCCGACTACATAGGTCCTGCACTGGTTTGGCATCCCAAAATGCAACACCTTGCACTTCTATCCGTATCTCCATTAACCCACATTACTCTGTATTAATCTCCACTTAATTTATTCTCCATTAACCATTTTAGTAATCTCTTCAAAAAACTTGATCAAGTTTGTGTATTGTGATTTTCTACGTACAAAGCAATGCCGACTATTCCTAATTAGTTTTGCTTTTTCAAATGCAAATCGATCCAGGTATTATCAAACTAACGAGGGACTACTGACACCAGTTTTTATCACTCTCACAATTAGCCACAGTTTCATTTTTTTCTTTCACTCTCCACTTCCTCCTGTATCCCGTTTAAAATAAATTAACCTGCTTAAATTAATACCTTCTCTATTATGCCCTCGTTATCACCCTGGCCAAGTGGCAATACGAGATAGGGTTCATCGGTTAGTGTCCCAAGTTCAACTATTTTCTGCAGCTTCATCAATGAACTACCTTCCATCATGAAGTCAGACGTACTGATGTTTTCTCATGATTGTAGAATGTTGAATATCGGCCGAAACTTCTCAATAAATACAACTGCTTATACCTGCATGGACTAAGCCTTGTACAATATTCAGGCATGGGCTTTAGGATGTGTCATAACAAGTGCCTACCAGTGATTACTCCAACAGGAACATATCTATGGATTTTTAACTTAAGTATTGTGGGTTTTCTAAATATATAAATTATGATGTTTTTATGTGATTTACCATGATTTTATATATATTTATGATATTTGATATGCAATGCATTTTTAATGTAATGTTGCCCCTTGTCTGGACCTTGAGTCCGTAATAAAGTTATTATTATTATTATCTATCTATCCACCTATGCTTACTTTTCAACGACATTACTATTGCCGAATTCCCACAAGCAACATTTCTTAAATAGAAACACAACTGGACTATCCATAAAAATAAACCAGCGTCTCTAGATCCTTCCTAGACATTTTGTCTGCTCCACTGTGAAGGCTCCTCAAGGTACGCCTACTTTGAAGGAGTTTTATTCTTCTTTCTGACAGAAGTTCTGCAAAAGCCTCTCTCACTGCTCCACCTCTGTGATTCCTACTGCTTTCCTGCTCTATGACCAGTCTGAAGAAGGGTTCTGACCCGAAACATCAACAATTCCTTTATTCCAGATATGCTGTTTGAAACACTGAGTTACTCCAACATTTTGTGTCTATCATCCATATAAATACCTTGGTTTTAAGAGCCATGGCTACAGATGCCAAGCATATTGCAGCTGGTGACTTGCCTGGCACCCTGAAGCCTTTCGAGCAAATACAAAGCAATGATGCGGAGAGTTCTGTAATACTCAGAACAAGCTTTGATGAGTGCAACTAATAGAATTCAGGAAATTTAACACCATTCAGACAAGGGTGCTCAATTGGCACCCCATCCATCATCATAAACATTTATGTTTGTGTGTTTGTTTGTTTATTTATTTGTTTGTTTGTTTCATGGGTGAACAAAGGCCAGAGATGAAAAAGGTTCTGACATGAGAAGAGAAGAGGCGTGAAATGTCAAGCCAGAGGAACGGACACAGGTTGAATAGGTATAAGGGGGAACCAGCAAAGCAGGGTTGTGGGGATGGGGGAGGGTGAGGGGGGGAGGGGGTTCACACTGCAGGAGTACGTGCTGAGGGACGCACTGAAGCTTGGTGCAGCCAACGCCAAGGCTCGGTGGGGGAGGGCCACAGTCTAAGGTCCTTCCGCTGCTGGACATGGGGGGCACAGTATGGCGGAGACGCCCCTCAAAATAAGGGAAGGTATCCCATGCCGGGAGGCCACATGAGTGGCACGGGTGGGGGATCGATTCGTTAAATTTGAAAAATTTGAAAAATGTATATAGACTGTATGGAGCAATTTGTATAGCCTCCGAAAATGTTGGATGGATTTTTTTTTTCGCACGGTTGATGTATTGTATATATTTATTACTCGAATAAAGTCTATTTTGAAATATTAAAAAAAAGTGTTCATGCTGTAGGGTTGGAAGCAACCCAAATAGGATGCGAGGTGTTGTTCCTCCTGTTCCTCCCGTTAGAGTCGACTAGCAGAGGCCTAACTCTGACAATGAAGGTGGGCAGGACAAAAAGGTCGGTATCGGAAGGTGAGTTAAAATTGTTAGCAACTGGGAGATTCAACAGGTCCTGTTGAATCTCACGAACATGATCGCTGGTCTCGCTGATGTAAAGGAGGTCACATCGGGAGCACGAGGTAGATGAGGTCATTAGATCAATAGACAAGGTTAGAGGAGGTGCTTGCGAATCTCTGTCTCAGCTAGAAAGGCTGCTGGGGCCCTGGTTGGATGTGAGGGAGGAAGTGCGGGGAACAGGTATATGGGCAAAAATATGAGCTGAGGTACATGGGCAAGTCTAACTATCAGCTTGCTGCAGCAAAGTTGTGTATGTTTTAATTTGTGTTCCATCATATGCAAAAACTTTCCAGATTGTTGTAATACATTATTTGCAGTCTGTAAAAGCATCTTCATCTTTAGAAGCAATGATTAAACTGCAATACTATTATGGGAAAAGGACAAATAAAATAAAATTAATAGTTGCAGCGTGCAGAAAGTTCCATGTTTGATACATCGACTGAAAAATTAACCAATGTAGTCAAAGAATTTTGTTTTAAGAAATATTTTATTAACAGGGAAAATAACAACAGGACAAACTTACTCCATGCAAGAACATACTGTTTACATGACCTTTCACACTGTGCTACATTTGAATTTGATCTCTAATCAGGATTCAGTCCTTCTGATCAATGAACAGTCATAATAGATCCATTTACATCACCCATTTCAGTTAATGTGCATCATGAATGAGCAATTAGAAACCCAGAAAAGGAAGACGTTTTATCATCTGATGAATACAACCCATTGGATTCTTTTGAAGGTAATTGCATGTAAACTTGATCACCTTTATGTAAATATAATACAGCGCTTCCTGAAGCCTGATCAATATAACCTTTTTGATGGTCATCATATGTGTAAATTACAAGTCGATCATTTTTGTATAATCCAATCCAAACATTTGCTCCTTTGATTTGTATATGATACGAAAATTGATATATTCCAGATACATCACATGTAAATATTCCAGTTGATGGATCATAATTATCATTAGAATTAATTAATATTCTGTCAAATTTTACTGGTTTGCCTGTTGATGAGTATGAATGAGAAAGTGTGGCTGTAAATGCTGGAATAGAACTAGCTTCCTCTGACATGCTGGAGTCGTCATCATCATCATCATCACCACGTTTTTGTGATCGTACAATCATTCTTCCTGGAGGGCCTGGTGGACCAGGACGCCCTTGAGGACCTGGTGGTCCTTGTTGTCCAGTTGAGCCAGGTCTGCCGGCTGATATTTTTCCATAATACTCTCCTGGATTCCCAGGTGGACCAGGAGGACCTGCATCTCCCTTTTCTCCAGGGTATCCACGAGGTCCTTGAGATCCAGGCGAACCTCGAGAACCAGATGCTCCAGGAGACCCTCTCATTCCATCTTTACCTGGATATCCAGGTGGCCCAGCAGGTCCTGTAGCACCTGGACTGCCTGGTTTACCAGGTGATCCAGCCATTCCAGTGCCACCTTTTCCACCAGCTGGACCTTGTTCGCCCTGAGCACCTGTGCGACCTGGTTGACCTGGAGATCCTGGTGTTCCTGGTGAACCAGTTGATCCTGGCTGACCTTTTAAACCTTGATACCCTTGTGGACCTGTTGGTCCTGCCTGACCTCTTGATCCTGGTGCTCCAGTGGACCCTGGTAACCCTCTTGAACCTTGCTGACCTGGTGAACCAGCTCGTCCTTGAGGCCCTTGAGCTCCAGGTTGTCCCTGTTCTCCTTTTTTCCCAGAACTTCCAGGGTAGCCATTTGCCCCTGCAGAACCACGCTCTCCTTTTGGACCTTGACTTCCAGTTTTTCCTATGCCCGGCAGTCCAGGTGCTCCTGGCAAACCTTGATGACCCTGTGAACCCTTTGCTCCTGGGGCTCCTGTTGACCCTGGCTTTCCTTTTTCTCCAGTCTTTCCATATCCAGGTTGTCCAGCTGGTCCTGGTGGTCCTTTTTGACCTTGTGCACCTGGCATTCCCAGTGAACCTGTTGCACCCTTCTCACCCTTTGAACCTGGTTTACCGGGAAAACCAGAACGCCCAGGACTTCCAATTCCATTTGAACCAGGTGTACCTGGAAGTCCTCTTGCTCCTGTGGAGCCTTTATCTCCTGGACGTCCAGGAGCTCCTAATCCCATTTCTCCCCTTTTCCCTGGTTGGCCTGGACTCCCTGGCTTTCCTTTCTCTCCAGGTGATCCAGGTGAACCAGCACGGCCTGTTGCTCCTTGGGGACCTGGTTTACCTGGAATTGATAATCCAGCAGGTCCAGTAGGTCCTCTGGGTCCTGCACTACCTCTTGCTCCTTCTTTCCCAGCAGATCCACTGTTGCCTTTTTCTCCAGGGAATCCTCTTGCACCTGGTTTTCCCGGGGCTCCTGGGATGCCTGGTCTCCCTGCAAATGATTGTCCCTCTGGTCCTCGTGGTCCAGGTTTACCCGGGGTTCCAGGCAATCCAATCCCTGGCCTACCAGCAGGACCCGGTGATCCTGGGTGACCACGCGGCCCTCGTGGCCCTCGTGGCCCACGCTTTATTCCTTTGAAAGAAAGAAAGAAAGAAAGGAAAGAAACTTGAAATGTTGCTTGCATTTGTTACTTTTTTTCTACTAATGAAGGTCATAATAATAGTCTATGACATTTGCTTACAGGGAGGTTTGGCAGTGCTACTCAGGAGGGTTTAAACCAGAGTGGCAGGGGGATGGGAACCAGAGCAACAGGCCAGTAACTGATAGGAAGGTAAAGGTTATGACCAGTAAGTCTCAAAGGAAGAACAAGCAGGGAGAACATTGTGAAACCGATGGGCTGAAGTGTGTTTAGTTCAATACAATGAGTTCCATGGGTGAAGGGGTTGAACAGAGAGCTTGATTCAAGTGCATAGAACTAGTGTTGTGGCCATTATGGTGACTTGAATGCAAGAGAGACAATACGTTGTATAGATTTCAATTTGTTGTATTGGGAAACGAGCCTTGCCAAGTCACTGGTGTTTCAGTGAAAAAGCATTTTGGAAACAATACTCGCAACTCCATACGTTTTAAGATGGTTGTGAATAAAGACAAATCTGGACCTTGGGGAAAAATATTGAATTGGGGTAAATCAGATTATGGAGTTATTAGGCAGATGCAAAGATGAGTAAATTGGGGGCAGTTGTTATTGGGTAGATTAGACATGTGGGATTTCATTAGACATCATTTAATCTGATCAGAGTTCAGGAATGGCATGTTCCAAGGATGGCAAAGGAAGGAAACCTTAGATGACCAGACAGGTTGTGGGTTTGGTCAAAAAGAAAAGGGAAGCACATGTAACTTTTTGGAAGATAAAATTTGGGGAATGTAAATCAAGCAGGAAATAACTCAAGCAGGGAATTTGAAAGACCAATAGGAGCCTTAAAGTGACATTTGAAGGGCTAAAAGAGGCCATGAATATATATATCTCGAAAGCTTTATATATGTACCTTAAAAACAAGAGGGCAACGATGAAAAAGGTAGGATCACAAGAATAAAAAATGGGGATTTATGCTTGGAGTCAGGATGCTGGCAAGATACTAAATGTGCACATTGTATTCACCAAGGAGAAGGAAAAGGAGAATAGTGAGTTCAGTGTGAAGAATAATAATATGCTAGGGCACTTTGAGATCAAGAAGGAGGTGTAGTTTGGACTCCTGAAAAGCTTTAAGGTGGATAATTCCCCAGGGCCCAATACAATAAATCTCAGGTTATTAAGACCGGCAAAATAAATTGCAGGGACATTGAAAAAGATATTTATTTCCTCACTAGTCAGACGCAAGGTCCCGGAGGACTGGAGAGTAGCCAATGCTGCTCCTTTGTTAAGATGGAAAGTACAGATAAACCAGTATATCGGCCTGTGTCTCAACTTGTATTGGGGCACATTCTCAGAGATAGGATTTACTTGCATTTTGAACAGAACGGGGTACTTGGGGACCGTCAGCGTAGGTTTGTCTGTGGCAGATTATGGTTTACTAACTTGAGTCTACAGCACAGAAATAGAGCCGTCAGCCTAACCTGTCCTTGCTGACCAAGGTGCCCCATCTGAGCTTGTGGCATTTGCCGACATTTGGTCCATATCCCACTAGCCATTTCATAACCATGTACCTTAACAGGTATCTTTTAAATGGTGTTAGTGTACCTGCCATAATTATCTCCTCTGGAAGCTCTTCTGATGCACCCACCTCCCTCTGAATGAAAATAACAATTCCTATTAAATGTTAACCTCCCACCCCCCATTTTAAAACTTAATTGAGTTTTTGAGGAGGTGGCAAAGATGATTAATAAGGCTTGAGCAATGCATGTTGCAAACATGGATTTTTGTAAGGAATTTGATAAAATCCCTCGTGGGAAGCATCCAGAGCATTTCATGCATGGGATTAAGAATGATTTGGTCGTATGGTTTCAGAACAGGTATTTTGTAGAAGACAGAGAGATGTTGTGAAAGGACAATATTCAGACTGAAGGTCTGTGATGAGTTCTGTAGGGATCTGGGCTATGGCCTCTGTTGTTTGTGATAAAATAAATGAGTTAGACATAAATGTAGACAGATTGGTTGCAAGTATGCAGATGACACCAACATTGGCAGTGTTGTGGTCAGTGAGGATAGCTGTCAAAGGATACAGCAAGATATAGATCAGTTACAGATATGGATGGAGGAATGGCAGATGGACTTTGATGTTAGCGTGGGTGTGCTGTTGCACTTTTGGAGGTATTATTGCTCCTTTATCTGCCTTTGTTATGGCATCAGAATGCGTACCCTAAAATATCTCTCTCCCTTCCCCAGCTTGATATCTGGTTTGTGCAAGCCCTTGGTTATTATTTTCAATATGTTCTTATTTCGATAATACTTGTCATTGAGTGTATATTACTAAACTAACCTTACTTTACGAACAGTAAGCAGACTTATTTCTTCATCATGTTATGATATGTGGGTTTTGTTAGTGAGGCCAGAATTTGTGGCCCATCCTCAATTTGTTGGCTGACCTTTTCCCTTCCGTTTAAAAAAGTACCTTCCTCTCAGGAACTACTTATTCCTTCCGTTCAAAACCACCATCACTCCTTTATAAATAAATACACTTGGCAAGTGAATGCTGATGCTCTACCTCCAACGACTCCATTCGTCTTCAAAGTTCCTGATGAAAATCACTTCCCCATTCCTTGCTTATATTTCTCTTTGCCTCTCCATGTTTTAGTTTCTTCCATCTGGTCTCTGCACATTCCACTCCTCTAAAGTAGTTTTAGCTAGATTCATTAGAGGCAAGTTGGCCCTCTATATTCTACTGAAACTGTCTGCAGCTTTTCACACTCTTGGCCACAGAGTCCTCCAGCAAGGCTTGTTCAGCTGGTGAGACTTTCTTCACTTGTGTCTATTCTAACCTAGCAAGTTGTAACAAGAACATTTCCAGCAATTAATTTTGGATTTAAATTAATTCCTCATGGAGTTTTTATTTGTGTAATTCATTTTCTCTCAATTTTTTTCTCAGTTTGTTTCCTATTAACGTTTAATTTTCTTATTTTATTTGGTGCCCCTTCCATTATATATAAATCTGTTTTAAAATGATCAATTGCATGTCATTTCAGTTACTTAGATGTTTAACTTTACCATTTTGCCCCTTTTCTGTACCAAACATGATGTTCAGTTAAACTAATCTCCTCTGCCTGCATGTGACTCATTATCCCTCCATTCGTTGCATACACATATGCCAATCTAAAAAAAAAAAATTAATTGATCTTCCGGTGGCTCAGCATTTCAACTTCCCCTCCCATTCCCAATCTGACCATTCTGTCCTGGGCCTCCTCCGTTGTCAGAGTGAGGCCCAGCGCAAATTGGAGGAACAGCACCTCATATTTCGCTTGGGTACATTGACTTCTCTTTCAGATAGCCCTTGCTTTCTCTCTCCATCCCCTTCCCCTTCCCAGTTCTCCCACTAGTCTTACTGTCTCTGCCTACATTCTATCTTTGTCCCGCCCCCTCCCCTGACATCAGTCTGAAGAAGGGTCTCAACCCGAAATGCCGCCCATCCTTTCTCTCCAGAGATGCTGCCTCACCCACTGAGTTACTCTAGCATTTTGTGTCTAGATTTAAACCAGCATCTGCAGTTCTTTCTTACACATGTATGTCTTTGGATACGTCTTTAGCATAGCGTAATGTTTTCAGGGTTATATGATCAGTATTTTCAACAGCTAAGCTAATTTGTTTAGGAGGGTTCAATATGGTGCAGTCTATTGAAAAAACATTGAATATCTGAAGCACTTTTGAGGATTCTATGATAAATTGCAAATACATAATTAGAAATCGTGAGTGTGGTGCTTTAATGGTTTAACATTGATGGTTTTGCTGCTGTTGCAGTTGCAGAATCCACTGCATGGAATATAATGGACAATTGTTGTACACATTTAAAGATTATGCATTCATTTGAGGATTCAATAATATCAGTCAAACTTACCACCTTCTTTGCTGTTTGAATCATCTGCACCCGAGTCGTGTGCACCTGAGTCGTGTGCACCTGAGTCGTGTGCACCTGAGTCGTTTCCACCCGAGTCATTTCCAACTGAGTCATCGTCACCTGAATCACCTCATTTTAGAAAATAATAAAAATATTCAGTTAATCAATAATTTAAAGTTGCATTTGAAATTTTTAATAAAGGAAATATCTTATGCATTCTCTCATTAATTTCTGAAGAGAACATAATTATAACATAGCAAATCTAATTCACCCAATTCTAGATTTTCTCTGGTTTGATGGAAGAAAAGGCAATGTAGAATGCCATCTGTGGAAACCTTCTTATTAACCAGTTTTAGAGATTTAAGCATCAGACATGTAAGGTAAAGCAAAGCTTGTGTTTTGAGTGTGGGTGTTTGGGGGATAGATTTGATGACCTGTACTGAAAATACTAATCATGTAGCTTAAAAGACTGGGTTGTGACAAAGAGCTGTGAGATGTAGCAGAATTAAATGACAGAAATACTGCCGTGCAACTAGAATGCAAAGATAGTACCAGCTTATTTGATAACAATGCTACGTGCACATTTACCTATTTGGGAGTAGCAAGTTGTCCACTGCAGGTGCACTCTTGACTTCTTATACTTATGACAGCGTTTCTTGCACTTTACCCATACATTTGGTTTTGGAGGCCACCATAAACACGGGAAGTTAAATTAACACAGGACTATTTGAATGTATTAATAGCACAGCAGATTGGCAATCAATTGTGTTTGTCAATCAATGTTGAGTGTTTGTATCAACATAATAAATTAAACTAGAAATAGGCCTTTTGGCCTCATGAGTTTCATTGTCATTTAATGATTATGGCTGATCTTCTGCCTCAATTCCATTAACCTCCATTATCAACACATTTCTTAATTTTGCTAATCCCATAGATCCACTTAAGTTTTAAGTACTGTCAATGACTGAGCTTCCAATACTGTTTTGGTCAGAGAAGATTAAGACTGTGACCCCCCTAGTTCTAATTTCATCAGACAGAGTAAATATCCTCACAGTACCTACCTCTCTGAGACCACAAAGAATTTGATATGTTTCACTGATGTCCCCTTTCTCCTCAACTCTAAATAGAGGCTCAGTTTACTTAATCTGATCTCTCCTGATAGACCTACCATTCGCAGGAACTCATCTAATGAATCTTTGCTATGCTCTATCACCAGCAAGCATTTACTTTTAGAAAAATAAATCACAATTCGAGACAATATTTGAGGTGTGATCTCACCAGAGTCATACATAATTAGAGTAAGACAGTTCTACTCTTGTACTCCTATCCTATTGCAGTAAACAACAACAAACCATTTGTCTTCCTAACTGCCTGATCCACTTGCAAGTTTGCTTTCCTTGTGTGGAAGGATGCTCAGTTCTCCTTGAACGTCAACACTTTGCAATCTCATCTTTTAAAAATAATCTTTATTTCTGTCTTTTTTCCTGCCATATTGGATAACTTTACTTGTTGTACAATGTACTTTATCTGCCATCTTGTTTTTCCACTCACTCAACTTGACATCTTTTATGTGTACGAAGGAACTGCAGATGCTGGTTTCAACCAAAGACAGACACAAAATGCTGGAGTTACTCAATGGGACAGGCAGCATCTCTAGAGAGAAGGAATGGGTGATGTTTCGGGTCGAGAGTGTCTGAAGAAGGGTCTTGACCCGAAACATCACCCATTGCGTCTCTCCAGAGATGCTGAGGCTTCAAGTTGATGACCTTTCTTCAAAGCACCAGAATATCGAATTAGTTAATATCAATTCTGATATAAGGTCATCGACCTTTAAGACATTAGCTTTATATGTCTCTACATTTGCTGCGCGACCAGCTGAACATTTTAAGAATATTTCGTTTCCATCTTTAACTATATGCAAAACGTACAAAAAGGAAAATTGTGCAAGTGTTTTAAAGACAGCAGCAGGATGATATTGTAATATATGTATTGTGAAAATAAACATTTAAATCAGGTAGATAACCTCTTGTAATGGAACACATTTGTAATTTTGGTTGACTGAAATTTTGAAAGTTTAAGGAGTTTAGTCAACAAAATCAAGTTGTGATTGTCCAGTTTTGACTTTCACAGATTAATGTAAGTGGTAATTGTCCAAATTGAAGTTCAAGCTTACCCCGGTTTTTTTTCCACCGACGTGTGTCGTATCCCTTTCCATAGGCCAAGGTCAGGGTGAGCAGTAATACAAGCGCAATGATTTGTTTTGAAACCATGGTTGTAGATCAGATCTGTAGTTGGTACAAAAATATTTCACAAATATAGATATAACAAGATGCAGTCATTTTTATGTATTCAGTATAATTGCAGGAATTTAGCATGAGTAGAATTTAATAGAATCAGAATCATGCAGCACAGAAACAGGCCTTTCTACACAATGAGACTGCACAGACCATCATTGCCCACTTACACTCATCCTATTTAATTTTATTTATATATTATTGAGATTAAAATATATAATATAATTTAAGAAAACATTTAGTTCTTTAACAAACATTTATGTCCTTACCTAATATAACCATGATATTCACCTATTGTAGCTGTGATACACAATGATATACACCGTATTTACATTCACTTATTATGCAATGATTACACACAAGCATCAGACAATATCTTATCACCATTTAACTATTTATTGTATACAAACTATTTGCATGAGAGGGCCAAATGCAACATTCCAGGTCTGCTAACAACATTAAAAAAAGATATTAAAGATAGACACAAAATGCTGGAGTAACTAAGCAGGACAGGCAGCATCTGTAGAGGGAAGCAATGGGTGATGTTTCGGGTCGAGACCCTTCTTCAGACCCTCTCAGAACATCACCCATTCCTTCTCTCCAGAGATGCTGCCTGTCCCGCTGAGTAACTCCAGCATTTTGTGTCCATCTTTGGTTTAACCCCCCCCCCCCCCTTATCCTTTTCCTTATTTTCCTGGTGTGCATCCATTTCTATCATCCCACATCGTTTGTTCCCCCTTTTCCCCCACCTGTCTTCTTCCAGCTACATCCCTCCCTCTAGTTTTACATTTCACTCATGTTCTTTCCTTATCTGGCACCCTTTTGTCTTTTTTTCATCTCTAGCCTTTGTCCACTCATCTTCCAATCAAACCCCCTCTCACCACTATCCACCTACCACTTGCCAGACTTTGTCCCGCCTCCACCTCTTTTCCAGCTTTCCCTCCCATACGAATGTCAGTCTGAGGAAGTGGCCTGATCTGAGATGTCGTCCATGCATTCCCTCCACAGATACTGCCTGACCTGCTGAGTTACTCCAGCATCTACAGTTCCTTGTGACTCCATTTATTTCTTTACATTTTGCCATAATCTGCAATATAGCTTTAAACTTTTCTTAAAAAGTCTCCCTTTCACTCTATCGTCCAGATTTGTTGTTTTACAAAATAAATTTTCCCCAAAAGACTTCTGCAACCTTCAACTGAGCAGTATGGTTGTGTGTAACACACTCTGATGCCTTTTATGCAGTGTGCGAGAAAGCAGTGATTGGTGCATTAATCACTACAAATGCACTCACAAATTGACCCTATCCCTTACAGTAACACAAAATGAAACTCAAACATACCAGCATTACTTTGATTTCAGACGCTTGCTTCAGTCCAGTTTTCCCTGGTGATTGATCTCTGCAATTATGGAGAGTGATGAAGATGTGATTTTAAAGCAGAATGCCTAGTATTTATATGTGGGAGACTTTAGTTTTGGACAACTGCTATCTTTAACTCCTCCTTTTCAAAATACAAGTGCTAATTATGAATTTTATGTTTACATATATTTTTTACGTCAGAAGGTGAGGTCAGCCTGGTGGGTTGCTTGTGGTTAGAACTTCCTTGCCATCTTTCGGATTGGTATCTATCTCGTGCAGACAAATATGGAGCAATTTTTAACTTCTTTGGGAAACAAAAATAAAGAGCATATTTTATTCATTGAAACCTGGAAGTTGGACCAGATTAGCTTTCTCATAAAGGAATGTGATATTCTAGTGCTGACATTCATTCTTGAATGGCATGATTCCAATAGTTAGCAACTTTGCAGTGTTGCTGTATTTCCGCTGGTTGAACAAAGATGACAAGAGAGCTAGCTGCAAAGAGGCAGAGTATTAAATTATTTTTAACCAGAATTTAGTTTATAAGTTTCTGCTAGTCCAAGCATGTTAACTGCAATTATATGTTTAGCAAGAAGATATTGTAATTGTAAAATAATTGATAACCTAAAAATTGAGGGATTAAGTCCACTGGAAAACTTGTAAAGAAATCAATATGTAGTGCATGCTGATGTGGTGTTTATGCAAGGCTTTCAATATAAAACACAGTGTACTTAGAGATTATATGTATCCAGTTCATTCAGAATAGATTTATATTGTTGGATTATGTTAATGTTGTAGAGTAATGAGATATTTTTGTTGTGCTGCACTGTCTTCCATTTCCCTTGTTTTTCAGTTCTCTATTTATCTTTTTTTGTAATGCTGCTATTTGTGTTACATAATAATCTTTTCCAATGCAGGAAGACATTGTCTGTTATAATTCCCAAGTTTTCAAAATTGCTTAATTGCGTTGTAAGTTTTTTTTTCTTCTGGCAGAGAGAGGTATGATTATGATGTTTGTAATAAATATAGCCTGTAGCATACTTACAAACAGTTGCTGTTGTCTTTCTTATTTCTGTTCACAATTTTCAATTCTAACTCTGGTAGTAGCGTGTGGCAAGTTCTGCTGATACTATAATGCAGCCAGATATTGCATGAGATATTTTGGCCTGACTTTGCAATCAGCAGCGAACAGAAAGCACTCGCCTCTAAACTTGATATTGGTATGGATTTCACCTTTTCAGGTAACAATTGCTTCTGGGTACCAGCTCTAAAGAAATCCTAAGCATCAATTAACAATGTTCAGCCATGATCACATTGAATGGCGGTGCTGGCTTGAAGGGCCGAATGGCTTACTCCTGCACCTATCGTCTATTGTCTATAATGTTACATGAAATAGACCATGCAGCCATTCAGATTGAACTATTTATTAGACTATTTAAGAGAATTATCCCAGAAATGATTGGGTTAACATTTGTTGGGCGTTTATCGGCACTGGGCCTGTACTCGCTAGAGTTTAGAAGGATGGGGGGGGGGGGGTCTTATTGAGACTTACCGTATAGTGAAAGGCCTGGATAGAGTAGATGTGGAGAGGATGTTTCCACTAGTGGGAGAGTCTAAGACAAGAGGCCATAGCCGGCCTCAGAGTAAAATGACGTACATTTGGAAAGGAGATGAGGACGGATTTCTTTAGTCTGAGGGTGGTGAACCTGTGCTATTCATTTCCACAGAATGCTGTGGAGGCCAGAGTCAATGGATATTTTTAAGGAGGAGATTGATAAGATTCTTGATCGAGTGCGAGTACGAGTGTCTGTGTTTATGGCGAGAAAGCAGGAAAATGGTGTTGAGAGGGAAAGATAGATTGAATAGCAGAATAGACTTGATGGGCTGAATGGCAGTGCTGCTCTTATAATTCTGCTCTTATATTCTGCTCCTAAAACATGAATTTATGAACATTCTCCGAAACTGAAACCAGAAAGTAAAAAGTTTAATTTTAACTAAATGTTTAACTCTTTTAGGAATTGATTGAATGATGATAATATACTACATGACATTATGGTGCAGCTGAAGTTTCAATATTTTTTTAAAAAAGTACTTCGTAAATGTTATGCAACATGAGTTCTGAGACATTTGAAGGAATAAATGTACACATAGTGCATTTTAAGGGTTGGGGGTTGTTTGAACAATATCTATGTGACAGTGCAACATTAGCTACTTACAGGTCATGCAGCCAATCATGAAGTTTTCATTTTTTTTACATTGAGAAGTGTTTGTAAATAATTTCATTAGTTCTTTTTTTTTAAACTTATTGTACACAACAGAAGTCTGAAAGAAAGCACCCCAAGATGGAAGATGCATTGCCATTGGTTTTACTCTTAGATATTTTAAATTACTTAACTGTCATCCTTTTTTTCAGTTCCATAGGCTTTTATCCCACTGTAGAAATATGTTTGGGTTCTGGGCCATTGTGATGCATTTGGATATGAACTCAATTCCACTGCTTAAGGTTTGAAGGATCTGAATGCTTTATAGCTGATCAACTGCTTTGAAATGTATTTAATGTTACGAAGAAGGGGATGCAGCATTCAATTTACTCACAACAAGATCTCACTAAGTGCATGGTGATAATGATGGGCACCTTAGTTTCAGTCATTTAGATGGAGGGATCTCGAGGTGTTATAAGATCATTTACGTCCACCTGAGAAATCTGATATTTCATCCAGAAGATGGCAACTCCAAGAGTGTGGATACTTTCATTACTGTTCTGGTGTGATAAACTTTTTTTTAAAACTCAAGTATTCTACAGGTCCACAACATTGTTGGAGTATGTAAGATCTGGCTGTACTATTTTAGAATTTTTCCAACAGATCTCTGCACACATTGAATTCAATATTTGTAATAGGTTTGTTGACATGCATCAGGATGTGTTTTTACTGAATGTGTCTTTCTCTCCATCTTTGTGTTTCATCTTGTTACATTTGTATTTAAACAGGAAAAAAAAGTTCCCATTTGGTTGAAAAGTTGCAAATGTTGTCCAATAAATGTTCAAATTATTTTGATCATCCAAAAACTGAAATGTTATTACATCAAAGCATGACTTTGACGTCAACATAAATAAAATCTGCTGCAAGTACATGTAGAATATGTTTGAAGGGTTGCTTTGTTTGACTATCACCCACTCACATATACGCTCAATGGGGTCATTTTGATTTTGGGATAGTGGATTGTGGGCGGCACCAGATCTGTTGCCGATGTATTCCGGTTTTCAATTCCATTACCTAAAGTCAAAATGACCCACATGCACACAAATAGGCTTTATGTCGTTTTAAATATAAACTTTACTGGATAACGTTTTTGAAATGAGACCTCTAAGTTTCCTCCAAATAATTTTAGCAGCCAACCAAACACATCCTACTGGCACGAGCACATGTTGGAAAAAGTCGTGCTCTGATCTTGCTTGAAAATGTTATAATTCCTTTCCATGGATGTTGTGTGGCTGATGATTTGACAACTTGATAACTTTGATGAAGGTATAAAAGGCAACTTCTTGATTATATTTAATTATACTTAAAAAATATTTTTTTTTGACAATTTTGCAATCAAGACAAATAATTAAAGTTTATATGAACTAGTTCTCTTTTATTATCTTTTTTCCTGTTTATTGATTGATTTGCCATCATTTCATCATTTTGTATTGGTTTAGCATTGTTGGATTTTCTTCATGTTGTTTGTGGTTACTCATTGATATTTTTCTGTTTTTTCTCATTAGCAATGATTTATATGGTGTACATTTTCAATTCTTGTTTGTGCATTACTTCTAATCCCTCATCAAAATCTTAAATTTGCTAACTTGATTGAGATTTTTGAGGAGATAACGAACATGATTGATGAAGGTAGGGTGGTAGATGTTGTATACATGGATTTTAGTAAGGCATTTGATAAAGCCCCCTCATGTAGGCTGATCCAGAAGGTTAAGTTGCATAAGAATCACTGTGACTTGGTTTATGGATTTAGAACTGTTTTATTCATAGAAGACTGAGGTTGTGGTGGAAGGTTGATATTCTGGCTGGATATCTGTAACCAATGGAGTTCCGCAGGGACCTCTGCTGGGATGTCTGCTATTTGTGATATAAATAAATGAGTTGGACGTAAATGTAGGTGGGTTGGTGAGTACGTTTGCTGACAGCATCAAAATTGGAAGAGTTGCAGAATGAAAAAGGCTGTCAGAAGATACAATGAGATGTAGATCAGCTGCAGAAAAGGGCGGAGAAATGGCAGATGGAGTTCAGATGGTTGAATGTAAGGGTGAGAGAATACAGCTAATGGCAAGACCCTTAATAGCAGTGTTAAAGAAGGAACTGCAGATGCTGGAGAATCGAGGGTTGCACAAAAAGCTGGAGAAACTCAGCGGGTGCAGCAGCATCTAAGGAGCGAAGGAGATAGGCGACGTTTCGGGTCGAGACTGAAGAAGGGTCTCGACCCGAAACGTCGCCTATCTCCTTCGCTCCTTAGATGCTGCTGCACCCGCTGAGTTTCTCCAGCTTTTTGTGTAACCCTTAATAGCAGTGATGTGCAGAGGGATCTTGGAATCCAAGTTCATAGCTCACTGAAGGTGGTAGCACAATTAGATAGGTATGGTGTGCTTGCCTTCATTGCTGAGGGCATTGAGCATAAGTGTCAGGAAATCATGATGCAGCTTTATAAGACTTTGATTAGGCTGCATTTGGAGTATTGCGTACAGTTATGCCACATTACAGGAATAATGCTTTGGAGAGTGTGCAGAGGAGGTTTACCAGAATGCTGCCTGGATATGTGTAGGAAGGAACAGCAGATGCTGGTTTAAACCAAAGATAGACACAAAATGCTGGAGTAACTCAGCACGACAGGCAACATCTCCGGAGAGAAGGAATGGGTGATGTTTTGGGTCGAGACCAGCATCTGCTGTTCCTTCCTACACATATCCAGGCAGCATTCCTCCCCTGACATCGGTCTTGACCCGAAACGTCACCCATTCCTTCTCTCCAGAGATGTTGCCTGTTCCGTTGAGTTACTCCAGCATTTTGTGCCTACCTGCTGCCTGGAGTAGAGGTTTTTGGAAACATGGGGAAGTTGGATAAACTTGGATTGTTTTCTCTGGAACATCGGAGGTTGAGGGGAGACTTGATAGAAGTATATAACATTATGACAAGCATCAATAGGGTAGACAGTCAGAACCTTTTTCCCAGACTGAAATGTACAACGCTATAGGGCATAGCTATAAAGTGAGAGGGGAAAGTTTAATGGAGATATGCCGGTTAAATCTTTTTACACTGTGAGTGGTGGGGGCCTGGAACACAAAGGGTAATGGTGGGGGCAGACGCAATAGTGGTGTTTAAAAGGCCAATGGAAAGCTGAAACTGTAGCTTAAGATAGGTACTTTGAAGTGCAAGGAATAGAGGGATATAGATCATGTACCGACAGATTAGGTCAGTTTAACTTGGCATCATGTTCGGCACAAATATTATTTGTGCCGAAGGGCCCACTCCTGTGCTGTACTGTTTTATGTTCTATGTTCTGTAAGAAAATGAGAAGTGCATTAAAGTTTTCTGAATGATTTAAAGTTGCTGGACCAACTCAAATGCTGTTTTATAACTATCTGCATAGATCATATTGGCCTAGTACATCTGCCTGGATTTGACACCCACAGGTATGTTTTCACTTAGGGCACTTTCCATTTGGCCCAGGTTATTATTATGTTTGGCCTATCCAGCGTGTGGGCTGCAATTGAGCCTGGGATGACACAGAGAGCAAATGTTCCTGATGTGCCTTCAAGTTTGTGGCCTGTGAACATTGTCATCAACTTTAGTAGGTTTTGAATGTCAGACCTTCTGTTATTGACTTTGATTAATTCAATCACCAGGACCTTCTGAGATCTATCTTATGATTATAAGGGAAACGAAGGAGCTAGTGGCGTGGACTCTAGTAAAGGCAGAGCTCAAGTATTACGGATTTTCCGTATTTTGTACGGAAACGCGATAAGAATATGGATGTACGATTTTTCGTTGTTAAATTTGGATTTTTTAAAAGTTTGTATTTAACAATGCAAAATATAGAAACATAGAACATAGAAATTAGGTGCAGGAGTAGGCCATTCGGCCCTTCGAGCCTGCACCACCATTTAATATGATCATGGCTGATCATCCAACTCAGTATCCCGTACCTGCCTTCTCTCCATACCCTCTGATCCCCTTAGCCACAAGGGCCACATCTAACTCCCTCTTAAATATAGCCAATGAACTGGCCTCAACTACCCTCTGTGGCAGAGAGTTCCAGAGACCCACCACTCTCTGTGTGAAAAAAGTCCTACTCATCTCGGTCCTAAAGGATTTCCCCCTTATCCTTAAGCTGTGACCCCTTGTCCTGGACCTCCCCAACATCGGGAACAATCTTCCTGCATCTAGCCTGTCCAACCCCTTAAAAAATTTGTAAGTTTCTATAAGATCCCCTCTCAATCTCCTAAATTCTAGAGAGTATAAACCGAGTCTATCCAGTCTTTCTTCATAAGACAGTCCTGACATCCCAGGAATCAATCTGGTGAACCTTCTCTGCACTCCCTCTATGGCAATAATGTCCTTCCTCAGATTTGGAGACCAGAACTGTACGCAATACTCCAGGTGTGGTCTCACCAAGACCCTATACAACTGAAGTAGAACCTTCCTGCTCCTATACTCAAATCCTTTTGCTATGAAAGCTAACATACCATTCGCTTTCTTCACTGCCTGCTGCACCTGCATGCCTACTTTCAATGACTGGTGTACCATGACACACACCCAGGTCGCGCTGCATCTTCCCTTTTCCTAATCAGCCACCATTTAGATAATAGTCTGCTTTCCTGTTTTTGCCAAAGTGGATAACCTCACATTTGTCCACATTATACTGCATCTGCCAAACATTTGCCCACTCACCCAGCCTATCCAAGTCACTTTGCAGTCTCCTAGCATCCTCCTCACAGCTAACACTGCCCCCCAGCTTAGTGTCATCCGCAAACTTGGAGATATTGCCTTCAATTCCCTCATCCAGATCATTAATGTATATTGTAACTAGCTGGGGTCCCAGCACTGAGCCTTGTGGAACCCCGCTAGTCACTGCCTGCCATTGTGAAAAGGACCCGTTTATTCCTACTCTTTGCTTCCTGTTTGCCAACCAGTTCTCTATCCACATCAATACTGAACCCCCAATGCCGTATGCTTTAAGTTTGTATACTGATCTCTTATGTGGGACCTTGTCGAAAGCCTTCTGTAAGTCCAGATACACCACATCCACTGGTTCTCCCCTATCCACGCTACTAGTTACATCCTCGAAAAATTCCACAAGATTCGTCAGACATGATTTACCTGTCGTAAATCCATGCTGACTTTGTCCAATGATTTCACCACTTTCCAAATGTGCTGCTATCCCATCTTTAATAACTGACTCTAGCAGTTTCCCCACTACCGATGTTAGACTAACTGGTCTGTAATTCACGGTTTTCTCTCCCTCCCTCCCTTCTTAAAAAGAGGGGTTACGTTTGATACCCGCCAATCCTCAGGAACTACTCCAGAATCTAAAGAGTTTTGGAAGATTATCTCTAATGCATCCACTATTTCCGGAGCTACTTCCCCTGCTATTTCCAGCAGATTATTTATGTCTTCCTTAGTGAAGACGGAACCAAAGTAGTTATTCAATTGGTCCGCCATATCCTTGTTCCCCGTGATCAACTCACCTGTTTCTGACTGCAAGGGACCTACATTTGTTTTAACTAATCTCTTTCTCTTCACATATCTATAAAAACTTTTGCAGTCAGTTTTTATGTTCCCTGCCAGTTTTCTTCCATAATCTATTTTTCCTTTCCTAATTAAGCCCTTTGTCCTCCTCTGCTGGTCTCTGAATTTCTCCCAGTCCTCTGGTATGCTGCTTTTTCTGGCTACTTTGTACGCATCATCCTTTGCTTTGATACTATCCCTGATTTCCCTTGTTATCCACGGATGCACTACCTTCCCCGATTTATTCCTTTGCCAAACTGGGATGAACAATTTTTGTAGTTCATCCATGCAGTCTTTAAATGTCTTCCATTGCGTATCCACCGTCAACCCTTTTAGAATTGATTGCCAGTCAATCTTGGCCAATTCACGTCTCATACCCTCAAAGTTACCTTTCTTTAAGTTCAGAACCATTGTTTCTGAATTAACAATGTCCCTCTCCATCCTAATGAAGAACTCGACCATATTATGGTCACTCTTGCCCAGGGGGGCCACGCACAACAAGACTGCTAACTAACCCTTCCTCATTACTCAATACCCAGTCTAAAATAGCCTGCCCTCTCGTTGGTTCCTCTACATGTTGATTTAGATAACTATCCCGCATACCTTCCAAAAAATCCTCTTCCTCAGCACCCCTGCCAATTTGATTCACCCAATCTATATGTAGATTGAAGTCACCCATTATAACGGTTTTGCCTTTGTCGCACGCATTTCTAATTTCCTGTTTGATACCATCCCCAACTTCACTACTACTGTTAGGTAGCCTGTACACAACACCCACCAGAGTTTTCTGCCCCTTAGTGTTTCGCAGCTCTACCCATACCAATTCCACATCCTCCAAGCTAATGTCCTTCCTTTCCATTGCGTTAATCTCCTCTCTAACCAGCAATGCTACCCCACCTCCTTTTCCTTTCTTTCTATCCCTCCTGAATATTGAATATCCCTGGATGTTCAGCTCCCAGCCTTGGTCACCCTGGAGCCATGTCTCCGTGATCCCAACTATATCATAATCATTAGTAGCTATCTGCACGTTCAACTCATCCACCTTATTGCGAATACTCCTTGCATTGAGACACAAAGCCTTCAGGCTTGTTTTTACAACGCTCTTACCCCTTATACAATTATGTTGAGAAGTGGCCCTTTTTGATTTTTGCCCTGGTTTTGTCTGCCTGCCACTTTTACTTTTCACCTTGCTCCCTATTGTTTCTACCGTCGTTTTACACCCACCTGCCTCTCTGCTCTTGTACCCATCCCCCTGCCACATTAGTTTAAATGGTCCCCGACAGCACTAGCAAACACTCCACCAAGGACATTGGTTCCATTCCAGCCCAGGTGCAGACCGTCCTGTTTGTACTGGTCCCACCTCCCCCAGAAATGGTTCCAGTGCCCTAACAATTTGAATCCCTCCCCCTTGCACCATTTTTCAAGCCACGTATTCATCTGCAATATCCTCCTATTTCTACTCTGACTGGCCCGTGGTACTGGTAATAATCCAGAGATTATTACCTTTGAGGTCCTACTTTTAAGTTTATCTCCTAGCTCCCTAAATTCACCTTGTAGGACCTCATCCATTTTTTTACCTATATCGTTGGTGCCAAAATGCAACACGACAACTGGCTGTTCACCCTCCCCCTCCAGAATGTTCTGCAGCCGTTCAGTGACATCCCTGACCCTTGCACCAGGGAGGCAACATACCATCCTGGAGTGTCGCTTGCGGCCGCAGAAACGCCTATCTATTCCCCTGACAATTGAATCACCTATTACTATTGGCCTTCCCCTCTTTTTCCCCCCCTCATGTGCTGCAGAGCCACCCATGGCGCCATGAACTTGGCTGCTGCTGCATTCCCCTGATGAGCCATCTCCCTCTCGTAACAACGAGTCTCGCTCACTCCCTCTTTCTCACCCTCTCACCTTGGCATTCCTGGAATCATTTGGCGTTTTGCGAGGACGGCTGCATCTGCGGTTCCTTCCTGTTGGGAGGTGGGGGGGGCCTGGCCCGGGGCGGCTCCTAGTCCGTTCCCTCCACGGGTGCCGCCTTGCCCGCTGAGTTCCTCCAGCACTTTGTGTTTTTTGTTTGGTTCTGGAGCTGAAGGTGGACAGGGGGGGCAGGGTGGCTCAGTGGGATGGCGGCGGCTCTGGGGAGAGGGAGTGAGTGGCATTTCGGGTTGAGACCCTTCCTGTTGAGGGGGGGGATGGAGATGTTCCAGCCTCTTGGTCCCGGGCACCTTGGTGGATCAACGCTTGCGGGGATGGTCATCCAGATCTTGAAATTTGGGAGTGCGGGTGGATATGGTCTGCTGTGATTTTTGGAGGTAAAGTCTGGCTTTTTGTGTCCTTGCATTTTTTGGGCAGCGGGATCTTGGGTTAATTTCGCCGGGTTATTGCTTTTCCATTGGCGAGTGGGATGTTGGTGGGGCAGGGGGTTGGGCCGATCTCGGTTGTTCCCAACGGTTGAGTTGCTGTCACAGCACCAGAGACCTGGGTTTGATCCTGACTGGTTTGCTGTTGCTGGATGAACTTAGCGGGACAGGCAGCGACTCTGGAGAGAAGGAATGGGTGATGTGTCGGGTCGAGACCCTACTTCAGACTGAACTGAACTCTTGTCGGTGCGAGTACTTGTGATTGTCTGAAGAAGGGACTCGACCCGAAACGTCATCCATTCCTTCTCTCCAGAGTCACTGCCTGTCCCGCTGACTTACTCCAGCTTTTTGTGTCTATCTTCAATTTCAGAGTTAAATTTTTAAAAAACAGAGTGCTGGAGGAACTCAGCGGGCTAGGCAGCACCTGTGGAGGGAATGGATTAGGAGTTGTTTCAGGCCAGGGTTCTTCTTCAATAGGAAGGAACTGAAGATCAGGCATGAGTCCAGAACCAGGGGCCACAGTTTAAGAATAAGGGGTAGGCCATTTCGAACGCAGATGAGGAAAAACCTTTTCACCGAGAGAGTTGTGAATCTGTTGAATTCTCTGCCTCAGAAGGCAGTGGAGGCCAATTCTCGGGATGCTTTCAAGAGAGAGTTAGAGCTCTTAAAGATAGTGGAGTCAAGGGATAAGGCAGGAACGGGGTACTGATTGTGGATGATCAGCCATGATCACAGTGGATGGCGGTGCTGGCTCGAAGGGCCAAATGGCCTACTCCTGCACCTATTGTCCATCATAGAATTATTGCTCTAATGTTTCTCGTTCCCTAATGGATAATCTTTTCTATTTATTCATTCGTAATTGTTAATCACACATTGTTCATCCAATTTCAAAGTTTCAAGGTCAGTTTATCCTCCGACATTTTCGGCACCTCCAACAGGATCCCACCACTGGCCACATCTTCCCATCTCCTCCCCCTTTCGGCTTTCCGCAGAAACCGTTCCCTCCGTAACTCCTTTCGTCAATTCGTTCCTTCCCACCCAAGCCACCCCCTCCCCTGGTATTTTCCCTTGCAACCGCAGGAAATGCTACACTTGTCTCTTTACCTCCCCCCACGACTCCATCCAAGGACCCAAGTAGTCTTTCCAGGTGAGGCAGAGGTTCATCTGCACCTCCTCCAACCTCATCTATTGCATCCGCTGCTCTAGGTGTCAACTGCTCTACATTGGTGAGACCAAGCGCATGCTTGGCCATCGCTCCGCACAGTTCGCATTAAGCAACCTGATCTCCTGGTTACTCAGCACTTCAACTCCGCCTCCCATTCTGACCTTTCTGTCCTGGGCCTCCTCCATGGCCAGAGTAAGTCCCACTGCAAATTGGAGGAACAGCACCTCATATTTTGCTTGGGTAGTTTACACCCCAGAGGTATGAACATTGACTTCTCCAATTTCAGGTAGTCCTTGCTTTCTCCCTCCTTCCTCTCCCCTTCCCAGCTCTCCCACAGCCTAGTCTCCGCCTCTTCCTTTCTTCTTCCCCCCCACCCCCTCCCCCTCCCCCCCCACCTCCACCTCCTCCCCACCTCCACATCAGTCTGAGGAAGGGTCTCGACCCAAAACGTCACCTATTCCTTCGCTTCATGGATGCTGCCTCACCCACTGAGCTTCTCCAGCATTTTTGTCTACCTTCGATTTTTCCAGCATCTGCAGTTCTTTTTTAAACACAAGGTCAGGTTATAGTCACATGTAGGTACAGTGAAATTTGAGTTACCATACAGTGATACTAAGTGAAAAGCAACAAGATACACAACCACATAAAAGTTTACATAAACATCCATCATAGTGGATCCCACATTCCTCACTAATGAAAGGTAATAAAGTTCAATCTTCTTCCTCTTTGCTGTCCCACAGTTGGGACAGTCAAACCATCCGCAGTCGGGTCGATCAAAACCCCCACAGCTGACAATCGAAGGCCCCGTCGGGGTGATCAAAACTCCCGCGTCGGGGCAGTTGAAACTCTCTCCCCGGCATGGAGCTCGAGAGTCGGCCTCTTCTTACCAGAGTCCATGGGCTTCACATTGCTAAAGTCCACAGGTTCCGCGGTTGGAGCTTCCATCCCCGGCAAAGATATTGCAAGCTCCGCGATGTTAAAGTCTCGCCGTCTCCCACGGCTTGGAGCGCCCGTCGGTCTCCAGGAAAGACTGCAACTCCACGATGTTAGGCCGCAGTGGGGACGGGGATACAATACGGAAACAAATCACATCTCCATTGAGGTAAGAGATTGAAAAATGTTTCCCCCAACCTTCCCCTCCCCACCCCCCATATAAAACAAACCAAGCAACATTAAAACATACTTTTTAACACATAATAAAAATAACAAAGAGAAGAAAGGACAGACAGACTGTTGGCGAGGCAGCCACTGCATCTGAAACAAGTAGTAAGTTTAGCAAATTCAGCAAATTCAATAGTCAATCATGATACCATAAGACTGGGATCATGTTTAAGGATCAACCCGGTAAGGATGGCTGATCTCCTTTCCTGATGGACGATAGTCAACTATATGTATTCTTATACCAATATGGTAACTTCTTGGTTACCATTACTCATTCGTGCTTTTTATTACAGCTTTATTTAATTATTTGGAATTAATATCTCCAATAGCATAATCAGATTAGTAGGTTAGGCCCATAGCCCAGGCCAATGGACGATACATCTGTAATTTAACTACCAATCTATGTACCATGGAAGTTAGAGTTTAATCCGAGCAAGTGTCAGGTATGTTGCACTTTAGGAGGTTGAATGTAAGGGGGAAAAATACGGGTAATGGCAGGACCCTTAGCACTAATGATGTTTTGTGGGAAGTTGGGGCCCCAAGTCCAAAGCTCCCTGACAGTAGAATACAAGTAAATAGAATATTAAAGAAGACATACGGGATGCTTGCCTCCATTGGTTATCCCCCATTGAGGATAAAAATAGGGGAGTCATGCTGCAACGTTATAAACCTTTGGATAGGCTGCATTTCCAATATTGTGTGCAGTTCTGGTCAACACAGGAAGGATGTGGAGAATCATAGAATCATAGAAACATAGAAAATAGGTGCAGGAGTTGGCCATTCAGCCCTTCAAGCATTCAATATGATCATGGCTGATCATCCAACTCAGTATCCTGTACCTGCCTTCTCTCCATACCCCCTGATCCCTTTAGCCACAAGGGCCACATCTAACACCCTCTTAAATATAGCCAATGAACTGGCCTCAACTACCTTCCGTGGCAGAGAATTCCACAGACTCACCACTCTCTGTGTGAAAAATGATCTTCTCATCTCGGTCCTAAAAGACTTCCCCCTTATCCTTAAACTGTGACCCCTTGTTCTGGAGTTCCCCAACATCGGGAACAATCTTCCTGCATCTAGCCTGTCCAACCCCTTAAGAATTTTGTAAGTCTCTATAAGATCCCCCATCAATCTCCTAAATTCCAGCTAGTACAAGCCGAGTCTATCCAGTCTTTCTTCATATGGAAGTCCTGCCATCCCAGGAATCAGTCTGGTGAAGCTTCTCTGTACTCCCTCTATGGCAATAATGTCCTTCCTCAGATTTGGAGACCAAAACTGTACGCAATACTTCAGGTGTGGCCTCAACAGGACCTTGTACAACTGCAGTAGAACCTCCCTGCTCTTGTACTCAAATCCTTTTGCTATGAATGCCAACATACCATTCGCTTTCTTCACTGCCTGCTGCACCTGCATGCCTACTTTCAATGACTGGTGTACCATGACACCCAGGTCTCGTTGCATCTCCCCTTTTCCTATTCGGCCACCTTCACATTTATCCACATTATACTGCATCTGCCATGCATTTGCCCACTCACCCAACCTATCCAAGTCACCTTGCAGCCTCCTTGCATCCACCTCACAGTTAACACTGCCCCCCAGCTTCGTGTCATCTGCAAACTTGGAGATGTTGCATTCATTTCCCTCATCCAGATCATTAATATATATTGTAAATAGCTGGTGTCCCAGCACTGAGCCTTGCGGTACTCCACTAGTCACTGCCTGCCATTCTGAAAATGACCCGTTTACTCCTACTCTTTGCTTCCTGTCTGCCAGCCAGTTCTCTATCCACATCAATACTGAACCCCCAATACCGTGTGCTTTAAGTTTGTATGCTAATCTCTTATGTGGGACCTTGTCGAAAGCCTTCTGAAAGTCGAGATATAACACATCCACAGGTTCTCCCTTATCCACTCTACTAGTTACATCCTCAAAAAATTCTATAAGATTCGTCAGACATGGTTTACCTTTCATAAATCCATGCTGACTTTGTCCAATGATTTCACCACTTTCCAAATGTGCTGCTATCCCATCTTTAATAACTGACTCTAGCAGTTTCCCCACTACCGATGTTAGACTTACTGGTCTGTAATTCCCCGTTTTCTCTCTCCCTCCCTTTTTAAAAAGTGGGGTTACATTAGCTACCCTCCAAGAGTTTTGAAATATTATCACTAATGCATCCACTATTTCTGGGGCTACTTCCTGAAGTACTCTGGGATGCAGCCTATCTGACCCTGGGGATTTATCGGCCTTTAATCCATTCAATTTACCTAATACCACTTCCTGGCTAACCTGGATTTCACTCAGTTCCTCCATCTCATTTGACCCCTGGTCCCCTGCTATTTCCGGCAGATTATTTATGTCTTCCTTAGTGAAGACAGAACCAAAGTAGTTATTCAACTGGTCTACCATGTCCTTGTTCCCCATGATCAATTCACCAGTTTCTGACTGAAAGGGACCTACATTTGTTTTAACTAACCTTTTTCTCTTCACTTATCTATAAAAACTTTTGCAGTCCGTTTTTATGTTCCCTGCCAGTTTTCTTTCATAATCTATTTTCCCTTTCCTAATTAAGCACTTTGTCCTCCTCTGCTGGACTCCGAATTTCTCCCAGTCCTCTGGTAGACTGCTTTTTCTGGCTAATTTGTATGCTTGGAGGTTTTGGAAAGAATGCAGAAATGGTTTTTAGAGATGCTGCCTGGATTATAGAGACGTAAGAAGAGATTGGACCAACTTGGATTGTTTTCTCTGGACGAAAACAAGGTTGAGGGGAGACCTCATAGAATTTAAAATTAAGAGAGGCATTGATAGGGTAGACAGTCAGAACATGTGTCCCAGACAATGTCAAATACCAAGGACTTAACTTTAAGGTCTTAGAGCGAACGTTTAAAGATGTGTGGTGAAATTATTTTACATAGAGGGTAGTAGATGCCTGGAATGTGCTGGCAAGAGTGTTGTTGGAAGCAGATACAATAGTGGTGTTTAAGAGGCTTTTAAATAGGCAGGGAATGGAGGGATCATAATTTGGCATCATGTTCAGCAAGGAGATTGTGGGCTGAGAGCCTATTTCTGTGCTGTACTCTTCTATGTTTTATGTTTTTAGTTACCTGTAACGGACATTTAAAAGGATGTTAGAAACTGTAGACATCCAGCAGTAAGCAGACTATGGGTTGTAGCTCAAGGTCAGAATGGGATTGTGAGAAAGCTTTAGAATGTGGGAAGTGTAGTGCCAAGGGAGAAGAGAGGCAAACTAGAAAATTAAGAGTGGAAGAGTCTTGTTTGGTACTGGGTTGTCAGGAGATTGGAAATGTGAATTGAAAATGTTCTTGTGTAGCAGAGATCTGGAAATGCATCATTAGGTTGTGAGAGCAATGGAGAAATAATTCATGATTTAACCAAAATTGATATAATTATGTCATTTCAGTGGCAAGTGTGGAATTAATTTTCCTTAAACGTATGCAGTAAACGTTCTTGATGCTGGATTGGATGTGGCATGTAAATCTGAAGTCTGGATTGCTCTTACTATGGCACTCTTTGTTAGAACAGTGGATGAATTTGACCAAGCAAATAAACAAATTTTGTGTTGTTTTAGAAGGTCATGCTGGATTGGTGAATTTAAATCTAGTTTTCCTGATTAGTAAATTGTATTAAAAAATACTTTGTAGTGCTCTTTTAGTGTGTTATTCAACTATTATTTTTAGTCTGATTCCATGATTGTATATAACTTTCCATTTCATGCCCTGCCAAATTTCTAAACTTGAATTTGCCTTTAGATTGCACTACAATCTTTGCACCTTTCTACTGTTTTGCATTTGTTATTGTATTTAATGCTATATCTAGCATTATCATGTATAGTCATACAGTGTGGAAACAGGCCCTTCAGCCCAACTTACCCACATCGACCAAGATGTCCCATTTACACTAGTCCCACCTCCCTGCGTTTGGCGTATATCCCTCTAAACCTGTCCCATCCATGTACCTGTCGAAATGTTTCTGCCTGCCAAAACTGCCTCCTCTGGCAGCTCGTTCCATACACTCACCACCCTCTGTAAGATAAAGTTACCCCTCAGGTCCCTATTAAATCTTTCCCCTCTCACCTTAAACCTTCGTCTCTGGTTCTTGATTCCTTGTATTATACCTTGTATTCTACGAGGCTTCATGTGAACAAGGAATTTAATTGCACCCTGGTGTATATGTTAATGAACTAATCTGATCTGTTAAAGTATCTAGCAGTTACTTGTATTGAAGGCCTGGAAAATAATTTAGAATAATAAACCTGATTATTTATGATACTGCTTAATTGACGCGCTTCACTTTAACAGATTATAGTTATATAAAATATACTTTGTAATCTTTTAATTATAATTTTCACCATATAGTTACAAGTAGTATACAATTTGTGTATTTCTTTGATGCTAATAATCGATGTTAAGCCTTCATCATCGTGTGAAGGCTAAACCAAAAGCACAAATCAAGTTCACGGTCACCAAAGCAGCAGCGAAACCTCCGTCATGAACCTAGAATGTCGATTGAGAGAATCAAATCAATCAAGGCAATTGAGAAAGCAACTAAACTGGAATCTTGCTTTCATTCATAGCAGAAGTCAATTAATTCATATCCTATAGGATACTGCTTTTGTCATTAGTTCAATATGTTCACTGAGGTAGCTCATATCTGATGCTGCATATGTGAAGCTGAAATAAATCTGGTATTTAATTGGTTACAGCAAAAAAAAGATTGTTAAAACTGTAAGTTGATCCATTGATGCCCTATGTGACTCCAGTCCAGCATTAACATGGCATAGACATGCCTTTGAAATAGTAAACACTATTATTTAAAAACCAAAGATTGAACTACAGAATAATTAAGATTTACATCCAAATATGTCAAGTGGTTGTAAAAGAGTAGATTAATCCCATCTTTAATGCTCTGTCTCGTAGCCTTGCAGCTCTTAGCTCTTCAAGTACATGTCAAGTACAGTTCCTCCCTAGGTTATGACAGGGTTTCATTCCAGGGAACTGTTCGCAACCTGAACACTCCACGTCAGAATCCAACTGCTTGGCAATATATTTAAATTAAAACAAAGGGCAACCAAGGGTGTTTAACTCAACCATTCAGATTTATCTGCAAGATGCGATGATATTGTTGTGAACAGAGTTCCCACACAGCAGAAAATGCTTGCAGTCCCACAACAGCCGGAAAATCCATTTCACTGATCCAAGCACCCGATTGTGTGTATGGGCTGTAAAAATGTTGGTTGTTTATAACTTGGGGCCAATCTTCAATGAATCTTGTTTCACAGTGATGAAGGGATTTTTTTACGCCCCTTTCTGTTTCACAGCACTGGAGATCCAGATTCACTCCTGGATACTACCAGTACCTAAATCATTTCTTGAAGGTAGTCACAAAATGCTGGATTTACTCAGCGGATCAGGCAGCATCTCTGGAGAGAAGGAATGGGTGATGTTTTGGGTCAAGACTCTTTTTCAGACTGATGTCAGGGGAGCGGGCGGGACAAAGATAGAATGTAGTCGGAGACAGGAAGTCTGGTGGGAGAACTGGGAAGGGGGAGGCGATAGAGAGAGAGAGGGTAAACAAGGGCTATATGAAGTTTTAGAAGTCAATGTTCATACCGCTGCGGCGTAAACTAATCAAGTGAAATATGAGGTGCCTTTTAGGGCCTGTCCCACTATACGAGTTTACCCAAGAGCTCTCCCTAAAAAAAAAGTCAAACTCGTGGTAGGTACGTAGAATGTACTTAGCGGTTACGTCGGAGCTCGGGACATCTCTTAGCGGCTCGTAACGCTAACGGCAGGTACTCGGGAAACGCGGTAAGCTAGTGAAGTTTTTTTCAACACGTTGAAAAATGTCCACGAGAACCCCGAGTACCAACGAGCGGCTATTACCGTAATTCTCCGAGTTTGAATCAGGGGAAACTTGGGAGAACTCTTGAATTACCTCGTACAGTGGGACAGGCCCTTTTCTCACCTTGTACTGGTCCAAATGTCTGTTAAATGTTTTTATTCTACTTGCTGCAACCACATTGCCCAGCGGCTTGTTCCATAAGCATTCTGCCCTCTATATGACAAAATGGTCCCTCACGTTCCTCTTAAAAGGGTCTGAATACTTATGTAAATATGATATTTCAGTTATTTATTTTTAATTACTTTGCAAAAATTTCTAAACACCTGTTTTTGCTTTTTTATTATGGGGGATTGTGTGTATTTTGATGATAAAAAAAATGAATATAATCAATTTTGGAATAAGGATGCAATGTAACAAAATGTGGAAAAGGTGAAGGGGTCTGAATACTTTCTGAATGCACTGTATCTAAACTTCTCAATGTCGTTATTAATGAAAGAGTTCTTCATCAGCCTGTTTACTTGTAATGCCACTTTCAGGAACTATGTTCTTGACCCCGGTGGGCCTTTTGTTTTACAATTTTCCTCAGGAGCCTACCGTTCACTGTGAAAGTCATGGTTCGATTTTTCATAATGCAACACCACGCACTTATCTAAATTAAACTTAATTTGCTGTTCCTTGGCTCACTTATGAACCTACTCAGCTGATCAAGATCCCCCAGTAATCTTCATAACCTGTTTTGCTGTCTATGATACCACCTATTTCACTGTCATATTCAAACTTGCTAATCGTACCTTGTACATCCTCTTCCAAATTGTTTAAATAAATGAAAAGCAACAATGGCCCTAGCAGTCATAAATGTCCAGTCCACAACCTTCCACCATCACCCTCAGCTTGTAAACTCTATCAAACCACTGAGGTTTGATATCCTAGGTACAAAATGGTGCTCAATATCCTTAAACAACCCCAATCTTTCCATGGCATATATATCCCTCAGAATCCCTTCCAGTAATTTACCTCCCGCAGTTGAGGCTTTTTTTCTCTATAGTTCCTAGGTTTCTTTATAATAAAAACACAGCATTAGCCACACCCTCCACTCTTCTTCATAGCTAATGATGATGTATATATCTCAGCTAGTGCTCTGCAATTTCTTCTCTAGTCTCCCAGAGTACAGAAAATTATGTTTTCATAAAGTAAAACACCACAGAGAATGATAAATGGAGTGAATCTTGGGTTAGTCAACTAGAAATTAAAGATTGATATGAATGTTTACAAATAGTGCAAATTAATTTGTATCATGCGGCGGGTGAATATAAAGCAGGTAAGGTTAACAAAATTTTTTTTTTAATTGAAATAGTGGTGGAAATTTATGTTCTAAAATTTCTAACAATTCTAAAAAATGTTCTAACATTTCCCCAACCATGTCAAAGAAGAAATGCCTCATATATATATCTACTGTTTTGGTCACTCAGAATAAGTTTTAGAATGCTGTCAAAATCCCTCAAAGCAAATACCATATTCATTAAATGAGAATGGTAAGCCAACAACAATACCAGAGGGAGAAGTTATGTTTGCAATGTAAGAAATAACCTGATTTCTCCAGAATAAAGCAATAGAGGCAGACCAAAGACCACCCAATATTATCGATTTATCCACAAGGACACCTGTAAGATAAAAAATACGAGTTAGTTAAGGAAGACTTGTTGAAATATCATAACCTGTTTCTTTCGGAGTGATTAATGTATTAATGTTTTTATTTATTATTCTGTGATACTGATTCCGTTGCTAGAAAGTTTAATAAATAGAAAACCGCTTTTATATATTAATATATGTTTTTTTCCTATGTAGGAGTTAACAAAACAAAAGCCAACATATAGATGTATAATGTGATTTTCCTTTGTGAATAATATTTCAAATGTGCTGCAATTTCCAATTTATTGAATGGACGAATGATCAATGAAAGGCAGGTATAGGTTAATAATTGATACACACACTCATGAAAAATAAAATATTTTCATTCACCAACCTTTCCACCCATGGTAATACCATCTTGTAATCCCTTCCTATCTGCTTTACTTATATGAATATTGTCTACATTTCATTATTCTGCTATGACTCTCAGAGGGTTGATTGTGGAGTTTGTGCTTTGAATATCAGGATAAAAATGTTTGGATGAACGTGCAGGGTTTATTAGATATGTATTGCAAAATAATAGCTTTGTTGTAAAGTGTAACCTGTATTGAACATTGAGATAGGGCTCAGAAAGATGATATTACAATTCATCCAATTAGGAATAATATCTCCAATAAAATTTGTATCCGTATTAATTTTTCAATCATGCATTAGATGATAATGTTGTTTCATTTACATGGTCCCTTTAAGCTTGACTTCTCAATTCAGAAAAGTACATTTGGCTGGCCTGAAGTAGCAGCGCTTTAAATTCCTAACAGTTTTTATGTAAAATTTGTTAAAGTTGGACAAATTATGAAGTTTCAGAAATGTTGCAGTAATGTCTTGTTTATCCTAAACTTTTTTGTCTATTCCATATTCTATTGCTGATCTGAGTTCCCATGGAACTCATGAAAAGTGCTGGCAATGGGCAAATACAGTACTCATATAATAAAATCCAGCATAGAATTGTTGCAGATAGAGGGACTGATACATTTAAAATCCATTTTAGATGATTTTTACATTGTTGGGCATGTCCAATAATCTTATGTATGCAGCAAGTAAGGAACTTAATAAACTAATAAAATAATGAAAGTTACACACTAAAATAATACTGAAAGGGAACCTGAAACGGCTAATCAAATGGTTTTGATGCTAGAATTAAATAACACGATAGGTTACCTTCATTAGCAAGAAATTCAGAAATAATTGGAATATTTTGTCAGACTGAATTGGTTTATAATTTGTATTTGTAAATGAATTTGATTGATAACTGTGCAAAAAATGTATAACCATGGTTACCAGGTTCAACGTTCCAATAAAGATTTCTAAATAAACTGATTCACCACCATGTGACATTCAATATTATCACCAATTTCTGGGTATAGGCTGTTTATTTATTACTAACGAGTTGCTAAGAAAAATAATAAGTTACATCTTGCTCAAGATCTGTGAATTTAAAAGATTGAAATCAAGGAGTCATTTGGTCCAAACACAATATCTGCCTGATGCTCAATTGAGTTTGTCTGTTCAGGTAGTCCTTTGGTTAGGTAGGGATTCTGTTCCAGAGCACTGTTCATAAGCAGACTTCTCCATGTCAGAAAAGTCTGTTTTTACCAACCTGTATTATATCGAGGTACGTTTGCCTGTTATACTTCTTTCATTTCATCAAAACATTCACTGAAACACTACCCATTATTAAACGGATGCTCTATCCAGTCATTAATGAATATCACAACACATTTTATTTTTACCGTCTTGAAAAATACTTTGAAAATGTATGGGAGAATTGCATAAAGGCCGATTTCTGTAAGTCAGGTCATTTCTAATCCAAGAAGCCCGTTTTACAAAATTTAACTTGGGCAAGTTCAGACTGTAATACAATTAATTAAAATGTTGAAAATTATAAATATGAGACAAACCTTTGCACTTGGGAATAAAATTGGCCTATAAGGATTTTTATCTGGTGAACCTTTATCACAAATTTAATAAGAGTCTTACTGAAGGTGTTTGTATGATTTGAAATTTACTTTCTTTGTATTAAGGGTCATTATTTCAATGTTGTTTTATTTTTGTGTTTGCATTTGACTTTGAACAGAAAATATATTTATGAATTGAATAATGGAACAATTGTATTATTCAGGATGTTTATTGTTTTTACAGAAATAATTGTAACACACTAACATACAGCATAATTTAATTGCCAACATTCTTAGAATATCAAGTATTTTTAAAAATGGTCATGCAAACAATTTTTAGATAGATTTCAATGAGGAAGCTTTTGAGATTGCCTTTTGAGGCTGTGGTGGTGTTGTAACTAACACTTGTGCAAATAAGTGGGTTATGAACCAACGCTAAATTTGATCTGTGATCCCAGAACCAACAGGCCATTGGGTTTGTCCTGATTTGTCCTGAAAGCTGACATTAAACTTACATATATACATAATTTTATTTCACAGATGCTGCAGATGCTATGTAATTGCAATCCAAAAGTAATATTTCATACATCCAGAAACGTGTTGTGTATTGATGTAATTTGCAAAGATAGTACCAAAATTAGACTATTGTAATACTGCCATGTTGAATTGTGAATATGTGACCAGTGTGAGAAAATTAAATAAAAATTAAGTGAAATGACATGCAGTCATATAATTTCTGGCACTTTTTCAAACAATCATTCTTTTTATCTTTATAACCTGTACATATAAAATAGGAAAACATTATCATGTTTTCAGCAAATATATTATTTTGCTCTTTGTACGAATATACTGTAATGATTTCTTGGTCTGCTATTCTTTGGGTATTTATGTCACTTTTGTAAATTACCCTACAATGTCATCTGACTGTGTTAGATTTAGACTCGCAACCCTGTCTCTTAAAACTGACATACATCATGATGGTGTAATTAACAATCCAGTAAAAGACGAATGCATATATTCAGAAGAATATAAGCCATTGGACTTTTCTGCTGGTAACTTTACATATACTTTGTCACCTTCCTCCAAATGTAAGATCGCAGTTCCTGAGGCATGATCAACATATTGTGGTGAATATTCATCATATGTGTACATTACAGGTTCACTGTTTTTGTATAAACCAATCCAAACATTTGCTTCCTTGACATGTACATGATAAAAAAATTGGTAGATGCCTGTTATTTCACATGTAAAAATTCCACTTGATGAATCATAGTTGCTATTTGCATTGGTCAGTATTTTGTCAAAGACTATTGGTTTTCCCGTTGAACGGTAAGGCTGAGAAAGAATGGCAGTAAATGCTGGAACAGGACTCACTACATCACCTGAGGTGATATAACCATTATAACCTTTGTACTTCCCTGTGTGCACAATAATTTCTCCTGGTTGACCTGCTGGGCCAGGTTGTCCTGGAGGGCCTGGTGGCCCTCCTGGTCCTTTTGGTCCAGGTGGACCTTTTGGCCCCATAATGACTTTTCCATTAAATTTACCTGGGGGACCTGATGGACCTGCTGTCCCTGGAACCCCAGGATCTCCTTTTACTCCAGGGTGCCCTGGAGAACCTGGAAGCCCAGATGTGCCTTTTGAGCCAGGTGTCCCAGGATGTCCTTTCTTTCCAGGTTCACCTGGATGTCCTTGTGGTCCTTGAGGACCTGCGTTACCTGGACTGCCTGGCTTTCCATGTTGCCCAATAAGTCCATTCCTTCCATTTTTACCAGGTGGACCTGGTAGTCCTTTATGACCATCTGAACCTGGCTTTCCTGGGGTCCCTGGTGGTCCTTGCTGACCAGTTGATCCTAGCGCACCTTTTAAGCCCATCTGCCCTTTTGGACCCATTATTCCCGGATGACCTTTTTCTCCTGGTACACCAACTGTACCTGGTGGACCTTTAGGGCCATTTTTTCCTGTGTGCCCTGGTGATCCTACCAGACCACGTGGTCCAGGTGCTCCAGGTGACCCACTCTTTCCTTTCTCTCCTGGTTTTCCAGTTTCACCAGGAGAACCTGGGTGTCCTTTGAGCCCTGGGAGACCTGGTTTTCCTAAGCCTGGCAATCCTGGTGCACCCGGTAAGCCTTGCAGGCCAGGATGGCCCTTCATCCCATGAATACCCTGAGGTCCCCTTCCTCCAGGTTTTCCAATCCCTTGATTTCCAGGTGGTCCTGCTGGACCACTTTGGCCTTGTTTACCTGGCTCCCCTGGTAATCCTGATGATCCCTTTTCACCTTTGTGACCTGGTTCGCCTTTAGAGCCTGGGGATCCTGGATGTCCTTTACCTTCTGGTCCAGGTGGACCTGGTGGACCATGTGGTCCAGGAGGACCTTTATCACCTGGTCGCCCTGGACTCCCAACACCCTTATCCCCTTTGGGCCCAGGTTGACCTGAGTATCCTGGGTTCCCTTTTCTTCCAGGAAATCCAAGGGTTCCTGGTTGGCCTGGTTCTCCTTTTTCTCCTGGTTTGCCAATGACAGACAACCCAGCTGGTCCAGGAGGTCCACTGGGTCCTGGAGGCCCTCTTGATGCTTGCTTCCCTGGTGATCCTTTATCCCCTTTTCGTCCAGGAGATCCTGGCACCCCAGGCCTTCCTGTTTCTCCTGGATGGCCTGGTTTTCCAACTGCTGATAATCCTTGTGGACCTGGTGGTCCAGGTTTACCAGGATGCCCTGGCAATCCAAATCCTGGCTTTCCTGGGTATCCTGGTGGACCATATGGCCCAGGTGGGCCAGGTGGTCCTGGCTCCCCATTTCGTTCTTCTGTTAAAAAGAAATAAAGGTCTCTCAGATTTGTTTGATGAAATACTTTTACTGTGTCTATACGTTGTATGCCAATGAGAACTAAATTCCATGCGTTTCTGTACATGTCTACGTGTACCATGTGAAGCACAACAATCTATCTTTCCTGCATAAGTACACTTGAGTCTAATGTAGATGAATAAAAGATGATTGCAAGTATGTGATAGTGAGAAGATGAATTGATCTTAGTGAAATTAACAGTTTTGTATTATTTATTACAGTGGAGACAATTACTAAAAAGATTGAACAGGCCTTTTTTTGTAACTGGTAATGCAAGGTTCACCAATAAATACTTTGACATATTTTGAATAAGTAATACATTTAAAAGTAATACTGAAAACTCTTTGGTATAGTATTGAATAATAACTTTAGTTGACATAAATTAAGCATGTTTCTTGGTTTATTATGTTGATTTTTAGATGTATTTTAATCAAGTGAGTTTATCATAGTGGGGGAGGCGCTAGGCTAAAGTCTATCTCATAAATTAGTTTTTGTAAGTTAAGAAGTATTAAGTATGTAAAAATGTTAAATGATTTATTTTGGGCCACTTGATTGGACACATATTCTGTATTTAGAATCTAGGGAGAGAGGGTTTCCAAGTGATAATCTCCACTAAAACTATTCCCAGGATTCTGTGGGTTTGTAGGCGGATGTTCTGTCTATGACATTCATCCGGTGAAAGGCTATGATTTGATTTACTTAGTTTCCAACCAAATTTGTGGTCTTTCTTTCAAGCGTGTACCTTACCCAGGAATTGAAAAAGATATGTACATAAAAATATATACTTCCTTTTCATGACAGGCAAAGCCACTCTGACCACTTCCTAGTGGCCTCTTCCAACCAATGTCCATCTGCATTTTCTCCTGTTGGACGAAAAAAAATGTCTACCCAGGCCCTTGACCTCAACCTCTTTTGCCTGCTATCACCTTTCTATTTGCAAGCTTTATGTGACATCAGTATTAATAACATTTTAAAATGTTTCACAAACACTTTCTTTGACTCTACTTATATTTTACATGACTTTTTCCCCCTTGTTTTTCAGGTTTATATTATATGTGATTGTACTTGTAAATGTTAATTACAATTTTATACCCCTATTCCCATTCTTGGGCTAAGACCAATATTTGAAAAAGATATAGAAACAAGGAATTGCAGATACTGGTTTACAAAAAAAGACACAAAATCCTGGAGTAACTCAGTGGCTCAGAATCTCTGGACAACATGAACAGGAAAAGAAGGTCCAGCTCGGAATATCGCCTATCCATGTTCTCCACAGGGCAGCACGGTAGCGCAGCAGTAGAGTTGCTGCCTTACAGCGTTTAGCGATCTGGATTTGATCCCGACTATGGGTGCTGTCTGTACGGATTTTGCATGTTCTCCCTGTGACCATGTGGGTTTTCTCCGAGAACATCGGTTTCCTCCCACATTCCAAAGACGTACAGGTTTGTAGTTTAATTGGCTTGGGTGTGTTTACTTGGTTTAAGTGTCCATAGTGTGTGTAGGATGGTGTTAATGTGCGGGGATCGCTGGTCTGCGCGGACTCGGTGGGCCAAAGGGCTTGTTTCCGCGCTTTATTTCTAAAGTAAAGTAAACTAAACTAAGAAGTGAATATTTAATCTCTTTAAACAGTTAGTAAGAGGAGAATGTGCAATGGATACTTAACTCATATGATCGTAACATGGTATAAAAAAAACTCCTGTTGTTTATACAATTTTGAATCTATTACCTGAGGAAGAAGAGGAAGTGGTAGAAGAATCAGATTCATTGTTCTCTTCATTGACTTCTGCATCGTGGTCATTAGACTCATCACCTATTTTGGGAAAGAATCAAAAAAACTTTTTTTTTCAACAAACGTTTGTCAGTCAAAATGCAAATATTGCTCACAGTTAACTATTTCTTCCTGGATCGTTACTTTAAAGAAGTGAATTATGGGCTCAGTTGCAAAAAGATAAACTCAACAGGTTGGTTAACACTAAAAGTTGTGACAATGCTTTGCAAAAGCAGGTGAACACAGTTTGCTCGTGGTCCTATCCGTGATAATGTGTAAAAGCAAAGAACTGCAGAATCTGGTTTATTCCGAAGAAAGACACAAAGTGCTAGAGTAACTAAGTGGGTCAGGCAGCATCTCTGGATAAAAAGGATAGGTAATTTTCTGGGTCGGGACTCTTATTCCGACTCTTATCAGTGAACAATTTTGCTCACTGTGACAAGCACAAGCCCTTCAAGACCAAGAGCTACTAGGTATGATTGATCTGAAAAATATATGAAGCCATCCATTTTAACAGAAACAAATGTTAGTATTTTGCAAATTGTGAAAGATTAAAAGATGATGATGTTCAGTGGGAGCTGGATGTCCTACTGTGAATCACTGAGAGTTAACATGCGGGTACAGCAAGTAATTAGGAAGGGAGATGGTATAATGGTCTTGACTGCAAGAAGATTTGAGTATAAGAATTGAGTCATCTGCTTTCAATTATACAAAACCCTGGTGAAACTGCATCTGCATGTGGGGCTCTTATCTCCTGACTTTAGGATTGATGTTTTGTCGAGACAGGCAGGTTGAGTAAAACGATTTGTATTGTGGACCAACAAACAAGTTAGAGTACTCAGAAAACAGAGTGCCCGGTCAGCCTACTGTATAATAGCTCCTGCTACCGGGAGGTGCGCTGTCGACTGAGGAGAAAAGCCCGTGAACGCGCACCCGCGGTCAGGTGATGGTGCCAGCCAATAACGAGGGTTCGCACTTCCCCAAGCCACCACAAGCTGCCACTACAATGTATTAGAAACACAGAAAGTTCGCTAAATGTTTACTGGATTGATTCTTGGGATTGCAGTTTTTGTATGATGACAAACAATTCATATGACGTCTGTGTTTCCATGAGTTTTGAAAAAAAAAACGAGGTAATGTCACTGAAATTTACAACATTCTTAGGAGAGTTGAAAGTGGTGATATGGAGTTAATATGGCTGGGCTGTCTAGAACCTGGGTCATGTCATAAAATGTTGGCTATGTAGGGCTGCGAAGTGGACATTTCTTCACCCGGGGGTGGTGATTGTTTGGATTTCTTTACCCAGGAAGTAGATTTGTACATCTTTAATCTTTATCTCACACTTTTTGTCTCTTCATCTCCGGAGTTTGTCCAACCAACCATCAATAACCCTGCTCATCCGTATCCATCTATCAATTGCCAGGCTTTGTCTTGCCCCACAACTCTCTTCCAACTTTCTTCCTCCCCCTTCCCTCCCAGTCCCTCCACCCCACTACAATCAGTGCGAAGAAAGCTCACGACCTGAAACGTCAACTGCGCTGCCTGACTTTCTGATTTACTCCAACAGTTGTGTCTTTTTATGGTGATATAAGAGATAGAGGAGTCTCGTCTATTTATTGAAAGGTATGATTGTGGAACACAACTGAGAGACAAGAGCACAACTCTGGCGCCAATCACTAGATGTTAGTAAGTAAAATTTTTCTGCCTTGGCAGATCTGAGCTGAGTGGGTTTTAAGATTTTATTCACATCCTTTGGAACAATTTGATATAACTATTTGCTTTTTCCACTTCAGAAGGCTGTACAGTTTTGGCTCATCTATGACAAATCAGCGGTGCTGTCTCAGTGGGCCGAAGGGCCTATTTCCACGCTCTATTTCTAAAAGGAAATAGCTCAATCAGATTAAAAATTGCAACTTTTTAAAGGACAACTAGATCAAGGGGGACCCGTTGGGTCTCGTCCCCTCAACGCGCAGTTGCGGGGGGGGGGGGGGGGGGGGCGGCGGCCTTCAGCGTCAAACACATGCACTAACCACCCCCATGCGCACACACACTAACCCCCTTGATATATTAATATTTTTCATGAGCTTCTTTTACCCCATCCCCCGCCCTATCCACTCACGCATACCGCCCAACTGTGCAGGCGCGGCTAGAGAGGGGTGGAGAGGGAGAGGGGTGGAGAGGGAGGGGGGTAGAGATAGAGGGGTGGGGGGGGCGTGGCGTCACAGGGGAGGGCTGGTTCCCAAACGCAATACTCCACCACTCACCCATAGGTCCCAATCTTCACCACTCCCTAGACAGGGAGGGGGGCAGAGAGGAAGGGGGGGGTGTAGGGAAGGGGGGGGGCAGGGATGGAGGAGGCCAGAGAGGGAGGGGCAGAGACGAAGGGGGAGCATAGAGGAAGGGGGAGTAGAGAGGGAGGGGGGAAGAGAGGGAGGGGGCCAGAGAGGGAGGTCCCCCTCTCTCCCACATCTCCCCCCCTCTCCTCCCTCCTCCTCTCCCCCCTATCTCCACCCCCCTCCCTCCACCGCCCCTCTCTCCCTCCCCCCTCTCTCCCTCCCCCTCTCTCTCTCTTTCTCTGCCCCGGGGAGGGGGTAGAGGCAGCACTTACCCAAGTCGTCCAGCAGAAGCCTCCCTACCAGGCGCTGGGCCCGAGCTAAGCTGCGACCGGCGTGGGCCAGAACGAGGCCCGGAGCGATCTGAGGATGGTCAAAAGCAGCAGAGGGCTGGCTGGTTGTGGCTTCCGCGATGGAAAGCGCACCCACCAGCTTGACAAATGATCGGGCAGGGGAGATGGAGAGGAGGTTGTCCCATGTGATGGCCACCAAGACCACTTTTCCACTGTGCTTCCCCGTGCTGCGATAACGACCGCCGTCACCATGTTGTAGAACTTGAAGGAGCCTAGCAGAGCGCGCAACATGACTTGATCACGTGTTCAACGGCTTTAACCTAGAGCCCTGGGGGGTGGGGAGGGCAGCTGGGCCACATAACTCGCAGCGCGTGGCTGATCGTTGAAAATTCTGCGCAGCTTGCCGCGAGGAGCACAGGCAGTGTGACGTCATCCAGCTCGCTTCAGCACGTTAGATTTTGAAAATATGTCAAATTGGTGAACAATTTTAGTAAAAAACTCGGGAAGTAATAAATCAAATTTTCAGATGAGGGGATTTTGAGATCATGAGGTAAATCTCTACCGGAATATGTAAAAATGTCACTGTTACCGCGTCGGGTTTTCGCGCAGATGTGAATCAAAGAAAAAGTTCAAGCAAACGAAACATTAAAATAATATAGGTAGATGGATTGTGAACTGGTTGGATTTCTATTACAATCAACAACGTTATGTTCACAAAAGTACTGGACAAACTTAGCAGGTCAGGCAGCATCTCTGGAAAACATGGATAGATGACATTTCAGATCTAGACCCTTCTTCAGCTATATGTTCACTTTTAAATCTCTTCACATGCTTATGGTTGATCTTTAATTTTAAATTTAAAGCATTGTGTTGGTTTAGTTGCATCAGAACCAGTTGCACTAAGATGCACTACTGAGCTTTTTAGCCGATCAAGCCTTAAGCAAAAAAAGCAGTAATTTAACCTTCCTTCTCTTTTTCTATAGGTGAAGAATTTATTTGTTAAATATATTTTCATTTCGAAAAGCCATGATGAATTCTACACCCACCACTGTTATTATTTCATTATTGTTAAACTGCACATGGAATTTTATTTAATTAATTGTTTTCTTTTAAATGTACTGCTGCATACATTAAATGTACTGCTGCATGGGTTATTTTTAAGTATTTATTGCTTTTATGTATTGTCCATATTTTATGTATTGTCTGGTTTAAGTTCTGACTGTGTTGGCTACTGGACATCTGAATTTCCCTGAGGAGATTAATAAAGTGTCTGTCTGTCTGTCTGTCTGTCTGTCTGTCTGTCTGTCTGTCTGTCTGTCTGTCTGTCTGTCTGTCTGTCTGTCTGTCTGTCTGTCTTTTTTAAAGAGACCAAAATGAAATGATTTAACGGTTTTAATGTAACAAAGCTACATGAAGAATTAAGTGCATGCTCGGCGATCGTTTCGCACTCAGTCTGCCTAAACCTACCTGATCTCCCGGTTGCTAAACACTTTAACTCCCACTCCCATTCCCACACTGACCTTTCTGTCCTGGGCCTCCTCCATTGTCAGAGTGAGGCCCAGTGCAAATTGGATGAACAGCACCTCATATTTCACTTGGGCAGCTGACACCCCAGCGGTATGAACATTGACTTCTCTAACTTCAAGAAACCCTTGCTTTCCCTCTCTCCTAATCCCTCCCTCTTCCCAGTTCTCTGACCAGTCTTACTGTCTCCGACCACATTTTTATCTCTGTTTGCTTTGTTGTTAACTTCTCCCAGCTAACAATGATCTTTTACATTTTCCTTGATAACATTCCCTTTCTCCTGTTTTCACACCTTACGCTTCCTTATCTATGTATCTCCCTCTCCCCTGATATCAGTCTGAAGAAAGGTCTCGACCTGAAACGTCACCCATTGCTTCTCTCCAGTGGTGCTGCCTGGCCTGCTGAGTTACTCCAGCATTTTGTGTTTTGTCTATCCTGAAGAATTACATTGTTTTTGAATCTGCATTTTTATTTCATATTAATACCCTTCAGAGAGACATTTTCTATGTAAAAAGGGAGCTTACTTGTTGAGTTGGCATCTGTACTCTGATTGTTTTCTTCGGAAGATGATCTCCTTGAATAGTGGCCCTTTACCTGATAAACTGTTTTAGAAAGTAGAATAAATTCAAATTTGTTGAAGTCTGCTTTTTGTTTGAACATTTGTTGATGTATACTGAATAAAGCAAAATCACTAAAGTATAACTGATGTCTCATGAACAATTATCTATATAGAAGACAGATTTAAGTAAAAGTATAATTTAATCTATTGTAGATAGATTTGGACCTTGTTTGGACTTGGAATTTCCTGCATGCTAATGGGCCTGTCCCACTTAGGCGACTTTTTGGGTGACTGCAGGAAACTATGCAGTCGCCACATGTTCGCGGGTGGTTGCCGGGGAGTCGCCTTCATGGTCATGAGGAGTTCCCGCATTCTGGGAACTAGTCGCGGCCTTATTATGGTCGCCGCAAATTTTTCAATATGTTGAAAATTTAGAGGCAACTAGAATGAAGCCGCCATGGAGAGTAGCTAGAATTCCCGTGCTGTAGGTGGGTGGCTAGGAGGTCCTAGTGGGTTGGCAGGAGGTCGAAGGTTCTCGTAGGTTGTAGCCGGTGCTAACCGGTGAATTTCATTGGCTCATTGGGGGAAAAAAACGTAAGCAGTAGTTTGCAGAACCAAGGATAACCGACCGGTAATGTTAAATGTCCGCCGAGCTTCACCGTGTATTTCTGGCTTCTTAAATGTTGTCTCCACTCCTTCTCCCTCCTTCTCCCCCCTCTCCCCCCCTCCTTCCCCCCTCTTTTAAAGGACTTGGCGAAAACTGTGCTTAGCCATCTTAATTACAGTGCCAACCTTCCTGTTCATCGTAGTGTGTGTGTGTATCACCTTGGCTTTGTGCATTTCACTCAGAGAGCGCTCCCCCGACTTGCCCTGTCACCCGCCTGCATAACGGGCTGGTGAAGGAAGCGCTGTGTGTGTGTGTGTTCCACTCTGGCAGTCGCCGTTCCAGTTGCCGACTTTTCAGGCGACTACCGGCAACTTGACAGTCGCCGGCAGTCGCCTGAAAAATCGCCTAAGTGGGACAGACCCATTTGTGGAATAAGGGTGGCATTTTTTTTTCGTTGTGGTTTGTACAATAATCTGAATTGCATTCAGTTTTGCAGTTTACCACAACGGGATTTACAATCTGTGGACAGTTGTCGAGCATTATGCTGTGTGAACAATTATGCAACCCATAACTCCAACTTTATTCTGTACAAATTTACCACTTTGTTTGCTGTGATGTTAAACTTTAATTGTGCATAATCTTATAAAATCAAAATTAATTAAAATAACATCTAAATAAAATGACATGTTACTTAATACCATAATTGAAATGACCATTCTGGCTATTTTCTTCAGAGGATCTCGTTGAATACTGACCCTTAACTTGATGACCTGGGAATATAATAAATTGACCATTGGTGAATATACAGCTCAGGTTTTACCAATTTGACTGAGTTGGGATTGTTTTTGTGTTTTCATAGTGTAGGTACCCTGATGTTCATTATATCTTATTCCCGAGTAGTGACTTACAACTAGATGGTCTGCTCAGCCATTTCGGTGATGATTGTAATCACTTGCATTGCTGGACTTGGAAGGGGGTGCAAGCTGTCTCACTTGAAGGAACTAAGATATTTTTATAAAAAACTT
>OY740785.1:45396626-45729126 GCA_963514005.1 Raja brachyura | reverse complement strand
ATTATGTTTGATAATTCCATTGGTTCTGTGAATACGATAAGAAATTCAGAAATTGCTAGTTACAAGATTTTTACATAATTGTATCAATTAACCTTTTGTCAATATACTTCAAAAAAAATATAGACAAATAATTAATACGTAAATGCACATGACATGGTACAGAGTAAAATGGATGAATACGTTACTACTTGTGATATCTATTGTTAATAAATTGCACTGACGATAGAAGTATGGACAATGCAGTATTTTGAGCGAGCAAATGGAGAAGACAGTCGAAGCTCATTGCTGGACACTGACATCTACTGGAAATAGTATATGTTTGCAGGCAGTTTCAATACAATGATCAAAACTGGGATCCTCTTCCTCTGAAAGAAGATAGACAGAAAATGCTAGAATAACTCAACGGGCCACGCCGCATCCCCGGAGAAAAGGAACATGCGATGCTTCGGGTCAAGACCTTTCCCCAGACGGAGGTTCGGGGAGAGGGATACTTTACTCCAGCTCCTTGCGGGGCCCCACCCATGACTCCGCTGACCCTCACCTCTCCACCGCCCACCAGCAGGCCGAAGCAGTCGCCCCACCTGAACTCCAGGCAGATTGAACAGCTTGCTTATAATCATTGTTCAGATTTACAAGTAATAGAAAGTTGTTTATTGAAACGGATCTGTGCTTGACGAAGACTGCTAGTGAGTAGCAGAATATTTCTGGGGTACTTCTAAAGTTTAAGGAATGAATGGACACAGATTTATCTTGGATCATCGGAACCAAGCTATATTAAAGAAATAAGATAGGTACTCAACATAAATCTTGCATCTCAAACCACAAAAACTATAAAGCAGGAATAGGCTGCAAGGTCTCGCAAATCTAATCCACCATTCTATAAAATCAGGGGTGATTTTGTGCCTTGTCTATTTTGCCACCCTATCCCATGTTCTTGAGGACCTGAAGTACAGAGAGAGGTTGTGCAGGCTAGCAACATGAGGGGCAACTTTTTCACACAGAGGACTATGGTTATATGGAACAAGCAGCCAGAGGAAGTAGGTGAGACAGATATAATAATATTTAAAATACATTTTGGCAGGTACATGGATAGGAAAGGTTGAAAAGGATATGGGCCAAACACAGGCAAATGTGACTCCTGTAGATCGGGCATGTTGGTCAGCATTGACAGGATGGGCAGAAAGCCCTGCTTTCGTGCTCTTTGACTTGAAGGGCAGCTGTTTCTTCTTTGAGGGTTGTGATACCTTAGAACCTGCCCACTCCAAAAAGCAGAGGGCCTGAATCATTAAATATATTCAAGGTTGAGATAGATTTTTGTGACGTTTAGAAGGTGGAGTTGAGGCCAATGATTAAGAGAAGCTGTAATATTATCAAATGGCAGAGCCATCTTAAGGGACTGAGAAGTCTAGTGCAGAGCCTCCTGCTAATGTTATTAACCATGGTGACTAGTTTTAAAAGTACTTTATATGTTAAATAGGATTCTGAAATGTTCAAAAAATGTGCATGCAGTATCTTCATCATTATAATGTGGAAAGAGTACCAAAAATTCCACGTAGGCAGTATGTAGGTGGGGAAGGAAGAGGTCACCATCACAGAGCATGCTGTTCAACACATCATTTTTGTAAGAGTGAAGAATGGAGGTATTTAAACCAGCAATTTTAAGAGATAATGGACGAATACCAGAGGCAGTGAAGACCTGCGACATTGAGCTGGGAAGGGAAGTGGGTGCCAAAATATTAATTTGGGGAAATGGTAGGGTAAATGTAACTTTATAGTCAACACATATTTGAAGTTTACTTTGAGGAAGAGTGAGAGTGAACCCGTCTGCATTGTTACGTACGGATGTGCGACGGCAATTTGTTTCCTCATAGTTATCACTTCCTTCATGACAGACAAATATGCTGGAGAAACTCAGCGGGTGAGGCAGCATCTATGGAGCGAAGGAATAGGCGACGTTTTGGGTCGAGACCCTTCTTCATGGTGTGTGTTCCACTTACAAATGTAGCTTTGACTTTTAGTTGCATTTTTAGTTTGTGGAATTAGCTACCAGATAGATTGAAACTGGCAAAAAAGTGTAAGGAGGTGACTCACGCATAAGAATTCAAGCCCAAGAACTTAAATAGAACATGTATCAGGTGCCAGCACTTTATGTGAAACTGAATGACCTGTTTCAGAAAGTTCAGGGAAGGAAAAGTCCAGTTGTAAATCACCAGCCCACGCACTAAACCTGGTGTATATTAGAATCTTGGAAGCAAGTAATATTTTGATGTTAAACAAAAGTGCTGGAGAAACTCAGCGGGTGAGGCAGCATCTATGGAGCGAAGGAAATAGGCTACGGTTTGGGTCGAAACACTTCTTCAGACTGAGGGATTTAACATTTTAATGTGGTTACTTTGTTCATGATGAATACAAAATGTGGCAAATTGCTTATAATAAATGGAAAGATCTAATGCTACACAATGCAAAATTCAAAACATGTTTTTTTTGCTGATCATGTCCATAGTTGTCATTATTGGACTTTATTACCTGTATTTAAAAAAAAATTGCCCCAAGAATAGGTTACATATCTTTTACTTATTTAATTGAAAGTAATCAGAACAAAAAATAATGTTAAAAGATACTTCTAGTAACACAAATGTTTTCAACATTTGGTGTTGTGAGTTGAATATTTGCTAACCAACAGGAATTGATTTCTGGACCATTGAAATTATCTGGAGATAATGAAAATGAGTATTGTCCTAGCATATGTTTCAATCATTCTATTTTTTATATTGTTTTAGATGTTCGTCAGAGATGCTGCTGAGCCGCTGAGTTACTCCAGTACTTTGTGTCTTTAGATGGACACAAAATGCTGGAGTAGCTCATCAGGTCAGGCAGCATCTACGGAGAAAAGGAATAGATAACAAATCGGGTCGAGATCCTTCTTCAGACTTTAAATAATTTAGATGCCTTCACATCCTTTTCTCTTTTACTGCTGCCAACCCATCATGGATAAGAGAGCTTTCTTTGTCTTTCTCAGGTTTATCCCAGATAACCTAAAGCTCACTTACATGAATTTCATCTGTTGCTAATAATCTAATGGTTTAATATATCTAAAAAAAAGCCACAATGTGCTGGAGTGACTGAGTGGGCCAAACAGTATCAATTGTGTCTGTTTTTAAACTAGCATCTGCAGTTCCTTGTGTCTGCTCAATATTTTGATGTCACTTTTAATCTTCCATTTCCCATCAGTACAATTTACTGTGATTATCAGCAATTGTGTTATCAGCAGAATCTGAAACCTTTAATCAAATCTTTGGAAAGCACCATTTGATTCATTCTGCTAATCAAGAGACAAACATTTAATCTTTCTCTCTTCCAGGCAATAACTTTATCACAAAGTTACCAGAATGCTGTCTGGATTAGACGGTTTCACCTGCAAGGAGTGGTTGGATAGACTTGATTTTTTTTTCTCTGGAATGTCGAAGGTTAAGGGGAGACTTGATAGAAGTATATAAAATTATGAGAGGCATTGATAGGTAGACGGTCAGCACCATTTTCCCAGGGTGGAAATGCCCAACCCCAGAGGGAATAGCTATAAGGTGAGAGGAGAAAAATGTAATGGTGGTGTGCGGAGCAAGTTTTTTTTCTTCAAAAAGAGGAGGTGGCCTGGAACGCATTGCCAGGGGTGGTGGTGAAGGGAGATTTAATAGTTTACGAGGCTTTTAGATAGGCACATGAAAGTGCAGGAAATAGAGGGATTTGGCTGATGACATGTCATGCGCAGGCAGATGAGATCAGTCTAACTAGGCATCATGTTCAGCAAATACATTGTAGGCCAAAGAGCCTGTGCTGTACTGTTCTATGTTCAAATTCTAATTTGATGTACTTTTCTTGTTTTCAGTGTAATTTTCTAAATCTTCACCTGAACTATCATGATACTTGTGCTAATATCAGGCATTGAAGAAATCCCTTGAGAAAATCAAGACTGCAAATATGGTGCAGGCTGAATCATGCATTCATTGCTGACGAGTACCTACTGACCAGATTCAAGGGCAAGCACTCCATGCTGCTGCCAGCATATTAATGCTATGGCTTGTATTGAGATACATAAAACACTAAATAAATAAATTATTGCCGATATCTTTGTAAGAAATGCCTCCTGGAAATCGAGATACAACCACGTAGGTACACCATACCCCACCATACCAGTGACTTCCTCAAAATGTTCAATTAGGTTCAACTAAACAACTTCAAAGCACAAATGCATATTGATTAATTTTGATCGGTTGACTCTTAAACAAGTACTAATTGCCTGCAAATTCCTCACAATTGATATGCAACAAATGTTCATTCCTTCTTAACATCGCCTTTTAAATAATAGTGTTGTTTTTCCCAATCATAAGGCAATTCCCCTCAATCACAAGAGCTTTTCAAAATCACAAATAATACACCATGCCTCCAGTGAAATAGTTTGGGTTGACAGGAGGTTGATGCAATCAGTTCAGTGATCAAAGATGAGGTCTGGAAAATTCATGTAAGCCAATCAGCTTAGCAGTTGCTAACTGTAATTGTTCAAAAAACTGTATAATTTTGTATCCCATCAAGACATAAATTATTCAGAGAATCTGGGCAAGAACCAAAGCTGGACCTGAAGTACAGCATCATATCTGCCAAGGCAGAGTCAGAAGGCATGATTCTTTCTGGCATACAGAGTTGTTGACTGAATGCAAAACGGAAAGGTAATTCCAAATATGCAAATTTATTCTCCATAGCATTTCAAATTCTGATATTAGGAAAATGATTGAGTAGATGAAGATCACCACAAATTTTGCCAGAAACCGAGAGGAAGAAACAAAGCATTACTGATATTCCTCTGACTTTTACTGAACTATTTGTAAAATTATGGTTCAGAATTGTGGATTTCTGTGATTGTTTCTTCTGATTTCTGCATAAAATCGGTAAGTAGAGCTTTTACACCTGGCAGCATAAATGTGATCTTCATAAATTGTTAAATCTGTGGTATATATAAAAATTTAAATCTACGTACTTTCAGAATTGTCATCAATCTTAAATGCGTACTTCCCCTTTACTTGATTACCTGTTTTGTGAAAGAAAAGAAACATAACTGTAAAAATAAACATTTGTATTTCATCTCACAGAATGTTATTGTTCATATAAAATATTAAAAATAATAAATATATCCAAATTGATACTTTATACAAAGTTCTGAGTTTAGAGTGAAGGAGGGTAATAAAATAACTCATGATATAATTATTGAATGGAGCTTACTTGCAGAATTAGAGTCACCATTGTTTACTTGTCCTTTTACCTCATTACCTGTTTTTGGAAAGATAAAAAATGTAAGTCATTTATTTGTTATTGTCCTTCCCCCCCCCACCCCCCCCCTCCTTGAGGTACAAATATCTTTGGGAAAGTTTTGTAAGATTTAGTTCTCATCAATTTGTCCCCATCACAATTTTGTTTAGAGACATTCTGTGGACAATGACAGAATAGTATCTCATTAGCAAAATAAGTGCATACATTGAATTTTGCAGGGCAGAAAGACATGTCACTTGAATTGCAAAGCATTTTTATTTCTGAACAGCTTCAGATAAAGCTTGAAAGATGTTTCAGTTGAGGCGATTTTTGAGCTTTCACCAAGAAAAAGAGATAGATAAAAGTAGTTTGGAGTTTACTCCCAGGACATAATGTGGATGCTAAATTCCAGTGTTACACCAAAATAATTTCTCAGTTTTGAGGCCTAAAACAGTTTAATTTGGCCTAAATCAGTATTTGGAGCATGGAAGAACACTGAATTTGCACTCAAATATTTCTTCTTTTGAGGCTTAAACTGTGATTCATATGTAGAAAAAGCTGGCACAATTTATCTAAGAGATGACAGATAAATTTAAAATTTTCAATGTGACATTTTTAAAAATATAAAAAATACCGAGCATGCATGGTTTTATTTAATCCGGATCAATTTCATGTAATAGACTAGGTAGATAGTTTTATTTTCTGCTGTTGCTTAAAAGTCTAATCACATTGTTGAGAGATTCTGCAACAAACATCATTGGACAATGCTCAAAACTGAAAGATAGAGGAGACATTGGCGCAAAATTGATCGTTTTAAAGCCTTCTAATTCCTGGCCAGATTACTGATGGGAATGGGTCTATGAATTTTCCTTATGAGCAATGGGCACGAATAAGGAAATAAAGAAATATGTTGGGGGAAGGAAATCAGGGATGTGAGCCCATTGTTTTTATTGGTGCGATATAATAATTAAAGATTGGTCTCTAATACTCAAACTGATTGCAGTATAGGGTGTAATACTGGTGAAAATATATTGGTCAACAGTTTAACTGGTACAGTTAATAAGTTAGTAAGTGCTCATCAAGGGAATTCAAAATTAAATGTAATGCTCGTATTATTCGTTCTGGTATCGCTAGGAAAGTAGATAAACTCAAAGCATTAATTAACGCAAGGTTGTATGATAATATTGCAATCACATTGTTCAGGAACGTACAGGATTGGAGCTCAGCATCTCTGGGTATAGAATTTTCAGGCCATATCGATAGAGATGAGAAATAAAAAGGCAGTGAATCTGATTTACATGGACTATAGTAGGTCTTACAGTGCCACATGGGAAACAAAAGGTCAGGGCATATGGGATCAAGGTCAAGTTGGCAAACTGGATTCAAAATTGTCTTAGGAGACAGAAGGTGATGATAGAGGGCTGTCGTTGCGATTAGATGCTGCGACATGAGGTATCCCACAAAGATCTATGCTGTGACTCTATATATTATTTCTATTATATGTGAATAACTTGGATATGGAAATCGAAGGCATAAGTTCACTGTTAATGTGAAGATTGGCAGAGTTAGGAAATGTGGAAGCTAGTCTTAGGCTGTACTAAGAGATAGATGTGTTGGTGATATAGGCTGAAAAATGGAAGATTATGTTTAATCAAGACAAAAATGAAGTAATGCATTTTTGGAGCACCAATAAAGCTAAGATATTCCATGAATGGTTGGGATTGAGGAACAGAGAGACTTTGAAGTACTCGTCCAAAGGTCCCTAAAGGTGGCAGAGCAGGTAGATAGCATGGTAAGGAAGGCATATTGGTGAGGGCGCTGAAAGCCGGCAGCGCTGCCAGCAACGTGTTAGTCTTTTTCTACTTATTTTGTTTTTTTTAATGTGTTTAAATGTATGTTTTTAATGTTTCTCTGTGTGTCTTCTGTGGGGGGTGGTGTGGAGGGGTAAGGGGGAAACAGCTTTGGTCGCCTCCTCCATGGAGAGGCGACTTTTTCCATGTCGCCTCCCCCGTGCCCTAACATCAAGGATCGGTGCGGCCTTTCCCGGAGACGCACTCAGGGCTTCAGCAGGGGGCGCAGCATGGACTCTCGCCGCGGAGCGGGCGAGCCCTTGCTAGGGCTCGCCGGAGGGAAGCTCCATTTGCTGGCCTGCGGCAGCCTGAAGCCGGGGTCTACAGAGCTCCAGCCGGCGCGGCGTCATGGGCCTGGGATCCTTCGTTGGGGACCCGGGAGGAGAAGAGCACCGACCGCCGGCCTGCGGGCCAACTTCTACCGTGGGCGCAGCGGGGACTTACCATTCTGAGCGGGGACCCTCGCTGGGGATCCCTGGAGGGGAGCTTCGACTGCTGGCCTTGCGGTCTGCGGTGCTTCTGGCTGCGGCGCGGTGGGAACTTTAAATCTTCGACCTGCGGCCTACACCAACCTGAAGCTATGGTCTCCAGTGGGGAGGCACCGATTCAGGACTTACCTGGATTTTTACCTTGTCTACTCATCTGGACGCCCGCAGTGGCGGCTGCGGAGGGTTGAGGTCCCGACCACGGGGGAAAATGGAGGAGGACTGGCTAAATTTTGTGCCTTCCACCACAGTGATGAATGCTGTGGTGGATGTTTGTGTTCAATTTTTATTGTGTTTTTTGTGTTCTTTTTCATTGTACTGCTGCTGGCAAATTCATTTAACTTGCACTTATGTACAATGACGAATAAAACTGATTGTGATTGTGATTGTGATATGGGATACTGGCCTACTGTAAGGGCAGCGAATACAGAAATAAGTAGATTATGCACCAAATTAATAAAACTTTGGTCAGACCTCATCCGGAGTATGCATGCAGTTCTGGTCACCATGTGAAAGAAAGAATGTGACAGCACTGGAGAGGATATAGAAGAAGTTCACCGGGATGTTCCCTGGGATGGAGTAGTTCAGTTAAGAGCAGAGATTGGAGAAGCTAGGCCTGTTCTCTCTGGAACAGATGAGTTTAAGACGGGATATGATTGAAATATATACAATTATGAGGAAGACAGCAGGAAACTTTGCCCCACATCAGATTATACGAAAATAGGTGGAGAGGCAGGTAGTGTAGAGGAAGCAGGGACTCTGCAGAAGGACTTGCACGGGTTAAGGGAGTGGGCAGAGAAGTGGCAGATGAAATATAGTGTAGCAAAGTGTGGAGTCATACATTTTGGGATAAAGGCGTAGACTATTTTCTAAATGGAGAGAGAATCCAGAAATCGAAGGTGCAAAGGGACTTGGAAACCTGGCTCTGGAGAGGGTCCAGAGAAGGTTTATAACCATATAACCATATAACAATTACAGCACGGAAACGGGCCTTCTCGGCCCTTCCATCCGTGCCGACCATTTATTTTCTCCTAGTCCCATCTACCCGCACTCAGACCATACCCCTCCATTCCCTTCCCATCCATATACCTATCCACAGACCATACCCCTCCATTCCCTTCCCGTCCATATACCTATCCAATGTTTACAAGAATGATCCCAGGAATGGATTGGTTAACATATGATGAGCGTTTCACAGCACTGGGCCTGTACTCGCTGGAGTTTAGAAGGATGAGGTCTTAGGGTCAAAAGGAATAGGAGGAAAATTGGGCCATTCAGCCCATCAGGTTCACTCCTCCATTCAATCATGGTTGATCTATCTACAGGTATCCCTTCTAACCTTGCGCATTGCAAGGTAGACTTGCGCATTAACTTTTTGGGAATCTTATGTCAGCACTCCTAAGTCCCTTTGCACCTGCAATTTCTAGATTCTCACCCCATTTCAAATATAGAAAATAGTCTACGCCTTCATGAGTCTAGTCTATGAGGGGAGACCTCATTGAAACTTAAACTCAGTGAAAGGCTTGAATAGAGTGGATGTGGAGAGGATGTGTCCACTGGTGGGAGAGTCTAGAACTCGAGGTCATAACCTCAGAATTAAAAGATGTTCCTTTAGGAAGGGGATTAGGAGGAATTTCTTTAGTCGGAGGGTGGTGAATCTGTGGAACTCGTCAAAGAAGGCTGTGGAGACCAATTCATTGGATATTTCTAAGGCAGAGATAGATCAGCCATTATTGAATGGCAAAGTAGACTTGATGGGCTGAATGGCCTAATTCTGCTCATCACATGACGTTATGACTTTATGATCAGAGGTAGATAAAACTCAAACGTATAGATCTAGGGTAAGAAATTTAGAAGAATCTTAAAAGATTCTGATAAGTACATGTGATGCACTGCCTGAAAGATGTTGCTGACAGCATTTTAGAAATATTTAGATGAACATTTGAATTGCCTAGATATAGATGCCAATGGATCAATTGATGCGAGATGGGATTAATATGGAAGGGCATTCGCTGGCTGACATGGAAGAGTTGAGTTGGGTTGAATGGTCTGTTTCCACGCTGCACATTTCTATGACTATATGGTACAAGATGCATGATGATTCATTGGTTTATATAAAAATAATTTCAAACCTTCACTAAACATTTTGGAAAATAAGATGTCTTTCATCTTGCCATTACAGAACTGCAATGCGCTTTCAGACTTGTAACTGTCGAGCTGTTAGAGATTTTGATTTATTGGAATATCCCCAAAATTAATAATGAAACAAAATGGCTTTAGCAAAGAACAAGGGGAAGGTGAGTAAGGTTATGGAGTAACCTGATGATGAGTTTGAGAATCCTAAAAAATGGTCATTCAGGTTCATAGAAATGTGAAGCTGGGTGAGGATGCAATTAGTGTGGAGGATTTTGTTCAATTGGAGTATAGTAAGCAGAGTATTGGATTATTTGATGATGACGACAAATGTAATTGCATTGGCTGACAAGGAGACATCAAACCTGGAAATGATCAAAGTTTAGATATTGGGTTTTCAGTTGGCTAACAATCTCAAGTTGAATGATTGTGGTTTTGGCAGTGAGTCAAAGCTTGGATAAGATTCTATTTTGGGTGAACAGAAGATTCCACACCTTCTCTAAACTAAACTAAAGTAAACTAACCTAAACTAAACAAAATAGGGTCAGAAGTCGAGGTGTCTTGTGGGTGCTATCAATAGTCAACTAATATGACATTGAGCTGTGGAAATCTGCTCCCACCAATCATGCAGTTTATCAGCATTTGTGCAGCCAATAGTGGTGGGTGGTCTTAGGTCCCACTGTGCATTATTCTGACCAAAGGTTACATTTAGAATGCTGTTTTTTTGCTATTTAGCCGCAAAATACACAGCAATGATAATATTTATTTTTGTTTCCGGTTTCCCCATGTATTCTATATTAGTTTTATTTAAATTAGAACATTCTGTGGGGAAATTAAAGCATTGAACTCAGATTCTATCGCACTTGTAGGATGTGTTAAACTCTCAATGATTTCCAAAAAGGAAATGGTGAATGTCTGTGGTTGCATATATTTGCACAGCAAGCATTAGTTATATTGGCCTCAAGATAGACACTAGCTGTCACTTCCCGATTTGTCTCCTGGAACCACATCAGGTTTTGGTATGAAGAATATTCCAGTTTTAAACATTAAAAATACACAATCTACATATTTCTTCCCTTAAAATCACCTTAAAATCAATATTAAAAACAACTTTTAGAATGCATTTTTCAAACATTGAAAAGTGCCACGAACTTGTAACTTATGAAAAAATAATACTGATCCTTTATGAAAAAAAGAAGTTTTAATGATGACCTATTGGAGGCTCAAGCTATCAAACACAAACCAGCAATTTACATACTATCTATGCCAAATAAATTAGGATCCTATTCACCACTATTTGCAAACTAAAACAGTTGACAAAAAGACATAGAAATGACATAAAGACGTTTCCTGATATTATAGGCATTTATGTTCACAGAGTTTCATGAACAATAGCTGCTTTGATAGTCAAATTGGTTTAAATCATATTTACCTTTTCTACTTCATGAATGTAGTTTATAATTTTATTGTGTCTCTTCAACTCTGAAAACATGCATCATTTTGATGCTGCATTTTTTTACTTTTCTAAAAGCACTAAAATATTTTCATGATATGGTTGCACAACTCCAATTTACTTTCAGTATATTTTATTTTAGAGATACAGCGCGGAAACGGGCCCTTCAGCCCACCAAGTCAGCGCCGACCAGCAATCCCCACACATTAACACTATCCTACACTAGGGACAATTTTACATTTATACCAAGCTAATTAAGCTACAAACCTGTACGTCTTTGAAATGTGGGAGGAAACCGAAGTTCTCAGAAAAAACCCACACAGGTCACGGGGAGAAGGTACAAATTCTGTACAGATAAGTACCCGGATCGAACCCGAGTCTCTGGCGCTATAAGTAGGTATGTTACAAAACTTACCTTTAGCGGCGGTGCACTTCTGCCGCTCCCCGTGTGCGCGACTTTAGCGCCTGTCAGAGGGGGGCGGGCTTAAAGTGCCGATTTTCACCAGACCAGGATAATCGATGAATGTCGGGCGATTTAATTGCGGAAGAAAAATCGCTCCGACATTTCATCCATTAAGGTATTTTTAAATTACTCTAGATTATTTATTAACTAGAGTAATTTAAAAATCACCTTCAAAAGCCGTGACCGCAGACCACCGGAAGCATTTTCCGTAGGGGAGAAAAAAAGGTAAATACTTTATTTTTTTATTAAAAGTTGGTTTTTTGGGAGGCATAAATACTATTTTAATGTTGCGAAATGGGGTCCCCAAAAAATGTATGAACCCCCAGTATTTTCCCCCCAACTTCACCACTAACCGCAACGTTCTAATCCACCGCATTCCACTAAAACCCACTCACTAGTTGATTTAAATGGCCATTAATTTACAGCATAAAACACTAAATTCCTTCCATTTGGCCCAGAAATTCATGAAAATGAGATTTAAAAATTATGTTATATTGTGGATTATTGTGTGAATGTTATTTGGACACTTAGGCAATTAAAAAAAAGTTTATCTTTTCTTAAGAAATTCATAGATGTTTAGATCTACTCATTGAATTTTGTAATTAGCTACAATTAGATAACTAACTAATTATATACTTTAATTTCAGGTAATCCAAGTAAGATTGTTTAATATTTGTTTCAGAATGCTTCAATCTATAATGACTGAAAATTTCATTGAGTTCTCTTAATTTTTAATAAAGTTATGGGCTTTTAATTTTTCCAGATCACAGCTTTTGAGTTAAGTCAATTGAAAGGCAATGGGAAGCAAGATACTCATTTCCGAGCATGAAAATGGCCATAACTTTCTTAATACTGAAGATATGAAAGTAAATTAGGTGTCAAATTAAACTTCTTGTTATGCTTTATCTGATGGGATAAATTGCAGACTTGATTTTTAAAATCTCAAAATTTTGTAACATTGCTACTATAAGGCAGCAACTCTACCGCTGTGCTACCGTGCCACCCCAAGTTCATGTCTAATGCACTATTATCATCATGTAATAATGTAAATAGCAGCAATAAAAGCAGCTAATTCTGATATGGGATCTTAAACATAAAAGTCAGCATGGAAACAGGCCATTCGGCCCACCACATGCATCCTAACTAGTGGACACTCATCCTGTATTAATCCCATCATCAAGGACTTGGCCTGTAGACATTGATGCCTCAACAATTTAAGTGCTTGTCTCAACATTTCTTAAATGTTGTCTGCAAATCTGCTTCCACCACTCTCTCTGTCGGGGCATTCCAGTTCCCCCACCACTTTCTGGGTGAAAATATTCCCCCTCAAATCCCCTCTATATCTCTTGCTCTTTTGCCTTAAATCGATGTATTAAACTTTTATTCACGATAAAGGAAAAAGTTGCCTGCAATCCACCCTATTTATTTTCTGGTTACATTTTATCAGGTTCTACTACGATGTTGGCACTTAAGCGGATTTTTGACAGGCACAGCGATATGCAGGGAATGATGGGATATGGATCATATGCAGGCGGAGGATATTAGTGTCCAGCTCAGACATTGTGTGCCAAAGGGTCTGTTCCTGTGTTGTACTGTTCCATATACCTGTACACCTCATAATTTTGTATACCTCAATCATGTACCATTTTAACTGCCACTCCAGGAAAAAGCAGACCTATCCTCTCCAGTCTCTTCTCTTAATTAAAACACTCTACCCAGTAAACATCCTGGTGAGTTTCCCGCTCCAGCACTATCAAAGCGTTGCACAGCCTTGCTGTGCTTGTCTTGACAAAGTTAGAATAAAAAAAGAAAATAGAGAGGCAGATTGCCTCTTGAAGTAGCAGGTTTTATGTAGAAGGAAAGGCTTTCAATATTTTCCCAACAAGGATTGGAGGTTTGGTTCAAAGTCTAGCTGTATTCTAAGGTTATGCCTTGTAACATTCATTATGGGGGAATGGAAACCAGGCTGATTGCATTGTTTCCAGCAGGAGCCAAACCATATGCTTAATTGTCAAATCTTAGCAAAATCTGGCTCATTTATTCTTTAATATAGTAACAAGATGTTGGTAATACAGTATCAGTCCCCAGGATGCTTTGTATGGTATACACAATTGTCCATACACAATATATTGTCCATACACAATATATCTTTATAAACTTGAAGATAGAATTATAGAAATGTAACTACAGGACACAAGGAGACCATTTGGTCCATTGACCCTGATTCAACTCCATGCTGCAGCAGTCTAATATCAGTGTCATAGTTCTATGCAATGCATGCAGGTCTGTATATTTAACTGCCTAAAATTGTTATCACAATTTCTTGTTGAAGACTTTATAGTCTTTACCTAATTCTCATGTTTATTGCCTAGTTCTCGTTACTCTTTCAAAAACTGAATTCAGTTTGTGCTTGTAAATTTCTAAATGCTCACTCGTTCTACCTTAAATTCAGTGTTTCCTGCATTGGAAGTTGGAATGCTTTTCCCGACCATTTTCCGACCGTTTCCCTATTAAGTTCCTGACCATTTCCCTATTAAGTTTTGGTATGCAGATCAAATGTAATGAAATTAATGGGTTAATTGATATTGATGTTATATATTCAAAGGTCTTCTCATTAAGACCAAAAGTTTGTGGGTGGTTTGCTAAGGAAGACTAGGCATTCCCCCCCCCCCCACCCCCACCCCCCTCTTATCCAGATTTGGATTATTTTCTTTTGCATGGACACAAATAACCGAAGAGCCTATTTCCTCTAAACAAATACCTTGGAATAGAGATGCTCAAATTTCAATTATATGCCCTGCTTACAAATAATGAACATGGCTTACTTGCAGAATGTGAGTTGCTCTTATGCTCACTGTCTTCTTTGCTTGCCGAAAGATGCAAATTTATTTCATTGCCTATTTTTGAGAAAATAAAAATAAGGTAAGTAACTGATTGAATGTTATAATTTTGTTCCTGTTGAAGGAGTCTATATGTTTGTTGAAAAAATTTGAAAATATAAACAATAAATACAATGAATAACATTTTCTTTCAGATTAAAATTTTGGAGTATTCATATAGAGTAGCCCATCCAGTCTAAATGGTAAAGTTATTCCATTAGATTCAGAACAGCCAAATTCTTACATCGATTTTTATAGGGCTTTACCAATAACCTGTGGGAAATATTATTCAACAGTAAAAGTACGATGTGGTACCTTTGTCTAACAAAATTACATCAAAGTTCTAGAACGCAATGAAAACTTAAAGTTGGGATTCTGGAAACATACTCCCGTAATTGAGCACAAACAAACATTTTTTGCTCAAGAATCCAGTCTTTTGTGTCTCCATACCCGCGTAATTATCTGAGTGTTCGGTAGGTGCGTACTCAGTTCTATAAGTAAAACCTGATCTGATTGATGCCTAGAACCCTTTCAGAGCATGTGCCCATAGTTTGACGTACAGCTCCAATTGGTTCCATCAGTACCAATGTTTACAAATTTGCTTCCATGCAATTGCAAATATGTTTATTTCTTTTCCATTACCTCTTCCAGTCAAACTCTTCAACCTGGACACACCTGAATCCAATTGCACCTTCTGCTCCTTTTAGCATCACTCTTACCATAAATCTGGATAAAGACTGCCTCATGTTCATCTGTGGTGACTGAGTACGCTTGGTATCAAACTTTCCTCCTCAGTCACCAGACAGCATTAGATGTGAATATGTTAAAAATTGTACATTTACATGTTTCAAAACAGTAAAAATAGTCTTCAATGTGACATCGGAGGGAGAAGGGTTTCGACCCGTAACGTTGCCTATTTCCCTCACTCCATAGATGCTGCCTCACCCGCTGAGTTTTTCCAGCATTTTTGTCTACTTTCAATGTGACATATTACCTTAGTTTCTCTTTCCACAGATGCTGTCTCGCTTGTAGAGTGTGTCAGTATTTTCAGTTTTTACTTCAGATTTCCAGCATCTGTAATTTTGTGATTTTCAAAATTTTTGATAACTTATTAGCACATTCATTTATAAATACTGCTGTCCCAAACCGATTGAGAGAGCAATATATTTTTTTATGTCAATTTCATCCAAATCTGACACACAAACTCTTTAGATTCTGGAATAGTTCCTGAGGATTGGCGGGTAGCAAACGTAACCCCTCTTTTTCAGAAGGGAGTGAGAGAGAAAACGGGGAATTACAGACCAGTTAGTCTAACATCGGTAGTGGGGAAACTGCTAGAGTCAGTTATTACAGATGGGATAGCAGCACATTTGGAAAGTGGTGAAATCATTGGACAAAGTCAGCATGGATTTACGAAAGGTAAATCATGTCTGACGAATCTTGTGGAATTTTTTGAGGATGTAACTAGTAGCGTGGATAAGGGAGAACCAGTGGATGTGGTGTATCTGGACTTCCAGAAGGCTTTCGACAAGGTCCCACATAAGAGATTAGTATAAAACTTAAAGCATACAGCATTGGGGGTTCAGTATTGATAGAGGATGGATAGAGAATATCAGTGGATAGAGAACTGGCTGGCAAACAGGAAGCAAAGAGTAGGAGTAGGGTCCTTTTCACAATGGCAGGCAGTGACTAGTGGGGTACCGCAAGTCTCAGTGCTGGGACCCCAGCTATTTACAATATATATTAATGGTCTGGATGAGGGAATTGAAGGCAATATCTCCAAGTTTGTGGATGACACTAAGCTGGGGGCCAGTGTTAGCTGTGTGGAGGATGCTAGGAGACTGCAAGGTGACTTGGATAGGCTGGGTGAGTGGGCAAATGTTTGGCAGATGCAGTATAATGTGGATAAATGTGAAGTTATCCACGTTGGTGGCAAAAACAGGAAGGCAGACTATTATCTAAATGGTGGACGATTAGGAAAAGAGGAGATGCAGCGAAGTACACCAGTCATTGAAAGTAGGCATGCAGGTGCAGCAGGCAGTGAAGAAAGCGAATGGTATGTTAGCTTTCATAGCAAAAGGATTTGAGTATAGGAACAGGGAGGTTCTACTTCAGTTGTACAGGGTCTTGGTGAGACCACACCTGGAGTATTGTGTACAGTTTTGGTTTCCAAATCTGAGGAAGGACATTATTGCCATAGAGGGAGTGCAGAGAAGGTTCACCAGACTGATTCCTGGGATGTCAGGACTGGCTTATGAAGAAAGACTGGATAGACTCGGTTTATACTCTCTAGAATTTAGGAGATTGAGAGGGGATCTTATAGAAACGTACAAAATTCTTAAGGGGTTGGACAGGCTAGATGCAGGAAGATTGTTCCCGATGTTGGGGAAGTCCAGGACAAGGGGTCACAGCTTAAGGATAAGGGGGAAATCCTTTAAGATCGAGATGAGAAATACTTTTTTTCACACAGAGAGTGGTGAGTCTCTGGATCTCTCTGCCACAAAGGGTAGTTGAGGCCAGTTCATTGGCTATATTTAAGAGGTAGTTCGATGTAGCCCTTGTGCCTAAGGAGATCAGAGGGTATGGAGAGAAGGCAGGTACAGGATACCGAGTTGGATGATCAGCCATGATCATATTGAATGGCGGTGCAGGCTCGAAGGGCCGAATGGCCTACTCCTGCACCTAAGTTCTATGTTTCTACAAAGTTGAATTCTCTCAGAGTTGGAGGGAAGCGGGTCTCGACCCGAAACGTCGCCTATCTCCTTAGATGCTGCTGCACCCGCTGAGTTTCTCCAGCTTTTTGTGTAACCCTGAATTCTCTCGGTTTTGGGTCAGCTAGCCAGGCCTTATGTTCAAATTGTTTTGAATTTGGGAACCATACAAAAGGCAGTGTCTATCTTCATCTACAACTACATATCCCTGTCTAGTATCATTAAATGATATACAGTATTTACTTTCTGAACCACCTGATGTTTTTTAAGATTTCATTTTGTTCAAACATTATTTGCAATCAGTTGCACGTCTTTTGCCATAATGCATGTTTACATTACATTAATTGGATACAATTCAACTGATGAATTAGGAAACATTGTTTGAATTACTTGAGACAAATTGCTCAAAAACCTATTTTGATCGTGAAGGAGAACCACTTTAGCAACTTACTTTGCAAATTGACAAGCAAGAAAAAAAGCTGTCTTGGTTTAAAAAAAACAGTCCAGAAAAAGTACTATTTGCATGGACACAATTGTCTCTACTGTAGTTTCACAATAGGTGGTCATTGAAATTGACAAGCAATCGCTTCTGTTGACACTTGTGCACTGATACTCTTTTAAACAGTGTAACATAAAGCCATCAGTATTTTTAACTTGCAGTAACAAATATAAAATTGTAGTTATTAATGTGGTCGATTACTACCAAATTGAATGGAAAGAAAAATGGATGGTGAGGAAGAAAGGATTTAATGGAGAGATGAAAGATAAAGTGAGAATATATTTTTAGTTTAGACTCGGTGTGCAGAAACAGGCCCTTCGGCCCACCGAGTCTGCGCCGACCAGTGATCCCCACGCATTAACACTAAATGCACTAGGGACAGCTTACATTTATACCAAGCCATCAATACCAATACTAATTAACCTACAAATCTGCACGTCTTTTGGAGCGTGGGAGGAAACCAGCGTGTCCGAGAAAACCACGCAGATCACGGGAGAATGTACAAACTCTGTACAGACAGCACCTGTAGTTGGGTACGAGCCCGAGTCTCTGGTGCTGTAAGCTCTGTAAGACAGCAACTATACTGCTGCGCCACCGCGCCGCCCCATATGGCAGAGAAAAAAATTAACTTTATACTTCAATTTTAGCATACTTTAATTTTGTTTAGTTTAGAGATACAGCACAGGAACAGACCTTTTGGCCCACTGAGTCCGTGCCGACCAGCAATGCCCGCATACTAACACTATCCTACACACACTAGTGACAATTTACAATTTTACCAAAGCCAATTAACCTACAAGCCTTTATGTCTTTGGAGTGTGGGAGGAATCTGGAGCATCCGGGGAAAACCCACGCAGGTCTCGGGGAGAACATTAAAAACTCCTTACAGAGAGCATCCGTGGTCACAGTCGAACCCGGGTCTCTGTTGCTGTAAGATAGCAACTCTACCGCTGTGCCACTGTGCCACCCTCTATGGAATTTCTGAGCCTCCTTTGCTAAATGGAATGCCAGATCCAGAAATTATACAATTAACATTAAATCTTTGTGATCTGAGGTAGCAATGGAATTACCGCAGTAAGATTAATTTGAATTTAACTGCAACTCCAATTTTTCATGGGAAGGTTGCCAGCAAGGTAGAAACAGGGCAAAACTAAATGATTACTTGGTAATAATAACTGGCAACGATGACATGAACACGCGTGTGAACTTGCTCTATGTATAGTATTATCTGATTGGATAGCATGTAAAACAAAGCTTTTCACTGTACCTTGGTACACATGACAATAATAAACCCAAACCTACACCTTTTCATCAACTTGAGGCCCAATACAAACAGCATGCTATTTTTATTAGTTTTATTTTGAATACTTATATAAGTTTTCTTCCCTATTATTGTCATGCTGACTTAAGGTTTTCCAACCAGTCCATTTTTCCACAAGCATGTCGCAATTCAAGTTATTTGGAAATTACATAATTTAGATTTCGGTTGGAAATAACCCAAGTAAAATTATTGCTATTTATTTGTAAGGATGATTTTGATATTGGAATTGTTGTGGCAGAAAATGCTTAGTTAGGGAAGTAAATCCTGGAATATTCGCTGGATCATTAGAGATGGGCATGAACCTCCTGATCACGGGAATTTCGGTAAAAATGTACTCCACACAGCACCACTACAATCTGAATATATGCTATTGTCAAAGAAAAACATCTGTCCTGGGTAAGATAAGATATGGATGCTTTATTTTGCTTGAGTCACCCTTTCCTGCAAGAATGAAATGATAGTAGATGCACGTAGTACTTGTAAAGCTGAATTGGGAGACACAAAATCATCAAAAATCAGATGCCTCACACTTCAATTGAAGTGTAGTGACAACTCATGTATCAGTGCCATCTAAGTCCTTTAGTCTTTCACCAAGATACAGAATGCATGTATTTAAGCAGTGGAATGGAGTTTGAATTTTGATTAATTGATACTTCAGGCTATAGATAAAAGTAATAACATATAATTACATAACTAGTTATTATTAATTCTAATCTTTTACTTGTTTGATTTCTAATAAAGGAGTTATTTAATGTCAGCATCAAGGGTTTACTGAGAAAGATATATTTGTATGATCTGGTGATGAGTAGAAATAATGCAGTTTGGGAGGCTACCACACTTTGACCTGCATAGTTTGCTGCTTTGATGTTGGTCAGCAGTTAATTCTTCCAAAAAATAATTTAATTTTTACAATCTGTTCCAATTGCTTTTCCAGTGTTTTTCTCAGAAAATCATTGTAATGTAAGATAATACTGTACCAGTTAAAAGGTCTTTCAAGTTTTTTGTGAAATTGTGGATAATTTTATCCGTGACAATCCGTGCATTCATAATTATGATGTGTAAAAAATCAAATAGCTGCAATGAGACTACATAGCAACACGGTTATCCTTAGTCTATATGTCGATATAAAATAAGATTTAGTATCTTTTCCGTTGCTTTAGTGTTAACATGCAAACTAAATTGTTTGAATACAATTTTACAGTTAAGTACCACTGCCAATAAGTTTCTACACTGGTGTTCCACCCATGGGACACAATTAGACCCTTTTGAAACACAAGATACTGCAGATTCTGGAATCTTGAGGGGTAAAAACAAGTGTTGGAAGAACTCAGCAAGCTGGCCAAATGGATAGATGACATTTTGGTCGGGGACCCTTCTTCACTCTGAATCCCACCTCCCTGCCACATGCTGTGTCACTCCAGGTTCAACTGCTATGCAGGGCCTTACCATTTTGGATTAGGACAGCAAGTTATCGTTCTCTGATTGGCAAAAACAAGTTTGTTGTTGATACAGTTCCTGCCCATTAAATTGACAATTTTGTTCATTAAGTTATGTCAGCAATCATAATTACCACGCTTTAATTGCCACTCAGCATTGTAAAGTGGATCACATTAAAATCAAACAAAAATACAAAAACTTAGATATCTTTACTTAGATATCTTAAGTAAAATAAAATACTGGAAGAAATCAGCATATCAGGCAGCATCTCTGGAAAGAGACAGAGATTAACATTTCTCACTATACCTACATGACATGCCAAGTGCAAATTCCTAAAATTGGAAAGATCAATGAAATATTGTTTTCATCAGTTAATTGGAGTGTTTAAGCAGTCAAATTTCATTACAAATGGCGTTTCCATATCTCGTTAATAGAATGTCCAAAACATGAATTGTGGTGCAGAGTTCTCTTACTGATAGTCCAGAATTTGTACATAATTTTAGATTATGTACAGGGAACAAAAATAAGACATGATTTTGCAGTGACAAGTGATCTATTCCATAGGATTTCACATCCAAGATCAGACAATGTATTAGACAATAGACAATAGGTGCAGGAGTAGGCCATTTGGCCATTCGAGCCAGCACCGCCATTCAATGTGATCATGGCTGATCATCTCCAATCAGTACCCCGTTCCTGCCTTCTCCCCATATCCCCTGACTCCACTATTTTTAAGAGCCCTGTCTAGCTCTCTCTTGAAAGCATCCAGAGAACCTGCCTCCACCGCCCTCTGAGGCTGAGAATTCCACAGACTCACCACTCTCTGTGAGAAAAAGTGTTTCCTTGTCTCTTTTCTAAATGGCTTACTCCTTATTTTTAAACTGTGGCCCCTGGTTCTGGACTCCCCCAACATCAGGAACATGTTTCCTGCCTCTAGTGTGTCCAAGCCCTTAACAATCTTGTATGTTTCAATGTGAACCCCTCTCATCCTTCTAAACTCCAGAGTGTACAAGCCCAGCTGCTCCATTCTCTCAGCATATGACAGTCCCACCATCCCGGGAATTAACCTTGTAAACCTACGCTGCACTCCCTCAATAGCAAGAATGTCCTTCCTCAAATTAGGCGACCAAAACTGTACACAATACTCCAGGTGTGGTCTCACTAGGGCTATTGAAATTTTGTTTTCTTCAGGACAAACAATCAAATTCTGAAAACTCAGATTTCAGTTATTCTCATATATATTGAAGATGTGTTAATTTTCTGTTTATCTTTGCAAAAAATAATCTTTTGAGATAGAATGTCAATATTATTTTTAATAGGTTTGTTATTATATATGCCAATAATGCTTATGTAATATACACTAATTAGATTTAACAAAAGCTTGACATGCAAATCTGTATTCATCTTTTGCTACAGCAAATCATAGAAGCAAATTAGAAATTCTGTGGCATGCTGCACTCCAGATTTCTCTTGGAAATGCTGAGAAATTGAATGTTGTACTTCCTTGAGACATTAAATTGTTTTGAATGTGACGTAAACCAAGTCTGGGTCATCTCAGAAATTGGGTTATCCTCACGTTAATAAATTATTATTGTGGTTACTTCCTCAAGAAGTGGTGGATCACAATCTGTTATTTTGTTGAAAACAGCTGCTTGCAGAGCTTGTGCCCACAGTTCCTGCTGTTTGCTGGGAAATGGTTCAGCTACCTCAAAGTGCACTCTCCATGTCACCGCACAGGTTGCAGTGGTGATAAAGAGAGGTGGGGGGATGGGGAGAATGGAACATTGAAGTGGCAGAGTAGAAATGCTGTGTTTGCAGACATTGGCGAAAAGAATAGCAAATAGAAAAACAATTGTGTGGGAATCAGTGCTTATAAATAATGAATTCCTGCCCAGTGACATTTTTCATTTATTATTGTTCCTAGCTGAACTTGTTTCTTTATCTACTGAAAAATGATAGTTGCAATTCATAATCTTTAAACCCAGTTTCTGTTTGATAGGAAGTAAGGTGTTGTTGCCATGCCTATTGTACGATCATGGGAAATGTGCCAGAGGGAATTGCAAGCATATTCCCAATAGTTGGGGTTTCAATAGAAAATGGTTGCAGATGCTTTAAAACATGCGCAAAATAACTTTTAACGTGTGATTTGTGCATGTAAACAGGTATGGATCAATACAGTTTATAGTCAAAAGTAACAGATGACAACAACAGGAGCAATCAGCTTGCTGAGAGTTTCCCCCAATTGCTGAGAGTTTGCTTGTTGGACATTATGCTAAAAATTAAATAACTAAATTGAGATATTATCATTCTCATCTCTAAGATTCCCTAAAGCACAGTCAATTAGCAAACCTTTGGAATATAATTATAGTGATGATGATACTAAGTATATCAGCTAGCTTACACTAAGAAACATCCAGTTACTCTGTTTCAGTGTATAGACAGGAACTGCAGAAGAAGAAGACCCTTTGATCGAAGAAAGATCTCGACCCGAAACGTCACCCATTCCTACTCTCCAGATTTGCTGCCTGTCCCGCTGAGTTACTCCAGCATTTTGTGTCTATCTACTCTGTTTCAGTGGTATTGATTGAGGAATAAAATGTCTGTTTTAAACCTGTCTAAGTAGGGAATTGAAATAGAGTTTGGCTGGCCAATTGAACTAGATAGGAGCCAACAATGTGTTTTGTTCAGGTTGGGACAGGTGAACATTCTAATGAATCATTTAGGTTTGATTTGGGTCGAGCCAGGCCTTGCCATGCTATCCGCGAGGATGATTTGCTTATAACATATATCCTCTTAATTATTTGGGTGTTTGTCTTCAACCAGATCAATAACATGATTAATGGTCAGGTTGGATATGGAAAATATATTGATCGCTTTGCCCAGGTTAGCTTTGGGTTGAAGGTGTTTGGATCTAGCTTTAATTTTATACGTGAGCAGATCTCTTTCAAATTTGGACTCTAATTTAAATATTTTACATAGAAGGAAATATCTCAAACAATGCAGTATTTCTTCAACTGCGATCCCACAAGTATCTGTCCTGATTATGTACTTCATTGTAGAATGGGGTTAGAACCTATACCTTCTGACCAAGAGGTAAATTTCACCTCGGAACGAAATTCACAGAATGACCCTGCGTAAATGTTTGCAATTGTAAACACAGCCTTTTAAATGAACGTATGGTGTAGTCAGCATCTTTAGGAGAATATTACAATGCTTTGTGGCAATCTGCTGAGTGCCTCTTTAGATTTATCTATTATTTCCAGATCGTTTCAGCTGAATTTATTGTAGGGATCTCATACATGTATTTACTTGAAGGAATGCATGTTGCAAATCTTAAAATAACACTGCAGTGCTTATGCCTTGCCGATTGATCAGTTTAGAGTGGCATTTTTAGTTAATTTTCAGTTACTTTCTGCTAAGCCAGCATACTACAGTTTACTTGTAGAACACAAAAAATAAATTGAATTAGTTAGAATTAAAAAAAATATCAGCTTATAATAATATTGTAGCTAAGTTTGTCATCATTATCTGTCTCTGACCACTTATGCTGTAGTTATTCAAAATAAATATTCAAGGATGAAATGTAAACTTACTCCCATGGCTCTTTATATTATAAGCAGGATAAACATATCTGATGAGATCAGTTCCATAAACCAGGTTTAGTGGCAGCAATAGCAGAAATGTTCTAATTTCTTTTGAAACCATGTTGCAGCTGTAATGTAAAAACAGCAATACAATGAAACATTAAAAGAAAACATTAAAATGTTCAATAATATTAGTTGAAGCAATGGAGATATTTCCCTCCAGTTTTCACATTTACAAAATGACTTTGATAAAACACTCGAAGATAGACACAAAATGCTGGAGTAACTCAGCGGGTGAGGCAGCATCTATGGAGAGAAGGAATTGGCGACGTTTCGGTGGAGACCCTTCTTCAGACAAAACATTCGTCAATTTCACAATTCTACTGGCAATTGTTCTCACATCAATGGGAAGAAGAAAAATACATTAGCTGACCTGATCTAAATCTTGATTAAGACCCTATAAAAAGTGTTTTATTTTGGGCCAATTATGTGGTCCTCTTTGAAATAAACATTATCTGCGTTTGTATTTGAAATCTGTTAAGTACCAGGCCCAGTTTTATAATCCAACAATTGCAGAACATTTCCTGCTAAGCAGGTAAAAGCAAAATGTCGGCAATCGAGAGTTTGGCAATAGAATTCTGACAAGTTATCAGTTTAAGAGTGATTAAATGACAAAAAATGTAATACTAATGGAATTTGTGTGCTGGATCCTTGTTTTCATTATTCATCTGTATGTTAACAAATCTCAGCAAAAATATAAATAAAACATACCAGCGTCTGTGGTCTTCGTGACCTTGCTTCTGTAATGGTTTCCCAATAGAGTGAACTGGATGAAGAATAAGTTTGGTATACTGTAAAGTGATGAAACCTGTTGTATTTATATAGAGGTGGTTCAATAGATAATTCTATGGCTCCTCCTTTTAAAATGGAAACAATAATTATGCTGTCTGTACTTTTTAAAATATCAAAATGTGACATGAAATTAGGGTGTTTCTCATGATCAACGTTGCCTTGCATCCTTTGGGAGTGGCCTTTGGCAATTACAAGTGTTTTAATGACAATGTAGAAATGCATTTGCTGATGACCTTGCTAAAGTCTTGACAAGTTTAAAGAAAATGAAATATTTTTGGCTAATTACGTCAATTGTTTTTATCAGTAGGAACATATACACATTTAAATTTAAAAGTTGTATTTAAATGCTTCCATCAGTTTTCTTTGTTGGACCATATTTTGATTTATTACTAATATCAACTATGCATCAGGTTGACCCATTTAATTCCTTTCATAATTCATTCTTTATGAGTAGTATTAAACATGCACTGCGGCATCATCAACTCAATGGTTTCTGCTTCCATTGTTTTGGACTTGAATTTAGTGAAATTAAATTTAAATAATGGAATGCATTATATCGTTGCTATCATCTTGCATTTTTAATTGGGAATAAATTTCAAAACTGCATATATTGTTTGTGGGTGTTAGAATTTAATTTTAGAGTAGAATGGTAATGATTAATTCGGCATGGAGAAAGGAGCAATTGCACTTGAAAGTAAAGCAATTTGAAATTAGTTCCGCATGGTAAATTCTCTTATTAGAGTGAGAATCCTGAAATCACCCTTAAATGGAACAAAGTGTTAATTAATATAGATATTTAAATTATGATTAAAATAAAACCAATTGATGTAAATTGTGAATGATTGCAAACTCTCAGATGCAGAAATTGATTTACTTCTAAACTGGCCAAACTTTATTTGGCTACTGTACTTTGTATTTGCATATAGGAATCAATTTTGGAGTAAGTTCTAACATGCTAAAATCTATGATGCAATTTATATTACCGAAAGGTCTCCTTTATTCGAAAAACCACAGAAGTGGGCTTGTATACTTGTGAAAAATCACGGCTGGGCTTGTATACTCTAGAGCTTAGAAGGATGAGAGGGAATCTTATTGAAACATATAAGATTATTAAGGGTTTGGACACGCTAGAGGCAGGAAACATATTCCCGATGTTGGGGGAGTCCAGAACCTGAGCCACAGTTTAAGAATAAGGGGTAAGCCATTTAGAACGGAGACAAGGAAACATTTTTTCTCACAGAGAGTCGTGAGTCTGTGGAATTCTCTGCCTCAGAGGAATGTGGAGGCTAGTTCGGTGGATATTTTCACGAGAGAGCTAGATATGGCTCTTAAAGATAACGGAGTCAGGGGATATGGGGGAGAAGGCAGGAACGAGGTACTGATTGGGGATGATCAGCCATGATCACATTGAATGGCGGTGCTGGCTCGAAGGGCCGAATGGCCTACTCTTGCACCTATTGTCTATTGTCTAAGTGGGGAATATTATGAATTAATGTTCCTGCAGCATGCTTCATGTTTTGAATGTCTTTATGTAATCTAGTTGTTGAGGTGCAATTTGAAAATTAACGTGCAGAATGTTTTGTGGTATATACTGAATATCCCTTCTGGTGCATGGAGATGTCTCCTGGAATGTAAATGTATATAATTGCTCCTTTTTCAAATAGCCTTCTCTCAAAAAGTTTTTTTTTTTTTCATTTGTCCCTTACAAGTATCTGCTTCGGTTCTGTGCTGGTATGAGTTACTATATACAACTCATTGCAGCTTGTTTTTACCTTCTGAACAAATTAAAGACAAGTATATATAAATGTTGAGAACTAAATGACAGATGAACTGGTACTATTATGCACAAAGTACAGCCCTTATAAAGACTATGCCATATCCTATTTAGAGCTTAATTTCTACAGCTTCATGTTTTAGTTTGTGATCTTAAGTTGAAATTAATGTAAAAACAAATCCAGTTTAATGTAGTGCTTTCAAAAATGTGCACCCTAATTATTGTTTCATTTGTCGTCTTCTTGTTGTCTCATAACTTAAACTATGCTTGGGTGGTTTGAGATCAAGACGTAGGTGGTGTTGTGGCTCGGAGAGCATTAAGGTGGATGAATCCCCAGGACCTGATGGGATCAGTCTCGGGTTATTGATAGAGGCAAGAGAGAAGATTGCAGGGACCTTGACACAGATCTTTGTGTCTTCCCTAGCCACAGGAAAAGTCCCAGAAGACTGTGGAGTGCCCATGCAGAAAAAATAACTGGTTAATGCACTAAAGGATTCAAAATGCTGAAGTAACTGAGCAGAAATGTATAGAAGTGAGATCGACCGAATGTCCAAATGGTGCCAGCACAACAACCTACCTCGCAACAACAGTAAGACCAAGGAACTGATTGTGGACTTTGGTAGGGAAAGGATGAGGACCTACAATCCTGTTTATATCAACGATGGTGGAGAGGGTCAATAAGTTCAAATTCCTGGGCGTGCATATATCAGAAGATCTTTCCTGAACCCAGCACACCGATGTAATTGTAAAGAAGGCACATCAGCGACTCTACTTCCTGAGAAGATTACGGAGATTTGGCATGTCGAAGAGGATTCTCCTAAACTTCTACAGGTGCACGGCAGGGAGCATTCTGATTGGTTGCATCATGGCCTGGTTCGGCAACTTGAACGTCCAGGAGCGCAAAAGACTACAAAAAGTTGTGACCATTGCCCAGACAATCACCGGCTTTGAACTACCCACCATCGAAGGGATCTATCCCTTCGATGGTGGGTAAAAATGCAGCCAAAATCATCAAGGACCCACACCATCCTGGCCACACACTCATCTCACCATTGCCATCGGGTTGAAGGTACAGGAGCCTGAAGACTGTAACGTCCAGTTTCAGGAACAGCTGCTTCCCCACAGCCATCAGGCCATTAAACACAACGAATAAACTCTGAGCTCTGAACTGCAAAAGGCTATATTATTATTTGTTATTTGCACTATATTTGTTATTTATTGAACTTGTTCTTTTTTTTCCCGTTAAGTACAATGTTTACATATTCACATATTATGTTCTGCTGCAGCAAGTAAGAATTTCATTGTCCCATCTGGGACATATGACAATAAAACACTCTTGACTCTTGTCGTGCGATCAGGCAACATCTCTGGAGAACATGGATAGGTGATTAGAGGTGGCACACTCAAAGCGGCAGAGTTGCTGCCTTTCAGCGCCAGAGACCTGAGTTCGGTCCTGATTATGGGTCATAACCCTTCTGCAGACTTGCCCGAACCACCTCGGGCTCGCAGACTTGTGGCTTGAGTAGCTGCTTTGAGACTGAAAGAGTAGCCCTGGTCTGTCTGGACATGAGTCGCTGAGCCGGCGAACCGAGTGTGGGATCACGTGGAATATTGCGGAGATTGAGAAGGTCGAAAAACACGTCAGACCCGGCCCTGCTGGACTTCTCCATGAGCTCCTTTGCACTGCGGACAGCTCGCTCAGCCAGCCCGTTCGACTGGGGGTACTCCGGACTGCTGGTGATGTGCCTAAGATCCCATTCCTTTGCAAAGTCTTTGAAACGCTGACTTGTGAATTGGTCACCATTGTCAGACATGAGGGTTTAAGGTACCCCATGGACCGCAAAATGCCTCGCAAGTTTCTTGACGACCGCCACAGCAGAAGCTGTGGGGAGCAGATTGATCTCAAACCACCCGGAGTTAAAGTCAACCAGGACCAAGTATTGGTTGCCACGTTAGTCGAAAATCTCAGCCACCATAGACCACGGCAAGTCAGGAACATGTTGCTGCAAAAGGGGCTCTTTTTGTTGATGTGCAGCCATGCTGTTTTACACAGCGCAGGACTGCACCCTCTGGCGTATATAATCTGACATGGCACGCCAGAAAAACATGCTCTTTGCTAGTTGCACCGTAGCTTCAGAACCAGGATGACCTCCATGTTTGGCGTCAAAGTACGCCAAAGTCAGGATCACCGCCTTATGGCCCTTTTTGATAACCTGGCCTTCAATGGCCAGTTCATCTCGGACAGAAAAATAAGGCCGAACAGCAAGCGGAAGCGAATGCTGATTGCCAGGCCATCCGTGATTGATGACCAATGCGAGCATCTACAGGGTGGCATCTTCTGCCGTATGAACCACCAAGGTATCCAGATGTGAAGGATGAGTGAAATCAGTTGCCATGATGTTAAACATGTCTATTTCTGATGTGTGCTGGGCACTCGACCTCCTGGGAGAACGGGATAACGTGTCAGCCAGATGCATGTGCTTACCCTGCTTGTAAGTGAGAGATATTATACTTCTGGGGCTGCTGTATTCTTCTGGAGCGGCTGCATTATTTGTAGCCATGCCGTAGCAGCATGTATAGGCTTGTTCAAAATGGTAGAGTTAAAACTAAAACACTACATGGATGTCCGCATGCACGAGGTGGCGGTGGTGTGGGAGACCTGGCATGGATTATGGATCAGGTCATCAGCAGCAAAACCAGACACGGATCAAATCAGCAATAGTGTTTGATCTACACCAGTGACTGTGTGGGTTTTCTTTGGTTTCCAACACTCCAAAGACATACAGATTTGTAGGTTAGTTGGCTTCGGTAAGTTGTCCCTGGTGTGTAGGGTAGTGTTAGTGTATGAGGTGATTGCTGGTTGGAGACTTGAGACTCTTAAGTCTAAAAGGTGATGTCAGTCGGGCCTTGACCCAAAATGTCACCCACCTATGTTCTCCAGAGATGCTGCCTGACCTGCTGATTTACTCCAGCACTTTGTGTGCTTTTCTGCAGAGTAGCCAATGTTGTTCCTTTTTTTTTTAAAGAGGGAAATAGAGAAATTCCAGAAAATTATAGGTCAATGAGCCTCAGTGGTTGGGAAGCTATTGGAGTGGTTTCTTTGGGTTAGAATTTACTCACATTTGGAAGAGAGTGGACTAATTAGGGACATTCCGTGGCTTTATCCTTGGCAGGTCATGTCTAATGAGCTTGATGGACTTTTTTTGAGGATGTTACAGTTACTCGATGGTTGCCATGGACTTGGTTGGTCGATGTAGGCTCGGTGGGCCGACGGGTCAGTTTCCGTTCTGTTTCTCTAAACTAAACTAAATTAAAGCTGATGAAGGTATGGTGGAGGATGTTGTCGACAATAAATTTGATATGACATTGATCATGGTAGGCTGATCCAGAAGATTAAGATACAAAATTCATGATGACTTAGTCGTTTGGATTCAGAACTGGCTGACACTTTGAAGACAAAGTGTTATAGTGGAAGGATGTGATCTGTGACCAGTGGCATATGCAGAGATCTGTGCTGGGATCTCTGTTGTTACTGATACCTAAATGTTACTAAAACTCTCATCTTGTTTGGATGTCAGCCTGTCCGTGTGGGTGCGTGTGAGATCCTGAAATTACGCCAACACGGTGCACAATAGCGCTAAAATTGTTGGCACTATCAAAATAAATTGTCTTGTGGTGTGTTTTCAACAAGTTTCTTTCAGATTTATGTTATATTTTACAAGTTATTAACTATTGTAGCTTTACTAAATCCCACTTTGAGACCGATAACGTCAAGTGCTTTGCCAGTTGCTGGCAGTTACAGCTGTGATGACACAATGGAATCTCATTTGCAACTATGTTGCAAAAATAGAACATTTAGTCCCGGCAAGTGAGGCTGAAGAGGAAGGGGAGGGGGCAGTGTGAGGCTGAAAAGGAGGGGAAGGGAGTCCTGGGGGAGGCAGGGGAAGTGAAATTGATTTTTTTTTAATGTCCTGGCAGTAAGTGCTTTGCATTGTTTTAACAAGAGGGAGGATGAGGTGTTATGGGTGAATGGTGGAATATTGCATTGGGGAATGGGTGAGTGGTGGAATATTGCATTGGGGGACCAGACCTTCCATGTGACAGGGACCCTACAGGTCCCACTTGGTCTAGTAATAATATGAATGTCTTGGATGTAAATGTGGATGTAACTGTAGATGATGGTTGGCAAGTTTGCAGATGACACCACAATTAGTGGAGTTGTGGACAGCGAGGAAGGTATACAGCAGGATAAAGATCAACCACAGAAATGAGCAGAGAAATGGCAGATAGAACTTTAATTCAAGCAGGTGTGAGGTGTTGTACTTTGCGAGGCTGTATGTAAAGGGTAAGCATACTTTTTATAGCAAGATCCTTAACAGCATTAATATATTGATTGTTGGGTCCATAACCATATCTCTCTGAAAGTGGTAACACAGGTAAATAGAGTGGTAAATAAGTTCACTTGCCTTGGGCCAATTAGTATAAGTATTATAAAGTAATGGTGCAATTTTATAGACTTTGGTTGACCCCTTTTGGAATATTATGTGCAGTTCTTGTTGTACCATTACAGGAATAATGTGGAGGCTTTGCAGAGGGTGCAGAAGAAGTTTACCAGAATGCTGCTGCATTGGGGAGTATTAGCCAGAAGCACAGATTGAACAAATTCGGATTGTTGTCTCTGGAGCATCGAAGGTTGAGTGGAGACCTGATAGAGGTATATAAAATTATGAAACATAGATATGGTATACATTCAGAACTTTTTTTCCCAGGGTAGACATATCAAAGGTTAGAGGGCATAGCTTTAAGGTGAGTGGCAATGTTTAAAGATATGTGGGACTTTTTTTGTACAAAGAGTGTGGTGCAGTGTTTGGAACAAATTGTAAGGGTGGTAGTGAGGGCAGGTACAATAGTAGCATTTAGGAGGCTTTTAGATGGACTCATCAATATGCAGGCAATGGAGGGTTATGGAACATGTGCATCCAGAGGCGATTAGTTTTACTTGGCATCATGTTCACTATGGACATCTTGGGCTGATGGCCTATTCCTGTGCTGTACTGTTCTACGTTCTATGATAAAATTGCAAATATTTGAATATCATAAATACCTAGGATAGGAATAGAGCTGCTCCGACATAAAAGTAATACAGCTTTTTTGCATGAAATGATTGGAACAAAAAAAAGTAAGGTCTGGCCTGGAGCAGAATCTTATAAGAGCTTTCATAGAGAATGTGAGGCTATCTCAGCAAGTAAATGCTCAGTTGTTGAATTGTAGCAGTGGGGTAGAGCAATTGAACTTCAAACAGTAATTTTCTTTCCACAGGAGTCGTAAAACACACTTGCAGTGAGAAATGCTGACAGTTCCATGCTGATTTGCTCTTGCACTCCAGCGAAATAGAGCCCAATATTTTATTAACTCTCTGCAGCTATAATGATACAAACAACATTGCTCTACCAGGTATTAATTGTTTATTTGACCACAGAATAAGGTGCATACCAATTAATGATACCCAATTTTAAAATAAAGGTGAACATTATATATTCAAATTGTTTTCAATTAACTAGATAATGTTGTTGTGAATTGTTGACGAATAGCCTAAAATTGTAAAAATAAATTAAATTAAAAAAGCATATAATTAATATTTAGATGCATAAATGTACCGTCAAAATACTCAGATACCTTAATAACAGTGGCTTGATAATTCAAATTCAGCCTTGCTGCTTCTGAAACATTTTGACCATGATTTTATTGAGAAAATTAAAAAACCTTTCAAATATCAGATGCCTACAACAAAGTATTTTCAGTCAAAGTAAGCAACAATAATAGGCAGTTAAAAGATTGATGAGATGGTTTTAATATTACTCCAGGGATGATAAATAATAATTCCAATTTAACAACTGATAAATGCCTGGTAGATGATGTTTGGATTGTGCTGTTTCTTTTTGGATTGAATCTGAGTATAACAATGAACAAGACAAAAGCAACAGGCAATTATTTGTTCATGCCAAGGAAATGTTGCCACATTAATCATGCTATTAGGCATACTTCGGCCAAGTTAGAGGTCTCCAAAAAATAGTATGGCTGTTACTTAAGATAACCACTGTGCTAGGTTCATTATTGCACTGATTCAGCTAAGACATTATTCACATCTGCATATGTGTTCAGGTGCTGTGAAGTAAAATCTAAGACAGGATGAGCAGTAGATAGGTTTATCAGAATTCATTATTTGTTTATTTAAATGTGGCACACAAATTCATATAAATGTAGTACTTCTGGTCCTTTAAAAATTATAATTGTACTACAATAATAGTGTAGACACTAAATGCTGGAGTAACTCAGCAGGACTGGCAGCATCTCTGAAGAGAAGAAATGGGTGACGATTCGGGTTGAGACCCTTCTTCAGACCGAAATTTTAGATTTAAGCCAGCATCTGCAGTTCCTTCCTACAATAATAGTATCACAGGAACGTCAGTGTTGGTAGAAAAACATATTTTAATCCCTGTCCTTTAAGTTATTGTTGTGTTGAATAAGTTTAATTTTAAGATTTTCTGTGTTTTTTGTTTGTGAGGCCAATCTCCATCAACCATGAATATATTTTCCTGAATTTCAAATGTATATTCTTCATAGCCTTATAACCTGACATCCTACTTTTTTTTTTGATGAACTAATATAGAAAACAAATATACAATCCTAAATGAGATACAAGAATTCAGATTGTTTATAGTATTGCTGATGCATTGAAATTGCCAAGCAATAATTCTCAATCCTCGACTTCAAATCTCAAGAAAATGCCTTGAGAACAGATTTTGTTTAAAAATTAAAATATGTAGGAACTGTTTTGAAAATTGAGAAGATGAATTAGTTCTCTCTGGAGCAAAGTATTTTAATGATTATATGGAGTATGCCATTTTGAATTTTCTAAGTAATTATTGTAAATGTTAATGTTAAAACAAAACTTGTTTCATCTTCTGAAAAATGTATATTTTAATGTTTAAATAAATACAACTTTGTTGGAATATGGTGCATCCTAAACTAGTGACCTGTGTTAATCGCACTGCTTATTTTCTTTAGTAATTCATCAGCTGCCAATTAATCAGAGTCATAGTCATGAAGTCGTAGAGTGATACAGTGTGGAAACAGGCCCTTTGGCTCAACTGGCCCACACCGGCCAATAATGTCCCAGCTACACTAGTCCCACTTGCCTGTGCTTGGTCCATATCCTTCTAAACCTGTCCTATCCATGTACCTATCCAACTGTTGCTTGAACGATGGGATAGTTCCAGCCTCATTTACCTCCTCTGGCAGCTTGTTCCATACACCCAACACCCTATGTGTGAAAAAGTTACCCCCCGGATTCCCATAACTGTGAATCTTTTCCCCTTCACCTTGAACCTATGTCCTCTGGTCCTTGATTCCCCTACCCTGGGCAAAAGACTCTGTGCATCTACCCAATCTATTCCTCTCATGATTTTGTATTTCTCTATAAGATCTTCCCTCATCATCCTGCGCTCCATGGAATAGAGAGCCAGCCTACTAAACCTCTTCCTATAGCTGACACCCTCGAGTCCTGGCAACATCCTTGTAAATCTTTTCTGAATCCTTTCAAGCTTGACAATATCTTTCGTACAATATGGTGCCCAGAACTGAACACAATATTCTAACTGCGGTCTCTCCAACGTCTTATACAACTGCAACATGACTTCCCAACTTCTATACTCAATACTCTGACCGATGAAGGCCAAAGTACCAAACACCTTTTTGACCAACTTATCTACCTGCGACTTGACCTTCAAGGAACTATGCACCTGAACTCCTAGATCCCTCTGCTCTACAACACTACTCAGAGGCCTGCCATTTACTGTGTAAGTCCTGCCCTTGTTAGACGTCCCAAAATACAACACCTCACACTTTTCTGTATTAAATTCCATCACCATTCCACCGCCCAACTGGCCAATCAATCCAGATCCTGCTGCAATCTTTCACAACCATCTTCACAATCTGCAAAACTACTAACTTTTGTATCATCAGCAAACTTGCTAATCATGCCCTGTATGTTCGCATCCAAATCATTGCTGTAGATGACAAACAATAACGGGCCCAGCACCGAACCCTGAGGCACACCACTAGTCAGGCCTCCAGTCCGAGAAGCAACCTTTCACCCTCGGCTTCCTTCCATGGAGCCAATTTGCTATGCATTCAGCTATCTCTTCTTGGATCCCATGCGATCTAACCTTCCAGAGCAGCCTACCATGCGGAACCTTGCCAAATGGATAACTGAAGTCCATGTACATAACATCTACAGCTCTGCCCCTCATCAACCTTATTGGTCACGTCTTCAAAAAAATCAATCAAATTTGTGAGACCCAACCTCCCACATACAAAACCACGCTGACTATCGCTAATCAGCCCTTGCCCATCCAAATGCCTGTACAACCTATCTCTCAGAATACTCTCCAGTAACTTACCAACTACATATGTTAAGCTCACTGGCCTATATTTCCCTGCATTTTCCCTGCAACCCTTCTTGAAAAGAGGCACAGCATTTGCCACCCTCCAGTCTTCCGACATAAGGACGACTCGTAAATTTCAACCAGAGCTTCCGCAATTTCCTCTCTAGGTTCCCGCAATGTCCTCGGATATATCTGATCAGGCCCTGGAGACTTGTCTGCCTTCAAACACGGCAATACCTTCTGTACTTCTTCGACGGTAACCCTGACTGCTCTCAAGACACTTCCAGTGACTGCTCCAATATCCTTCGTCCTACTGCCTTTCCCCTTGGTAAATACAGAGGAGAAATACTCATTTAGGATCTTGCCCATCTCCTGTGGCTCCACACAGAGGTGACCGCTTTGATTCCTGAGAGGTCCCACCCTCTCTCTAGTTACTCTTTTTCCCCTTATGTATTTATAAAATCTTTTGGGATTGTCCTTAATGCTACCGGCCAGAGCTTTCTCCTGGCCCCTTTTTGCTCTTCTGATTTCCCTTTTTTAGTTTACTCCTTAGTTTCTGAAACTCCTCCAGGGATGTACTTGATCCTAGCTGCCTATATCTATCCCAGAGTTAACATGTTTGTAAATTAATGCGTCTAAAACGTATCCTAGTGGGGAAATAACATGCATTGCTGGACACTGGTCACAGCTCGATTCAAGTGAAGCTCATACAGATAGAACATTACTGTCTTTTTTCTCACACTTTTCTTTGAATCACTCATTTCAACTCACTAACGTGGTTGACTTTTTGCTAACTTGCATGCATATTAGTTAGGCACCAGATAGGCAATGCTGCCTTTGGTATTCTGCTCGTGGCTGCAGTAAACTATAATTATACATTTTCCTACCACCATGTTTCTTTTCATTCCCTTATCCCAAATGTTCAATTACTCCAACACTTTAGTTCACATCATTAGAAACAGTTAGTATCTTGCACCTCTTGAACAAGGTCAACGATTGAGGCTCTTTCATTCCTACATCTTTGGTAGAGTCATACAGCTTGGAAAGTGGCCCTTTGGCCCATCTTGCCCACACCGACCAATGTCTCCCATCTACACTGGTTCCAACTGCCTGCGTTTGGCCCATAACCTGGAACCTCTCTGGTTCCGATAAGTTACCTCAGGTTCCTATTAAATCTATCCCCCCTCACCTTAAACCTATGTCCCCTGGTTCTCGATTCCCCTACTCTGGGCATTCGACTCTATTGGTTTAGCCGATTTATTCCTCTCATGATTTTGTGCATGTCTACAAGATCACTCAACGTCCTCTTGCGCTTCAAGGAATAGAATCCTAGCCTGTTCAACCTCTCCCTATATCTCAGGCGCTCGAGTGCTGGCAACATCCTCGTAAGTCTTTTTTGCACTTATTCCTGCTTGACAACATCTTTCCTATAACATGGTTCCCAAAACTGAACACATTACTTTAAATGTGGCCTCACCAACGACTTAAATAACTGCAACACGACCTCCCAACTTCTTTACCCAATATTCTGACTGTTGAAGGCCAATGTGCTGAAAGCCTTTTTGACTACTCTATCTACCTGTTCCTTTCAAGGAATTATGTACCTGCACTCCTAGATCATTCTGCTCTACAACATTCCCCAGAGCCTTTCCATTCACTGTGTAGGTCCTGCCCATGTTAGACTTCACCTCACAGCTCAATGCAAGATGCACTTCACCTCAATGCAACACCACACATTTGTCTTTATTAAATTCTGTCAAGCAATTCTCAGCCCACGTGCCCAACCAATCAAGATCCTCCTGCAATTTTTGACAACCATCTTCGTTATCTACAATACAGTCCAGTTTTGTGTTTTCTGCAAACTTGCTAATCATGCCATGTACATTTGCATCCAAAGCATTGATATAGTTGAAAAACAGCAATGGGCCCAGCACTGAACCTAATGGTACATGAGGCGCACCACTTGTCAAAGGCCTCCAGTCCGAAAAGCAATCATCCACCATCACCCTCTGCTTCTTTCCATGTAGCCAATTTTCTATCCAATCATCTATCGCTCCTTGGAACCAATATGCTCTATCTTTCCAGAGCAGCCTACGTTGTCGAATGCCTTACTGAAATCCATCTACTGGCTGCTGCTACTGTTCGTCTACTGCTCTGCACTCATCAACCTTTTTGGTCACATCTTCAAAAACACAATCATATTCATCGGACAGGATCTCCCATGTACAAAACCATGCTGGCCATCTCAAATCATCTGTTGTCCATCTAAATGCATGTATATCTTATCCCGCAGAATACTCTCCAGTAACTTTCCAACCACAGATGTTCGGCTCACTAGCCTGTAGTTCCCAAGGCTTTTCCCTGCAGCCCCTCTTGAATAGAGGCACAACATTTCCAGTCATCCGGCACCTCACCTGTATTTAATGATGACTCGAATGTGTTCTATCATATTCATTTTAGTAACATTGCCTGGAGAAACATTACACTGTAATAGATTTTCCCCCTCCTTCGCCTTCCCACATTTCTTAATTGTTTACATGCTTTAACCTAAATTCCCACGGTTATTATTTGGACACACAACTAGCCACAGAAGATCTGGTTCTGCAAATCTCCACCCAAAATTTCATTCGTGGACTACCACACCCTACATCTGTTATGGTGTTTGAAAACTCTTTTTTAACTGTCTGAAAACAGGTACTTCCTACTATCAAATTCCACTGAGGTTATTTTTTTTTGCTGTGATACAATGTTGAGACATTGTCATGTACAGCAAGAGAGCTATTTAGTTGCAACTGTTGATTTTTTGAGGAGGTTTCACATTTCGTTTTCAGCAGTTTAATTATTATTTGCTAAATGAGAAAATGGGATGTGGCCAGAAGTCTGTTAAAGTGATGTAGACAACTAATGGGATTGGATTTGCAAATTTTGATTTATTTTAATGAGTGTAGCAAAGCTAACAAATGAATAATCTATCACAACTCCCTCTCTACCCCCTTTTTCGGTTCCTCAACACTTGTCCACCAAAGTCCTTCCCATGCTTTCCCTCATTCTCCAACATGACAAATGGCAACTAAACTTTGAACTGTAAACTGTCTTGGTTGTACTGGGGAATTCAGTATTTTGTTTTGTTTTACAGTATTTTTTATTTGTTTATCGTGTTATCAGATACAACTTGGACTGAGTCCGCTCCCCCCCTTCCCAATCTTTGCACATCGCCAATCCTGGACTTTCCACTCGTCACTTTAATTTCATGTTTCATGTATCTTGTGTTTTATGACTGTTGGCAGACCAATTTTTGCTGCTGGGATAAATAAAGTTCTATCCTATCGCATTGTGTACTGTGTTCACAAATCTGTTGTGCTGCTTTAAGGAAGAATATTATTGTCCAGTTTGAGTACGCACGTAAACTATACACTCTTGACTCTTGAATCCTCATATGCCATCACTGAGCAGCATTTCCTTATCAATGTGCTGGACTGAGGTATAGGTTGGTTAATAGAGTGATTGAATGATTAGTGTCAGTAGGTCTAGGGCATGTTTTTGTGGGCAGTGGGGCAAGAGAGCGTGGCCTCAGATGGGGGGCTGACCTGAAAATATTCCATCCCCATTCATCTCACTCCCTTTCCTTTTAAACTCCTCCACTCTCTTCCCCATCCTGATCTTCCCCTACTTTCCTGAGTATACATAACTATCAGGCATAATAAAGGTGCAATCTGCCGGTAAGCCAGAATGACAAGGAAAGGAGTAGCGATAACTAACTCCAACAGAGCTGTCCTCCTGACAATATGGTCAGAATGTAGTCGTCATAACCCACATACTTTTCCTAAAGAAGTAGAAGCATAAGAACTCTAGCAATATCTTAACTCCTGGCACTGGTACATTGCTTTATATCATCACCTGGTGAAAGATTAATGTGCCATGACAATTATTAATGACTGTTGGACTGCCATTCCATTATTAATATCAGTCTAGCCCAAAACAATATAAAAATTACCTCAGGGAAAGTAAGGTAGGGGTTCATTACAAATTAAATTATATCATTTATTATTTTGGTTTTTCTAAGTGACAAACAGAATAGGTAATATTTACCGTGAAACATTGTTCAAGAATTTGGTGGTGCTCAAGAATTTGGTCTGGTATTGTTAGGTCATGCACAAAATGAAGAGTGCATGGTAATGACCATCCAGTTTAAGCTATTTTTGAACCAGGTGGCAAGAGGCCAGTTTATGAATTTGACATGTATGTTGTATTTCAAAGAATATCCAGTGAAATATTGAAATTTGTAACAATCATCATTTATTTAACTGCACAGTGACACAAATGCATTTGCAATTTTGGAAGATTTGAGAAAACAACTTTTTAAATGATCAATTAAAGAAATATGTTATGATTTGCTACAATAACATTTACATGTTGTCGTTTTAGATACTTTTATTTTTGGAGAACGCATAGGTTATCAATGCCATTAGATTTCTCTAGAATTTATAATATGCTTTTTACAGTTTGAATAGCGTAATAAGTAACTTACTACTGAAATACATAAAGTAATGGTGGTAGACAGATATTGACACAAAGTAATATGATGAATATTGAAATACTTGATTGTGCATAATACCTTTGAAAATAACAGAAGTTCCAGATTGTGTTCAGCTGAATCAGATTGAGGTGGTTCGTTGTTAAGGATGAAACAATAAATGTCAAGCACCAACATATATTTTTGTACAAACATTTTCTGCAAAAATGGGCAATAGAAGTGTTGGTATCACAAAAGGACAATTACATTTTAAAGTGACATGATAACAAGGTTGTTATTCCAAAATAATTTAGTTAACTTTATGTGAATATTCAGAATTTTCTGGATTTTTTAAAATCAGAAAACAATATGCTTTTGCCTCCAAGGTGCATATCATAAACCCCAAAGTATTGTTTCAAACAGAAGGTGTTTAGTGGATGAAAACAACACAGCAATTTATTGGCCAGAACTTTATATTTCTTAATATAACGATAATCATGCTTTGATTTTTTTCTGAATTTATTCTGTTAACTAAATTGTGCTGTTCTTCACTCAGAATAGAATGTCAGCTCACCACTGGATATTGATAATCTAACGCACATCATGAATGAACAATTAGAAACCCTGAGAACGCTGAGTGCATGAGGTCTGAAGAATATAATCCATTAGACTCTTCTGTTGGTAGCTGAACATGGACCTGGTCATTTTCATGTAGATATAATATCACACTTCCTGATACCTGATCAATATAACCTTCTGTATAGTCATCATATGAGTAGATCACAGATTCATCATTTTTGTATAATCCAACCCAAACATTTGCCCCCTTGACTTGCACCTGATAACTAAATTGATAGATACCAGGTATTTCACATGTGAAAATTCCAGTAGATGGATTATAGTTATTGTTTGAATTGGTCACCAATTTGTCAAATACTATTGGTTCCCCAGTACGGTAATAAGAGTGGGAAAGAAGAGCAGTAAAGGCTGGGTATGGACTGAGCAATCCAGCTGAGGGCTCTCCTGATTTGATGTAGCCATTATAATTGTACTTGCCTTGAGGTGCAAACATTTCTGCTGGTGGACCTGGTGGGCCAGGAGGACCTGGTTGACCTTCAGGGCCTGGTGGTCCCTCTGGTCCAGGTGCACCAGTTGCGCCATTGCTCATTTTCCCATAATAATTTCCAGAAGGACCAGGTGGGCCAGGACGTCCACTATCTCCTTTTTCTCCAGGAGATCCTGGAGTACCTGGAGTGCCAGATGGGCCTCTTGGGCCAGCTGGTCCAGAACTTCCTCTTGCCCCTGCTTCCCCGGGATATCCTACTGGTCCTTGAGCACCTGGAAGGCCAGGGCGTCCAGATTTACCAGGTGCACCACCAGGTCCCACACTCCCTTTGGGACCAGCTGGTCCTTGTTGTCCGGAATGGCCAGGTGTACCTGGCCTTCCTGGCATTCCTGGTGCACCAGGGGCACCACCAAGTCCTACACCACCCTTAGCTCCTGGATATCCAGGTTGACCAACGGGTCCCATTGGTCCTTTCTCTCCGGTCGCACCAGTTGCACCTGGCTGGCCTCTTGAGCCCTGTGCTCCGGTTGGACCTGGTAATCCACTGGATCCAGGTGCTCCAGGTGCTCCAACTGATCCGGGCTTTCCGTTGCCACCAGGGTAACCAGTGGCACCTGTTGAGCCACGCTCTCCTTTGGGGCCTGGTAATCCTGGTTTTCCATAACCAGGTAGTCCAGGTGCACCTGTCATACCTGGGGCACCAGCGGCACCTTTGGCTCCATAGGCTCCTGGCATCCCCGGTGCACCTGAATTTCCAGGTTTTCCAACTCCAGGCATACCAGGACTTCCCATTGGCCCTTTTGGTCCTGGTGTGCCTGGATATCCTGTAGCACCTGGTGCGCCCATTGCCCCCTTTTCACCTGGTGCACCTGGACGACCAGGAGCACCAGCTATTCCCATTCCTGCTGGTCCAGGTTGGCCTGATCGGCCCTGAGAGCCTGTTTCCCCTCTGCTACCAGGACGCCCAGGGATTCCCATTCCCGTTTCCCCCTTTGCCCCTGGAAGACCCATGGGCCCTGGCAATCCTCTTTCCCCTCGTTGACCTGGTGCTCCTGATGTACCTGGTGGCCCATGACCGCCTGGTTTACCAGCAACAGATAACCCTGTTGGCCCAGGATATCCCATGCGTCCTGCTTTGCCTATGGGTCCTGGAATTCCGACGCTTCCTCTGTCGCCTTTTTCTCCTGGGGCCCCTGTACCACCTGGTCTTCCTGGTGCTCCTGGGATCCCTGATTTTCCCATAGATGACATTCCTGGTGCCCCTGGTCTCCCGGGTTTGCCAGGGGCTCCTGGCACCCCTATGCCATCTTTTCCAGGAGCACCTGGTGGGCCATGTGGCCCTTGTGGCCCTGGTGGGCCTTGTAGTCCTTGTTCTGCATATTGTCCTTGTTCAGCTTCATATTCTGTAATGTCAAATAAATAAGGTGTTAGTATGTCCACATGTCTGTCACTAAAGGCAATCTGGACATCATTTAATTTTTGAGAGGAAAATGCACAATATAAGAAGAATTGTTAACTAAGAATAATTTATTTAGACACAATAGAGAAAGTAAGGCTGTTTCTTTGAAGAGTGTACATAATCTATAAATATGTTTTCATTTTTGGATGCGAGGTTGAAAATCTCCATGTATCTTAATGTGTAAATTGATTTTAGTTTCCTAATTTTATTTTACTCGATGTTTTCACTGTAAATTAAGTGTTGCTCACCTCTGCTGTCCTCATTGTTTTCATGTTCTTCTTCTTCAGAATTCTGAGTATCATATCCATTTACATGATAATCTATTTTGCAAAGCAAAAGAAGAAAAGGTTGTTCCATAAAAGAGAACAGTAAAGAAGGGCAATATTTTTGTCAAGTTCTCATTTATATCAGCATGGAAAGGGCTTGCATTTGTTTAGCATATTTCACAAACTTTGTCTAGTTTCCATTATGCTGAAGGAAAATCCATTTGCATTTTGCAGTTACTTAAGTAAAAATGTAATGCCTAAATGGTTAACTTATTCTTGGGAATGTAATTTAAGAATAGTAATTGCTCAAGTCCTGAAAAAAAAACACTCTTCCTCTTCAAAATGTTCAACAGGTTTTCATATATTTTTCAGAATATGTACAGAGGGCCTAATATTAATTGGCCACACTGTGCTACGTGCTAGCGAGTAGTTCCATAGAGAATTGCTGACTAGCTGCTGTTTGTAAGCCAGCTAGCTCGCTGTGGACCACATATCTTGGAAGTTAGGTATGTGATGGAGAAACTAGCTAGGAATGTGTTGAATGGTGTACTGGGGTAAATAAAAAACGCAGCTGGTTTGTTTTTATTGTCTAGTTTCTAAAAAAAAAATTCTATCACTTTAACCTGCTTTTAGTAAACATCAGTTTTTTTTTTAATGATTTCTCATTATTTATATCTGTTTCAACTGTTTATAATTCCTTTTCATCAACATTTTTCAAAATGATTCAAAACAATTAGGCCAAGCCTTTGAAAGGGACTGCCAATAGGCCATCACTGTGGTCCAGCCACAGGGCTTCAGACTGGGCTTTAGACTGGTGCATGGCACTGCTTGACAAATGACTGTGGCAGAACACAACTGGCACGAGGAGGTGAGGTTAGACACAAAATGCTGGAGTTACCTCATCTACTGTTCAAGATGTGGACTATTATACATCGGTGAGACCAAACTCAGAATGAGCGATCGTTTTGTGGAACACCTTCGCTCAGCCTGCATGAACTAATCTGATCTCCCGGACAAATTAATTCTCCTTCCAATTCCTACACAGACCATTCTGTCCTCGGTCTCCTCCGTTGTCAGAGTAAGACTAAACGCAAATTGGAGCAACAGCATCTCATATTTTGCTTGGGCAGCTTACAGCCCATTGGTATGAATATTGTTTTATCTCACCAGGTTACCCCGACATTGCTTCTCTCTCTCCCTCGCCCACCCAATTCGCACTAATCATTTTTACCCTACAAACAGCTTACAATGGCCTGTTTCCTTTATCATCGTTACTTTTCTGCATATCATTCATTCATTGTTCTTTATCTCTCCACATCACCATCTGTATCTCTCGTTTCCCTTACCCCTAACCAGTCTGAAGAAGGGTTTCGATCCGAAACGTCACCCATTCCTTCTCTCCAGAGATGGAATACTACAGCATTTAATGTCTTTCTTTGATTTAAATCAATTCCTTCCTACATAAAGGGCCTGTCCCACTGTATGAGGTAATTCAAGAGCTCTCCCGAGTTAAAGAAAAAATAAAACTCGTGATAAGTACGTAGAATGTACGTAGCAGGTACGTTGGAGCTTGGGACGTCTCTTAGCGGCTCGTAACGCTAACGGCAGGTATTCAGGAAACGCGGTAAGCTTGTGAAGATTTTTCAACATGTTGAAAAATGTCCACGAGAGCCCCGAGTACCTACGAGCGGCTATTACCGTAATTCTCTGAGTTCGAATCAGGGGAAACTCGGGAGAACTCTTGAATTACCTCGTACAGTGGGACAGGCCCTTGAGTAGGTGAGGTGTTTGAAAAAGCTTGGGATATGTATGAGCGTGGGCTGAAGTAGTTTGAAATCAGGCATCTTTTGGCAATTTGGAAATATATCTCAGGTTTTTCATCATTTCTGGATGTAAATCCTGGAACACCTCCCAAAAGCATTGTAGAAAAATTCTCATCAACCGTCCATTCTCAAGGACAATTAAGGATGGACAATAAATGCTGGCTTTGCCAGAGACACGTGCACCATACTCCCAGTCTTGCAAGTTAAATTATCTTTGTTTTCAAGTATCGCAGGGGATTGAGCCAACATTTGTCTGCACTATCCAGATTTTGTGGTGTATTGATAATGAACCTATCTAAGTCAAGAATGTGCTATTAACAAATTACTGATGAACTTCTAGAAGTGTTCATCAAGGGGCTTGAAAGTTAACCAATGCTTGACAATCATATTATGACTTTGTCAAAGACATTGGCAGCAAATGTGAGAGACCTGAATGGAAGGGGGTGGCTAGGAGAGTCTCTGTTTTCCAAAACATCTTGATTTGAAAATGTTTTCTGACGAATTACTACTTTATGATTTATATGTAAATCTTTTCAAGCACCATTTCAAAAATTTCAGAGCTATTGAGTGCTTTAAGATTCTTTGAGGTGTGTAAAGATTTTGTTTCATCTTAAAACATTACACAAAAGAACTAGAAAAAGCTGCCTCTTTACATTAGCAAGTAAAGGGGCCTCAAACCTACTGGCAGAATTCTGCTGCTGTTTTCCAGCTGCATACTTGACATTAGCACCCTGAAATAACCCATTTGCCTCATTGGACCCATTCAGGCTGTCAGTAGAGCAATCCATTTTGTCCCATTCCTCCCCACCTTATTTCCCTGTGCATCACAACTTTGTTCTCTCTCCCTCTCCCTCTCCCTCTCCCTCTCCCTCTCCCTCTCCCTCTCCCTCTCCCGAGTTTGGGAGGAAACCGAAGATCTCGGAGAAATCCCACGCAGGTCACGGGGAGAATGTACAATCTCCGTGCAGACAGCACCCGTAGTCGGGATCGAACCCGATTCCTGGCGCTGCAAGCACTGTAAGGCAGCAACTCTACGGCCGTGCCACCGTGCTGTTACTGTTTACTTTTTATGATACTTTTTGAAAATGACATGGAGTCAGAAACATTTAGTATTCTCAATAGTTTTGGAATAGCCTGGAATGCAGGGGGCATGTCTCAAACATGTGTCAAGGATTTTGCAGCTGTTTCCTGGAAATAATTTGTTCAGGTCTGTCCATTATATACCATGCATTCAAACAAAGGTATTGTGGCATCGCAGGTCCTCCTTGTTTAAGAGATAAATGTATTTATCTCTGTACCGCCTACTCCCTTGACATCAGTCTGAAGAAGGGTCTCGACCTGAAATGTCACCCATTCCTTCTCTCCAGAGATGCTGCCTGTCCCACTGAGTTACTTCAGCATTTTGTGTCGACCTTCGATTTAAACCAGCATCTGCAATTCTTTCCTACACTCCCAGTTTCAGGTCAGTATGGGATCATCATTGGAAGGACCAATAAAAAAATTGTGAATATTTAATTCATAACTCACTTGCATACATTTGCAACTCACCGGGAGCAGCAAGTTCTGGTGTATTCAGTGTTTTGGGGGCAGGACTAAATGTTATTTTTATTTTGGTTTTGTGAACATAGATAGTATTGGTCATCCTATATGGTGCTCCTTCATGTGACTGAAGCCTCTTAATAATGCCAAATCAAATTCTCCCAGTAGCATCCACAAGTTTATCTGGGAGGTAATCCATGTTTGCATCTATTAACTAACATCACCTAGAGCAAATAATGCTCCCTGTAAAATATCTCCAATATGTGATAAATTTAGTTGCTGGAATACTGCCTTCTGAGTAATGATTCAGAATAAGGCTTCTTTGTTGTTTTTTATGAACATGGTTTACAAATTAGTAAGCACCAGCATTCAAACCTCTTCTGTGAAGCATGGTCTAAAAACCTCTTTTCTTATAGCTAAGACTTTTAAATATGGTTAACATCAATAACATAAATAGTTTTGTCCATAAAAATATTTTGTATATATAATATTATTTATGATTTCTGGATAGCTTAAAGAGATTCACAGCCAATTAATTACTCTTTTCAATATAGTATCGGGTAAACACAGCTACCTAACTATGCAGTACCCACAACAGATGAAGATACATTATCATTGGTGGCAACGTGTTGGTAAGAGAATGTTGGCCTAGTCAATGAGTAGATTCTTATTCAATTGGTGTCAAAAAGATAGATTTCATCTGAATGAAAGCATCCCAAAAGTTTAATAAATCCTCAGTCCTGGAGGATCAACTGTGATGTTGTGTTTGTTCTCTTGGAGTGGTATCTGCATTCATGACCATCTGTCTCAGAAGCAAGTGTGCTATCACTAAGTCAATTAATAATGTACCTTGAGCCTCAGTGTAGCTGATTACCGAGAGTCCGATAAAATGTATGCAAATATCACTAAATCGGGAGTACAATCAAATGATGAACAGTTGGGCAATTACAATTTTTTTTCCTATATTGACTGGTTCTACTTGGGGCTTTTTGATGGTGTCAAGATTCTTTGAACAGCTTGCAGGTCTGCACGAGATGTCAGTGCTCAAAATGTAATCCTCCGGATGTCATTCACCATCTCGTGCTGACAATTCAGTCCACCTAGCATCTGCTTGAATCATGACACTAGTTGGCTTATTTTCACTAAAGGCTTTTTTCTTTTTCAAAGATTGATGCTGAAAATCTAAAGCACCAAAAAAAAAAACTGGAAATACCCAGCTGGTCAGGCTACACATGTTGGAAGGGAAACAAAGTCAACATTTCAGGTTGGAGACCCTTTGGCAGAACTGAAAATAATACAAAAGAAGCTTGCAATGTTACAGGGGTGAGGGAGGAGGATGTCTCTAACAGAATAAAAACTGAGGTTACAATACGGATAAGCTTTAAATAAGGTTTTCTGGCCACTGAGTGAATGGGGGCAGTTGGAAGATAAGAATATAGATTAAAAAACCTAGACAAAATAATATGGGAGTTGTGAAATCATAGCAGGAGGACATGCCACAAGCAGGTCAGACATGGCATGTCCTCCACTCAGAGAAAAAAAGAAGTGGAGCTAATATTACAAATGGAAGATTGATACAGACCAATAAATCAAGTTACCTAAAGTTGTAGAATTCAATATTGAGTCTACAAAAAATGAAGTGCTGTTCTCTAAGATTGCATTGCACCTCAGTGTGACAGTACAGGAAGCCATAGACTAATCGGTCTGAATGGGAGTGGAATGAGGAATTAAAATGGCAGGTAGCAGGGACCTCATTTACCCTATGGACCGAATTCAGGAGTTCTGCAAATGATCACTCAATCTGTGTTCAGTTTCTCCAGTGCAGGAAAGACCACGTTGTGAAACAGAATGCAATCCAGATAGGAAGAATTGGAAGTGAATCACCTGGAAAGACTGTTTGGGTGGAAGGGAAGGAAAGGACACTGATGCTTTTAAGGGAAAGTGTTGTAATAAGAGGGGTGGTTGATGAGAACAAAAGTAGACCAGGGAATCAAAGGGAGCAATCATAGTGAAATGCTGACAGGAGGGAAGAGGGAAAAAAGTGTTTGGTGGTGGCATCCCTTTGATGGTGGTGGAAATGTGGAGAATAATCTACTGAATGCAGAGGCTGGTAGAGTGGAAGGTGAGGGCCAGGTCCTCAATCTGTCCTGGCGGAGACTAGGTGAGTGAGGTGTGGGAAATGGATGAGATATGACAATGGCTTTGTTAATAATGGTAGCGGTTCGGAAAAGAAAGAAGTAATCTCTGAGGCATCTGTACATAAAGTCTTTTCATCCAAGCAAATTTAACAGGCAGGAACTGGGAGAATAGAATAAGGTCCTTATGAGCCAGGGTGGGCTGAATAATTAAAATAGCTCTGGGGGTCAGTATGCTTTTAATAGATGTGTAGGAAGGAACTGCAGATGTTGGTTTACACTGAAGATAGACACAAAAAGCTGGAGTAAGTCAGCAGGTCAGGTAGCATCTCTGGAGAAAAGGAATAGGTGACGTTTCGGGTCGAGATCCTTCTTCAGAAGAATCTGAAGATGAGTTTCGACCTGGAATGTCACCTATTCCTTTTCTCCAGAGATGTTGCCTGATCCACTGAGATGCTCCAGCTTTTTGTGTCTATCTTCGGCTTTTAATAAATGTTTGTAATTAGGGATATATGCAGAGAGATCCAGAATCTCTGACTCATCTGAAGTTGAATATGAGAATGTGGGGGCTGGGTGAAAATTGGTGCAAAACTAGACTTTTACTTTGGAATTTAGAGATGCAGTGCGGAAACAGGCCTTTTGGTCCACCAAGTCCATACCCACCAGCGATCACGACGACCAGCGACCATACATGAGTTCTATACTACACACTAGGGACAATTTACAATTAACCTACAAACCTGCACGTCTTTGGAGTATGGGAGGAATTGGGAGCACCAGAGAAAACCTATGCGATCTGTACAAACTCCACACAGACAGCACCTGTAGTTCGGGTCGAACCTGGGTCTCCAGCTGGAAGGCAGCAACCCTATTGCTGCACCACTGTGCCGCCTGCAGTTGAGTCCTGCATGAATGCAGGAGGCAGCACCAATGCAGTGAACCAGAAATAAATTGGGGGGGGGGGGAGCGTTTGGGGAATAAAACAAATATTCAAGATTCAATTTAATTGTCACATGTACCAATTAAAGTACAGTGAAATTTGCATATATTGCATATATTGCACAAAAACGTTGCCACAGCTTGGATTCAAGCTGGTGCCGAGGCCTACACCTTTAATGTGGAGAAAGTGAGTTGTATTTTAAAAATAAGTTGTTGAGTGTGAGAATAACTTCAGCCAGCCAAACGGCTGTGTTGGTGGAAGGGAACAGGTTGGACCTCGGTTCAAGAAAGAAGTGGACCATCCTAAACTGGGATGGTGGTGTCAAAAGATCCATGTAAATATTAGTCATTTGGGAACAAGTAATTGGAAACAATCAAAATGGTGGAGGGCATCGGATATGTCATGGATATAAGTCAGAAGATGCTGGACCAGAAGATAAAGGATAGAATCAAGGTAGGAAGAAATAAGTTTGGTTGGGCAAGAACAGGCCAGGGCATTCTTGCTTGTTGATTTTGGGCTGGAGATAAAATTGAGCTGTGGAGGGAAGATCACCTTAAGAAATGAAATCCATTACTGTCTGCTTGATTGTGTCATAATGTTTGATGGCTAGGTCAGTTTCCACAGAGAGATATGAGGTCAGAGAGGTCTGACAGTTGACATATGGCCTCTGCATGATAACGGTCAGCTCACCCCAGAAAGCTTCCCATCCAAGTGCAAATATATTTAATCCAAAATACAATTCAACAAGATGAATTTGTGCATCTGGAGTTTACAATTTCTATGATATTTTCAAGTGATGTTTAGATATGGCTCTGTAAAAATAATTTTGAAGTCTGACTGTCCCGCAGAGTTATACGGTATCTATAAATTACATACATACGCGCACACACACACACACAGACACACACACACACACACACATATATGTGCGTGTATGTACATATAACACACACACACACATCTATTCAGTTATAGCTATGGTGGAAATATAGTTAAATAATATGCAGAGTTGCAGTGTTGTCATCATACAGCTCATTAATTAGACTGCATTTAGAATAATGTGTGAATTAAGAATGTTTTTCAATAGAAAGTATGTCAAGGAATCAACTTGTGCAGTTAAAGTAATTAGTTTAGTTTATTGTCATGTGTCCTGAGGTACAGTGAAAAGCTTTTTGGCATACAGTAGCTCAAACCGTTCAAAGCAGGAAGAAAAATGCTCAAGGGCGGTCAAAATTATATAGGATTCCAGTTTTTAAAAAATCACTGGTTGGTGAAATTAAAAGAATGAAGAGAAAAATTCAGAGAACTTTTATGGAAAAGGATTTAATACATAGACTCTTACTCAAAACAAATGTTGGAAGCAGAATATATAATAGATTTAAAAAATAAAGGTTTATATATAATCTAGGAAATTGGAATCTTAAGTACAACAGAAAATGTGGAAAGATCTTCGTTGGTCAACAGCATCTTGAGTGAATGGAAAAAATATTTTGTGTCGGGGCCCTTCACACTGATTTATATACAGTACCTTCAGAGGAATACAACTATTTGCGGAAAAATAAATAAAATTATATTGGAAAATGAGTGATTATTTTAAATGGAATAAGTACAAATGTATGCCCTGCTCTACTTAAAAGAAAACACAACAGGTACATTAAGATTTGTTGTGTATTACCTACTTAATGGGGTGAGTGTCCTGAGCATGGGGTGGTCTAGCTTTCTTTTCCAGCTAGGTACCACACTCCGGATACCTCTGTAATCCCAGTGGATACCGAATGACACTGAATGAATTATTCTGAATGGATTCTAACCGAGCAGCATAGACTCAGATTTCTGTGAACGTAGGCTTTTTATTTGATTTGATCCATTTTATTTAACTATATGTAATTGTCTTTAATTTTAGAAGAATATTTTGAAGTCTTTAGGTGTTAATATTTGGTTTTTTTTTAAACGTGCATGATTATTTTTGAATTAGATAGTACAATAATCTAGGGATTTGGGATTAGTGTAGGAGAGTGGCTTGAGGTAGGTGAACAGCTCTGATTTTATCAAATGGCAGACCAGGCATAAGGCCCACACCCACTTCAATTGCTTATTTTGTATGAATACCAAAACAATTCATAAGCAGTGAATTTCAATGACAGCTTTGACATCCGATTAGCTCTGTGGTGACCCTTCACTTTATTGAACCTCTCTAATCAACTGTGAACTGACTTTCCAGCAGATGCCTGTATGTAGGGCTTGCTATCTGGAAGACTGGGCTCCCAGGAGCAGATGTGCAGCAAGCTCAGATGCCTCACCAGTCAGTGGTAGATCTCTCACCCTTACGTGTCCCCCTTCTCACACCTCCCCCCAGTATGACTGAAAATTTACCTAAGCGGTAAAGTGTAGGTTAAACCGCATCTTACTCTCATCAGATTCCAGCTTTAGTACTGGAGGCATGGAAACTATAGCATTTGAAGAAAAGATTGAATGCTATTTTCTGGTAATATGGGACTTCCAACATATTTCTCATCTGGATTGCATTTGTAAGGAGATTTTTCAGAATATTCTATCCTCATTGTTGAAAAAGGACCAACCGTTGATCGTATCCAGATATTTACGTTAGTGTAAACATTGCATTTACTCTCTATTGCAAGTCCTTGGCGTAAATCTGTAAATGCTATAGAAGCAAAGGGCATAACTGACACCTAGTATTGTAGTTACAAACGACCCCCAATCCATTTTTAAATATGTAAAACTGTAGAGGGAACATATTTTAACGATAGTGATATATTGTGGAATAGAGGTATACTCAGGTAAAGTCAATCAGAATGAAATAAAAATTATGTGGACGTATTCCCATTGCATTGTGTTTTTCATGATTGATTATTACAGATTTTGTTAGATTCACATCTACTTCCGATATTCATACCTATAATAATAAACGGGACCAATAGAAAAATATCTTCATTTGTTTGTAACAACACTTTTCCATTGCATTACATAAATGCCGCGAGCCATTTCCTTTTGCTCCAGGTGATAATTATCATATCAATCTTTATGTGATTTCAATCTGGACCCATTTTTAATTACCCATGTTTAATTAATTTAATTGAAACAATGCAGTTGTATATTCTATACACCTTTAAACAGTAGGTGATAATATTTCTTAACTCTTAATTTAATCCTGACATTATCGTCTTGAAAATCAATTTTTAGAATAATAGTGGGCTAACTAAAGCATTAAGCATTCTCGAAATAAGTAGACAAAGCAATAGATATAAACGTAAGAAAGAAGAAATAATAAACTTGCCTTGCAATAATTGTATCTTTTGGGACATTTTAAAGAATTTAACAAGCAATTATGGAAATAGAGTACTCAAGGTTCACACAACAAACTGCCATGCACACCAGTGAGGAAGTAGCTAAGATAATCTTATTTTAAGGCTGAAGCTTGATTCAAATGCTAAATTAATGTTGTTGAAACAAAGCTGATGGCAAAATGTTTGGTAATATTTGACAATAAATATATCAGTTGCATATGAGGTTGTTTAACAATGAGGTTGAGGTTATTTACGAATTACTTCTAATGCATACATTGGAAAGTGAGCAAACTGTGTTTATCCTGTAGCTGGAATTTTTTCTATATATTTGCTCTCAATTTTACTCCTCTATTTCTGGCAATGGTGACGTATTGAGCAATATCTAAAGGATTGGAGAAAAATTTCACAATGGCCATCTCCAGAAATAATGGATTGAATTATGCTGACTATGACCCATAGTTCTACAGTGAACTACTGAAGATGAGGCACTCCCAGCCAGGTAAGTAATCTTGGAGGTTAGACACAAAATGCTGGAGTAACTAAGCGGGTGAGGCAGCATCTATGGAGAGAAGGAATGGGCGACGTTTCGGGTCAAGACCCTTCTTAATCTTGGAGGATGTTGAGGGACAGATGACACAACATCCCTCATTGCATCTAGCAGCAGGGCATAATCATACCAGAATTCCCTAGTATTAAACTGAGTTTCCGCCTTTCGGATCCTACGCTAGCCAGCCAAGTCATACGTAAGTCACTTGAATGGAAATCCTGCCCCAACAGAAAACTGTTTATCCAAAATAAATAAATTTTGCTGTATTTTTATTATTTTCATTTTGAAACAAACTTACTTTCAAATTTTCTTTTTTCAATTTTAGAACAATGTTTATACTTTTTCAATGAAGGAATAACGGAGACATTCAGAAGTTGTTATATTGACATCAAAGTGTCTGACAGAAGTCGAGGCTCAACCCTCCAACCAGTAATCCAATTGAAATCTTTCAGGGCGTTCCTGCGGTGAGGCCTAATTTGTGCAGAAGCCAAAGCTTACTAGCCACTAAGGCCTTGCTAAATGCCTCCAAGGCGCAGGGTTCAGTTAATCCAATCCTCCAAAATGCACACGGATGAGAAAAGTTGTGAGGGATATGTTCAAACACATACAAATGGTACTAACTTAGTCAGCATGGATGAGTCTTTGACTCTGTGCAGACAGGTGGGGACCATACCTGGGAAATTTTGTGGGTGGGCGAACGAAATTCAACTCAATTCAGACTATACTTTCGCAGGAATTGTTGTGAATTTGTCCTTTCTCAATTAAGCATATTATTTGCACTTACAAAATGATTCCTCAGCTTATTATTAAGGACATTCTTTTGTCACTTTTTAGTAAAAATGGGCTGCCATTATTCCACCTTAGATTAGTGCAAAAACAACAACATTTTGAAGTGGTTTCAATTAGTTACATACCAATAAATTAATGTGTGACTTGAGTTTGTCATAGATGTCAGATAACTCAGATTAATTTTACATGGATCATTTTTGTACATCTTCATTTAAAATTTTATGTCCCAAAGAAATTGAGCTCTCATGGAAAATTGATCACAGTTTTACAAATTTTATTCCTGTAATTACTTTGGTAAGGAACTATACCAAACATGTGCAAGCTTCTAAATAACAAAATCAAATTTAATAACATTTCTAAATCTGTTAAATACTTGTGTTTAGAAGATCATGAATTTCTTAACTTGTCTAAGCCCTTTCGTATGTTTGCATGCATGTATTTGCATTGCTATGCTCACTGTCTACTGCACCTTGCAATATGAGTAATATTTACTTAGGAATTTAAAGTAAACACTGCCGCAAGCCACATTGATTTTTAAATGCGTTACGGTCTACGTATGGTCAAGTGCAGGACACCTTCGTGTTCTGGGTCTCATTGCTACAAAATCTCGACTACAGTTCAATGTTATTTTATTTCTTGATCACACTGGGACTTGCTGATGGTGATATAAACACGACTGAGAAAAATTTATAGGTGAGGTCAACATGAGGGTTTGGAGCAAAACAGAACATGAGCTAGATTTCTTTGGCTTGCAGTGTTGGCAGGGAAGTAATATTTTGGGGGATTTTCTGGGACAAAAGAAAAACAACCATTTATATATAGCAAACATTTCAGTAAGAAATAATCAGAATTAAAGTTGCCAACTTGATTTTACTTGAGTTGCATGAATGTAATGTAATACAAAATATTGCAGTAATTTAAGATTAAATATTTAAACTTACCATTTTGGCTTTTTACATTTTTACGTAAATATGCATATCTATTAAATCCTGTTCCGTAGACCAGAGTCACTGATACCAACAACAAAAGAGCACAGATGTATTTTGAATCCATGTTTGACGTTTATATCTGTAGAACATGAACAGAAATGGTTAGCAAAAAATGTCAGTTGTATTTTTAAATCAGTATATTTTTTGAATGAATACCAAAATCATAATAAGTTTTAAGATTTTGTTTTATACTGTGTGTTATAATTTAAAATAGAAATTATTTTCAATTTGATTTTGCTATTATTTTGGGAGGCCTTTATAATTAGTTACCAATTTAAGTGCCCTTTAGCTTAATTCTGTGATGAGTTAACAATGTTTTCATCACAGAACTGATGAGAACATAGATAATTATGAGCAGACTGTGATTATCTTTTTCATATATTTTGTTACAAACTTACAAAATTAATTACAAATGGAAGGTCAAACATACCAGCATAATTTGGATCCACAGTCAATGGTTTCCGAAATGGATTTTCTTCCGAAATTGCAGAATGTCAATTGGAGCAGTGCTTCCAAAGTGATGCATGCGGCTCTATTTATATAGGAGAGAGTTCTTGAAATGTCGTTAAATTTGTCAACTCCTCCTTTTTAAAAGTGCAAGTGCTAATTATGGAATGCATTTTTTTCACATGGAAAAGTTAAATCAGGTTAGTGGGTTTCTTGTGGTTTGAGCTTCCCTGCCTTCTTTGGCATTGGTCGACACCTCATACAGACCGTTACAAATCCAAATGAGGAACAGAGCTTTCACAGCAGATCCTGATTGTTTTTTAAAATAAAAATTGTGGTATGTTTTTTAATTCAAAGCTACCATTGACTAAAATTGTGAAAATATATATTGGTATGTTAAAGCTGTTCAGATTTTATTTTATATTTCAACTATATTTTAATTTATGTAAAACTATTTTATTAAATAATGTAAATAAGTGCAATAGCTAAACAGCAGCAAACTGATACATACATTTCAAGATAAATTTACGTGAAATGGTATATTTAGAAAAAAAAAATGTTTATTTTATAGGGTGCTGATATCAAAAGTCTGGGCATTGGTTTATGAAGCCACAGAAAACAAAACTCTACAGTTCATTTATGGAGGGATAGAATCGGAAGAACAGCTACATTAGATATATATCTAGCTACATCTGGATCACTATATATAGTTATAGTAACAACAAAAATCAAATGCGGAAACGTTTGGTAGAACTGAGAACTAGTCAAATATTTTAAACCAAGGAACTCGTTTCACTCAATAATTCTGAATAAAAAACTAAAATAGAGTTTGATAGAGTGAAACAAAATGTCCTTGATTCCAAAGCTGAGGGTGATCAAATAGAAAGTTCAATCCCCAATATAAAATTCTGGAGAAACTAAAATATCCTAGAAGCGTTCAGAGATTGAAACCTATTACCACAAGGAATATTTGAGACTAGTTCTATAGATGCAGTTAAGTGAAAATTGGTCAACAAAATAAGGGAGTAAAGGATTTTATAAAATTGTGGTTAAGGAATGAGATGAATTGGTTGAAAGGAGATTCACGTCCAACATACACACAGATGACAAATTGCGATTAATGGTTTTCTTCTCCTGTACATCCCTATTATTTCCTATACTTGCTGGAGGAATATAGACCTGGAGGAGTATCCATTTTCTGTTTTATAAAAGTAATTGTATCCACAAATTTTGTTAATTGATCCTTCTCCACCCTCAACCTGCAACATTTTTTTCCCATTCCTACACTTTCAAGATGCTTATGCTGACATGGGATAAAGTCGCATCATTATTGAATGTTTCTAATTCCATGTCTATGGCTTTGATTTCATTCTATTCAGCAATGTATTCATGGCATGTTGCTATTGCCTACCCTGATCTCACTCAGCATCCATCTATGATTGAGTCAAGTCAAAAGTCAAAAGAGTTTATTGTCATGTGTCCTTGACAGGACAATGAAATTCTTTCTTTGCTTAGCAGAACAGAATATAGTAGGCATTGACTACAAAAACAGATCAGTGTGTCCATATACCATTATATACGTAAATACACACATGAATTAATACATTGATAAAGTGCAAATAACAGATAAAGGTGTATTAATGTTCAGAGTTTTGTCCGAGCCAAGTTTAATAACCTGATGGCTGTGGGGAAGTAGCTATTCCTGAATAGGTAGCAGAGTTTTTAATCAGAGTAAGAATTTGGAAAAAAATCCCTCTTGATCTCCTGAAAGTAAATTTGGCGCTCCTCCATCCTGCCACAAATTTTTTACATTTAACTAGCTCAAAGGACATGGTGTTGATCTGGAATCTTCTTGATTTCCAAACGAAAGTTGCACAATTAGGACATCTATCCATCAATGTAGCTTCAAAACTTTAGATAGCTTTGTGAGAATATTATTAATGAGCATAAATGAAAGAGCTATATTACAATTTGTATTGTTGTTTTTCCTAAAGTGTATTTCAGAATATTGATGAGGCTTTTTGTACCTGAGTAAGCTCTATTTAAACCTTAAACATTAGAATGTGAGTGGTAATGTTTCTGTTGGATAAGTTTAGCAGGGAGCTAACCCATTGAAAAAAAACCTGTTACCATCATGTGTATTATCTTGCTGGTGCAGGGGAAAAAAATAATGATCTTTAAGCAGCATTGATCTTGATTAACTAATTATCGATAACTTGGTGTTAATACAAAGATTGTAGTGGTATTGAAAGCAATATGCAGATGCTGATTTCCCCTAATTGACAGTCTTACTGTTGTATTGATTGGAAAGTTAATTCTCTGGTTTTGTTTTCTTGTCATTCATAATAAATTTTACATTGAAATGGTGTGAGCTTCTAGTATTCCATTTTAGTGTACCAATAGACATTATGTTGGTACTTTAATGTGGCCTTTATTTATTCCATGTGATCTTTTGCTGGTTGCCTAGTTTTGTACTTTTGAATACATTTATTTTATTGAAGAGTGAAGTTTTTTTTTCGTGTCGGGGATAATTAAAAACTGGTAGAGCGTCCCACAGCATCTGCGACCTGGGTTCGATCCTGGCCTCAGGCACTGCTCGTGCGGAGTTTGCATGTTCTCCCTGTGACTGAGACATGTGGGTTTGGCTTCAGTAAATTGACTCTAGTTCGTAGAGAGTGATGCAAATAAGGGGTAACAGAACTAGTGTGAACGGGTGATCGATGGTCGGCCAGGACTCGGTAGGCCGATGGGCCTGTTTCCTTACTGTGTATCCAAAGTAAATGGTGACTATTTTGTGGAAAATTGAATCATTTATATGAACGCAAAAGAAGTTAAAATAGAATGGAAAAACATCAAATTTATTTTAAAAGCGGGATGGAAAAAAGTGTTAGGTGTAATCGTGCAAAGATTCAATGAGGCAGATTTTAATGTAACATAACATTTAATGTAACATAAATGTAGCTGATATTCTCATTTACGGTTTCAATAAAGAAACATTTGTTGTTTTGAGTTCGTTTGTTGCTGTCTGTATTGGTGAGTTAATTTCATGACATCTGATATCAAGAAGGTTTTGACACTGTAATTATATTGTTTCAGACTTAATGACAGAATATTCCAAAAATTACAAATGCTGAAATTAACTTCAGCAATTTAAGGAAGGCAACACTTGGTGGTGCCCTTGACTTAAAATAAATTGGACGTATATGTTAACATTTTCACCATGCTGTACAAAATTTACAGGCAAAACAATCTATTATCCTAAAACATTATCCCTTGGTAACTATAATCTTTAATTTATTCAAACTTTGGATTCTATTGATTTTAATTACAATAAAGTGTTAAATATTAAAGTAGTTTGCTGTTATCCAGTTTGGTCTCAAATTTGCTGTTTTCCCCCCCAATAGTTTTAGCAGTTTAGTTAAGACACCATACAGTAAATCTCACAGGAAAAACAAAAGTTTGAAACAAGGACTGAAGGCTTCATTCTGTTGAATAGTCCACTTTTTAATCATATTATTCTTATTCCATGCCCTTCAGTGCCCATCCCAAGCTTCAAAATTTCAATTGACCTCAGGACCTAATAAGATCTATGTAACATTATGGGAGACATGAGAGGAGTTTGCTGGGATGCTGATAGACATTTCCATCAATGCAATTTTCCTGACAATGCAAGAGGTGTCAGATGGCTGAAGGGCAATGAATGTGGAACCTTTATTCAAGAAGGGAAGCAAGGATAAACACATTTGTTGCGTATGTGTGCATGTGTATATATACACACTGAACTTTTTTTCTCCCGTTATGTACTATGTTTACATATCCTGTTGTGCTGCAGCAAGTAAGAATTTCATTGTCCCATCTAGGACATATGACAAAAAAACACTCTTGACGCTAATGTAATGAACAGATAAATTCCTGAAAAATCATTCTGAGGGACAAGATTAATTTGTTCTTGGAGAAGCAGGTATTGATCATGGATCGTTAGCATGGTTTTGTTCGGGGTATTTTCTATCTGAAAAAAATCTAAATTTTAAGGAGCTGACTAAGTTGATAAGGATTGTGCAGTTGATGTAGTCTGCTGAGACTTTAGTAAAACCTTTGATGATGGGACAATGCTCCAAACAATGAAAGTCCATGGGAGCTAGGCAATTTGGCCAATTGGATTGGTAATAGGAACAGGTAGTGATGATGAAGTCTTCTGATCAGTGGTGTATCTCAGGGATTGGTACAGCGAGCCTTGCTATTATGTACATTAACAATCTGAATGTGAACACAGGAGATATGTTTTCTAGTTTAGTTGATACTGATGGCTTATCATCACTGAACCTTCTACAGTTAGTGTTGGTTGCTGTAATTAGCAAAGATCAGAGTGTATTTGGGTTTAAAGGAGTCACGTTTGCATGGTAAATGATTAACAAATGGTGCTTTTGCAGATGTAAACTTCAATGCAACTTCAAAATAAATATACTCGCCTTTCTCTTTGCTTGTAAATGCTTTGGGCCTGACACAAATATAATGTAAAGTGAATGATAGGCAGGAAAATAAAAATAAGGACACAAGAGATTGCAGATGCTGGAATTCTGAAGAAGAGTCCTGAACCTAAATGGTGACTATCCATTTCCCGCCACAGAAGCTGCTATGCCCACTGAGTTGCTTCAGTACTTAGATTTATTTTCTAACAAAAATGAAGTGCCCAAGATATGATTTTATTATATTAAAAAAGATATATAATTTGCATTAATTTAGGTCTCATATTTTCATGGGGAAGGGTGTAAGTGGAGGAGATGGATAGTATATCGCAGCAGGATTTTGCATAATCTTACAAAACATCATAAGTATTTAGGCTGCTATTTTGGAGATTATGCTGGTGGGGAGATTGTCATAGGATGGAGAGTGGACTTGGGATAATGATCCCATATTTTCCTTGACTTTAAACTTTAGAGATACAGCGTGGAAATAGGCATTTCGGCCCACCGAGTCCACGCCGACCGACGATCACCCATACACTAGTTCTATCCTACACAGTTGACGCTAATTGACCTACAAACCTGCTCGTCTTTGGATTGTGGAAAGAAACCGGATCACTCGGAGAAAACCCATGAGGTCACAGGGAGAACGTACAAATTTTGTGCAGGCTGCACCCGTACTCGGGAGCGAACCCACATTTCTGGCACTGTAAGGCAGCCACACTACTGTGGCGTGCTCCACTGTGCTGCATTTAGACTTACTAACCCATATACCACAATCAGTGAAGATATTCGGCAAAACATCCACAATAATTCTCAACTTAGGTGTCCCGCATGGATGTGTAGTTAGCCGCTTACCATACACCCTGTGATTGTCCAATCAAATTCTGTTCCAACTGGATTTACAAGTTTGCCGAGGACACCACGGTAGTGGGCTAGATCTCAAGCAATGACAAGACGGAGTACAGATAGGAGATAGAGAGCTTGGTAACATGGTGTCAAGACTGCAACGAAGATAGGCACAAAGTGCTGGAGCAACTCAATGGGTCAGGCAGCATCCCTGGTGAAAAAGGATGGGTGATGTTTCAGGTTTGGACCCTTTTTCACACTGAGAGTAGGGGTGGAGGGGAAGGAGTGTGTAGAGCTAGAGGTGAGAAAAGGCTAGGACCAATCAGGGTCAGTCACAGAGCGGTGCCTGGTAGGCCCATTGTTGGCTAGGGAAGGTATGATCTCAAGAGGGAAACAACGTGCAGATCTGTGGGACTGGTAAAACGACTAGGGTGGAGGAGGGGGGGGGGGGGGGAGGGGAGTATATGCACAAGTTACTTAAAATTAGAGAATTCAATATTCATACCGCTGGGTTGTAAGCGAGATATGAGGTGCTGCTCCTTCAATTTGCGTGTGGCCTCACTAGTCAGAGTATTTCCTCCTGAGATCACACCTTCCCGGGCCGACAATGGGGCTACAGGGCACTGCTCTGCTTGAGGTCATTTGCGGCTAGCCCTGATTGATCCTGGTCTTTTCTCGCCTCCAGCTGTTCACCCCACCCCCTACTTGCAGGCTGAAGAAGGTGTCCCGACCCAAAACGTCACCCATCCTTTTTCTCCAGAGATGCTGCCTGACCCACTGAGTTACTCCAGCACTTTATAACCATATAACCATATAACAATTACAGCACGGAAACAGGCCTTCTCGGCCCTTCCAGTCCGTGCCGACTATTTATTTTCCCCTGGTCCCATCTACCTGCTACCATACCCCTCCATTCCCTTCCCGTCCATATACCTATCCACTTTACTTTTAAATGTTAAAATCGATCCTGCCTCCACCACTTCTGCTGGAAGATCATTCCACACAGCCACCACTCTCTGAGTAAAGAAGTTCCCCCTCATGTTCCCCCTAAACTTCTGTCCCTTAATTCTCATGAAATGCCCTCTTGTTTGAATCTTCCCTACCCTCAATGGGAAAAGCTTATCCATGTCAACTCTGTCTATCCCTTTCATCATTTTAAAGACCTCAATCAAGTCCCCCCTTAACCTTCTGCGCTCCAAAGAATAAAGACCTAGCTTGTTCAACCTTTCTCTGTAACTTAGTTGCTGGAACCCAGGCAACATTCTAGTAAATCTCCTCTGTACTCTCTCTATTTTGTTGACATCCTTCCTATAATTAGGCAACCAAAATTGTACACCATACTCCAGAATTGGTCTCACCAATGCCTTGTACAATTTTAACATTACTTCCCTACTCCTATATTCAATGCTCTGATTTATAAAGGCCAGCACACCAAAAGCTTTCTTTACAACCCTATCTACATGCGATTCCACCTTCAGGGAACTGTGCACAGTTATTCCTAGATCCCTCTGTTCCACAGCATTCCTCAATTCCCTACCATTTACCATGTACGTCCTATTTTGATTTGTCCTGCCAAGTTGTAGCACCTCACACTTATCAGCATTAAACTCCATCTGCCATCTTTCAGCCCACTTCCAAATGTCCCAAATTTCTCTGTAGACTTTGAAAATCTACTTCATTATCCACAGCACGACCTATCTTAGTATCATCTGCATACTTACTTATCCAATTTTCCACCCCATCATCTAGATCATTGTTGTACATGACAAACAACAGTGGACCCAACACAGATCCTGAGGCACCCCACTGGTCACCGGCTTCCATCCTGACAAACAGCCATCCACCATTACTCTCTGGCATCTCCCATTCAGTCACTGTTGAATCCATCTTGCTACTCTGCCATTAACACCCAAAGATTGAACCTTCTTAACCAACGTTCCATGGGGAACCTTGTCAAAGGCCTTACTGAAATCCATATAGACAACATCCACTGCTTTACCCTAATCAATTTCCCTAGTAACCTCTTCAAAAAATTCAAGAAGGTTTGTCAAACATGACCTTCCAGGCACAAATCCATGTTGACTGTTCTTGATCATACCCTGTTTATCCAGATGCTTATATATATTATCTCTAAGTATCCTTTCCATTAATTTGCCCACCACTGACGTCAAACTAACAGGTCTATAATTGCTAGATTTATTCTTTGAACCCTTTTTAAACAAACTTTATGTCTATCTTTGGTATAAACCAGCATCTGCAATTGGGGATGATTAGCCATGATTACATTGCTCGAAGGGCCGAATGGCCTACTCCTGCACCTATTGTCTATTTGTTTTTACATCAAGACTGCAACATCTCCATCAATGTCAGGAAGATGAAGGAGCTAGTTAGTGACTTGAAGAAGCAAGATGAAGTACATACTCTGATCAGCAACAATGGTGCCGAAGTGGAGATGGTTGAAGGTTTCAGAACAAGTTCTCATGTGAAAATATCATCAATAATTTGTCTTTCTTATCAAGTCTACACGCAAGATTAGAATTTGTTCAGCCAGAGCTGGACACACTTATCGGCATCTGCGTACAATGGTGTCTATCTTGCTCTTCTTGCGCGTTGTGGTGGAAAGATTGGTGTAAACAGGGCCGCGACGTGAACGCTCTTTCCTTGACCCCAATAATTTGTCCTGGACCAACAACATTGAAGTCTCAGGAAGTATGCATGTCTCCATTAACTCTTACCAATTTCTGCAGATGCATCGTAGAAAACATCCTATCGGGATGTATCACAGCCTGGTTTGATAACAGCTTTGTTCAAGACCCCAGAAAATTTCAGAGTATTGTGGATGTAGTGCAGTCCAGCCAACAATTCAGCCTCTCTCTCTCTTGACTCCATCTACATTACATGCTGCCTTAGGAGAGTAGCCAACATAACCAAGGATTTTTTCACACCATTCATCCACTCCCATTGGGCAGAAGATACAAAAGCTTGAAAGCATGTACTGCCAGATTTAGGAACAGCTTCTTTGTGCTGTTGACAGACAACTGAACAGTCCTCTCATAAACTAAAGGTATAATCCAAATCTTCCAACCAACCTCATTGTGGATCTTGGATTTTTGCTCTCCCAAAATAATGCTGTAACACTATATTCTACACTCTGGTATTTTCTCTTTGTCCAAACTGTTGTACTTGTGTATGACTTGACCGTACTTATGTATGGTATGATTTGACTGGACAGCACACAGTCAAAGCAGTTCACTATATCTTGGTGCCAATGACAATAATAAACCAATACCAATCATCTGTGATTTACGTAGCCTGTTGTATCATTGTGTGGATAATCATTATTCACGTACAGTTCAGTCCATGGAATTAATATGTTATTGCTATTTTCAATTAAGAGATGTTTTCGCCTGAAGCGGAAAGAGCTTACTTTTTTCTGTAATGACATTGTGAACCGCCATTATTATTGCAACGATTGTACCACATAGTGGAGTTCAAAACTGAAACCTTGGAGGCACAAGAGGGAGAATACGGAGCACTGATCCAATGTGATGACTAAAGGGCATGTTCCACTTACGCAAATTATGCGACTTTATGGTCGCGTTGAGGCGCACGGGCATCGCACAGGCATCGGGGTCGGTCCCACTGAGAAGCGCGGAGGGAAGCACGGGGCTCAGCTCGCGGAGGGAAGCTCGGTCTGGGGCTCACGGACGTTGCGAATCCGGATCCGCCCCCACTTCTACTCCCAGAGCGGGGCGAAGGAAATTGAAGATGGACACAAAATGCAGGAGTAACTCAGCGGGACCGGCAGCAATACGTGACGTTTCGGGTCAAGACCCTTCTTTTCAGACTGAAGAAGAGTCTCGACACGAAACGTCACCCATTGCTTCTCCCCAGAGATGCTGCCGGTCCTGCTGAGTTACTCCAGTTTGTGTCCATCTTCAAATGATGTCACGCGCTCCAGACGGCTGTGCGTACGATGAAATCACGTGCGACCTTCGCGGGACTGTCGCGGCTCAACGCGACCACGAGGTTGCATAATTTGCATGCCAAGGACACGTAAGTGGGACAGGCCCTTTACAGTCCAACATCTGCTGTTTAAAATCAAAGGAACTCAGTGTGAAATTCAATTGTTTGAAATGTAAATTATTTGGCTGCAAACCTATTGAAGTTGTCCTGGCAATCTCAAATCAACATTTTTTAAAAGCTTGGTCACTACATTTTTAACTTTTTACAGATGCCACCTATTTTTAATCCAAGTTATTTAAGTTGGTGGTTAGAACATAGTAATGTTTGGAACGAGAAAAGCACATTGGTCCTAAATGGCATACCCTGTTCGGTGAATATTGGCTCAATCCCCATGACTTCCATCCTTTCACCCTCTTCACCCAGTACAAATTCAGTTGTCAATGATATCATACAGTGCCCTCCATAATGTTTGTGACCAAGACCCATCATTTATTTATTTGCCTCTGTACTCCACAATTTGAGATTTGTAACAGAAAAAAATCACATGTGGTTAAAGTGCACATTGTCAGATTTTAATAAAGGCCATTTTTATACATTTTGGTTTCACCATGTAGAAATTACAGCATTGTTTATTTCAGGGCACAGCAATGTCATGTAAATAAAAGTAGTCATGTTTAGTATTTTGTTGCATATCCTTTGCATGCAATGACTGATTGAAGTCTGCGATTCATGGGCATCACCAGTTGCTGGGTGTCTTCTCTGGTGATGCTCTGCAATACCTGTATTGCAGCCATATTTAGCGTATGCTGGATTTGGGGGCTAGTCCCCTTCAGTTTTCTCTTCAGCATATAGAAGGCATGCTCAATTGGGTTCAGATCAGGCGATTGACTTGGCCACTCAAGAAGTTACCATTTTGTAGCTTTGAAAAACTCCTTTGTTGCGTTAGCAGTATGTTTGGGATCATTGTCTTGCTGTAGAATGAACCACCAGCTAATGAGTTTTGAGGCATTTGTTTGAACTTGAGCAGATAGGATGTGTCACCCCCACCACCGTGTTTCACAGATGAGGCGGTATGCTTTGGATCTTGGGCAGTTCCTTCTCTCCTACATAATTTGCTCTTGCCATCACTCTGATATAAGTTAATCTTCATCTCATCTGTCCACAAGGCCCTTTTCCAGAACTGTGGTTGCTCTTTTAATTACTTCTTGGTAAACTATAACCCGGCCATCTATTTTTGCGGCTAACCAGTGGTTTGCATCTTGCAGTATAGCCTCTGTTCATTAAGTCTTCTGCGGACAATGGTCATTGACAAATGCACATGTGATTCCTGAAGAGTGTTTCTGATCTGTCAGACAGGTGTTTGGGAATTTTTCTTTATTACTGAGAGAATTCTCAGCTGTGGAGGCCTTCCTTGGCCTGCCAGTCCCTTTGCGATTAGTAAACCCACAAGTGCTCTCTTTCTTCTTAATAATGTTCCAATCAGTTGATTTTGGTTAAGCCTGTTTGGCTGACGTCTCTAACAGTATTATTCTTGTTTCTCAGTCTCATAATGGCTTCTTTGACTTTCATTGGCACAACTTCGGTCCTCATGTTGATAAACAGCAATAAAATGTTCCAAAGGTGATGGAAAGACTAGGTGCTGAGAGCTCTTATACCTGCATGAAGGAGGCAATTAAACACACCTGAGCAATTACAAACACATGTGAAGCCATGTGTCCCAAACATTATGGTGCCCTGAAATGGGGGGACTGTGTATAAACACAGCTGTAATTTCTACATGGTAAAACCAAAATGTATAAAAATACAGATTAATAAAATCTGACAATGTGCACTTTAACCACATGTGTTTTTTTCTATTACAAATCTCAAATTGTGGAGTACAGAGGCAAATAAATAAATGATGGGTCTTTGTCCCAAACATTATGGAGAGCACTGTAGATACATAGATACATAGAAAATAGGTGCAGGAGTAGGCCATTCTCCCCTTTGAGCCAGCACCGGCAATCAATGTGATTATGGCTGATCATCCAGAAGCAGTATCCCGTTCCTGCCTTCTCCCCATATCCCTTGATTCCGCTTGCACTAAGAGCTCTATCTAACGCTCTTTTGAATGCGTCCAGTGAATCGGCCTTTTGAGGCAGAGAATTCCACAAACTCACAACTCTCTGGGTGAAAACGTTTTTCCTCATGTCAGTTTTAAATGACCTACCCCTTATTCTTTCTTCCCCTAATAATGTTTTCATGAGTCTGTTCTGTTTCCATGTTAGTTACATTTTTGAAGATTTTAAAATCTTTCCTTAATTTAACGACACAGCATGGAAATAGGGCTTTTGGCCCATCGAGTCCATCGATCGCCCGTTTACATTAGTTCTATGTTGTCCCACCTTCTCATCCTCTCCCCGCATACTGACGACAATTTACAGAGGCCAATTAACCTACAAACATGCACCTCTTTCGGATGTGGGAGGAAACCAGAGCACCCGGTGGAAACCCATGTGGCCACAGGGAGAACATGCAAACTCCACACAGATCGCAATCTAGCACACGATCAAACCAAGGTCTCTGGCGCTGTGAGGCTGCAGTTCTCTCAGCTGCGCTACTTTGCCAACCTTGTTAACATTTCTCTTGTTTCACTCTATTCTTTGTCTTTAGGTTATCTGAAGCACTCTTCCCAATCCCGGTCTGAGTGTTGCTTTTCCTCATAAAGATACGTATATTTACAGTTTCAGATCCCCATGTTTTCCTTTATAATTATTCTAGCTGTATATTTCCAACATTTTTGGTTCTTATTTTAAGTGTAACCATAAATGGTTTTGATTATAAAAGGTGGATCTGGCTACTCAGTCGTCTTTTTATAGTTAGATCATCTCAGCTTTGGCTATATTTTTTCTATCTCCATCTTGCCATTTTTAAAATGCCTCAAATGTTTATCCAAGGTCTCCTCCTCCTGATACTCATCTATGTGATCATTTGTTTGTGGATACCATTGTTAGCCAGTGCAAAATTCATTTCTAGGATGAATGGAACTTCTGTAATGATTATTTACCTCTTGATGAAAAATAAGTTTCTTGATATTAGTGAATTATTATGTCCAAGTAGTGATAACTTCTGATTTTGCAAACTTATTGAAATCTAATCAAATTAATGGTGAATGTGTGTACCACTAATATTTAAGCATATATTTATGTGTATTGTGGACATGTAACAAAAAAAACTACAATGCCCTATTCTTACTTCTCAGTCATGGCATGTCCATGCTAGGAAGAACTGCTACTGTTTTCAGCTTCAGGACAAGTTGCAAAAACTGCAGAAGTACTTCCCATTCTCCATTAGCCACATTCTTCAGTTCTTCTAAAATTTTAGCAGTTTTTTTCCGATTCTGCCATGTCTTGGTTACTCACGTACATGAGTAAGAATACCAATATATTAATTGACTTACTTTGTTCGCAGCACCTTAAATCTGAAATTAAAATCCTTGCAACATTATAGCCATTTTCAACCTCGTGAAGCCACCATGCCCTGTTCTCATTCCCAATTTTCTTGTCTTGCCAGTTGATTTTTTTACATCTTTTCACAGTAGAAGCTGTTTTATATCTTGGGTCATATCCTCTTAACGTTTGCGATCTTGGGTCCGGTTCAAAACAGTTAAATATTCTCTCTGTATGCCTTTGTGCCTTTGTTTCTGTCTTCTTTATGTAACCACCATACCCATTGTATTGATCAAGCTCTGGCTCCCTCACCTCCTCCACCACCCGAAAATCTATTTTTTTCAGATTGGTGTGACACATTTTGAAAAAAGTCTTATTGTGTGAAGGAAAGCAACGTTTTGCTGTAGTGGCGAGAAACAGGTTTAGTAAGATATAATTTTTACCGAGATATAACATTTATTATGTTATGACCAGCTCAGCTGTGATACGTGATAACATAAAAATCATTATTTTTGTTTTTTGCAATCAATTTTAGTTTCAAAGCTCTATTCAAAGAAATGATATAATCAAAAGAGGTAAATAATGGTAATGATAACATATGTTTTCTTTAAATTAGGAATGGGTCTTGTGATGCCTAACAATGATGGCCACTGGCTATCTGTTGGGACAGGTCCAGACAGGCAGACTGAAAAACTTGGACATTGGCGTTTCTAAGGATTTGAGGATACCTTAAGGATACCTAAAAACTACAATTTGAACAAGATGGTACAAGATAAGATTTCAAGTTTTCAAGTGGGAGTTAGATTTAGCTCTTGGGGCTAAAGGAATCAAGGGATAGGGGGGAAAAGCGGGAATGGGGTACTGATTTTAGATGATCAGCCTTGATCATATTGAATGGTGGTGCTGGCTCAAAGGGCCGAATGGCGCACTCCTACACCTATGTTTCTATGTTGGCAGATAACACTAAAGTGATTGGTATCGTAGATATTGAAGACGGTCATCAAATATTACAGCAGCCGCTTGATCAGCTGGGCTGAGGAATGGCTAATGGAGTTTAATACAGATAATTGCGAGGTGTTTCATTTTGGGAAGTCAAACCAGGGTAGAACATCAGACTGAATGACAAGGCCTTGGGGAGTGTTGTAGAGCAAAGGGATCTAGGAGAACAGGTACATAGTTTCCTTGAAAATTGCATTATAGGCAGACAGTGTGGTCAAGAAAGTTTTTGGTACTTTGGTCTTTATTAGGCAGGGTATCGAGTATAGAAGTTGGGATATTATGTTACAGTTGTACAAGATGTCGGTGAAACTGCAATTGGAGTACAGTGTTCAGCTTTGGTCACCCTGCTGTAGGAAAGCTGTAATTGAGCTGGAAAGAGTTCAGAGAAGATTTTTTGAGGATGTTGTCTGGACTTGAGGGGCCGAGATATAGGCCCCTGGCTCAGACTTTATTCCTTGGAGCACAGAAGGCTGAGAGGTGATCTTATTGAGGTATATAAAATCATGAGGTGAGTAGAAAGAGTCAATGCAGTTTTTTACCTATGGTAGGGGAATCAGAAACAACAGTACATATGTTTAAGGCGAGAGAGGCCAGATTTAATATGAACCTGTGGGACAACCTTTTCCACTCAGAGGGTAGTGAATATTTGGAATGTGCTGCCAGAGGAGGCTGTTGCGGAAGATACTATAACGGCATTTAAAATTCACTTGGACAAGTACATGGATAGGAAAGGCTTAGCAGGATATGGGTCAAGCACAGCGAAATGCGACTAGGATAGATGGGGCATCTTGGGCAGCATGGACAAGTTGGACCGAAAAACCTGTTTTTGTACTGCATGACTCAATGACTTTATGGTAGACAAAAGTGCTGGAGAAATTCAGCGGGTGCAGCAGCATCTATGGAGCGAAGGAAATAGGCAACATTTCGGGCCAAAACCCTTCTTCAGACCAGTCTTCAGACCAGTCAAGGGGGAAATCATTTAGGACCGAGATGAGAAGGACTTTTTTCACACAGAGAATGGTGGGTCTCTGGAACTCTCTGCCACATAGGGTAGTTGAGGCCAGTTCATTGGCTAGATTTAAGAGGGAGTTAGATGTGGCCCTTGTGGCTAAGGGGATCAGAGGGTATGGAGAGAAGGCAGGTACGGGATACTGAGTTGGATGATCAGCCATGATCCTATTGAATGGCGGTGCAGGCTCGAAGGGCCGAATGGCTTACTCCTGCACCTAATTTCTATGTTTCTATGTTTCTATTCTACTCATCTTGTTGATACAGGTCCTGCTTACCCACTTTTGGGCCTTAGCCTTTTCTGCTTTGGTGATTAGAACACTTGTCTGAATGCTTCTTTAATGTTGTGACAATAGCTGTGTTTGCCTCCTCGTCAGACAGCACATTCTAGATTAGTTTCTGTATAATTTTGTTGTGGAGGACAGTCAATTAAAAAAATTGAGAAGGATATTTATGTGCACAAATATTTACTTGATAATGTAATATGAAAAATAAAGAATTAACTTTTTTAATGTATTAAAGTTTATTTTTCCACTTTACTCCAACTCCGTTAAAGGAGTTAAATCCTTTATGAATCACACAATGATGCACACTCAGGTTGGTTTTCCATATGAACCGAGATAGTTACTTAGTGTTCACAATTAACTTGATTCTAGACAACCATTGTTGTAAACAGTAAAGAGGATTTATTGTGTCTCTGTCCAAATCAATTATAAATTCCTATTTGTTGGGCCTGAATTTCCATTGGGTTTCATCGCCTTGCTACAGTTACAAGAAGAAGAATAAAGGCTTTTGAAATTTCTAAGTGATAATCGTAATTATAAGTAAATTGGTGAATCTGTATTCTTAAACTTTTATTACAAAGGGAAATAGTCTATTCGAATCTATTTTCCAACATTTATTGGACAGCACATATTAAATATTTAAGCAATGGTGATACAAAACAATGTTGTCAATTATTGATATAACTTATATGACTTTTCCATGGGCACTTATTTACTGCCTCTGGTTCATCTGAAATACTGTTCCATGGATGCTAGTAGCTGTCTGATATGTGAATCGACTGGTCGTCTTCTGTACTTGCAGTGTTGTTGATACCTACTTCTGTTACATGACACACATTCGCAAGATGCTCATTGGAATTTTGATTCAGCGTACCATGTCCATTAACTCATCCCGCTATCTTTCTCCTCAGTAGACACGAGATCAAAGGTGTGTCTTCATTGCCAAATAGGCTGATATATATAACCAGCGAACAAAACTCAGACATTCCATGAAAGGCAATGACAAAATAAAACAAAGAACATTTCTATACATTAAAAAAAATTAACAATGAAAAATATATTCACATTTGTTTTGGAATAACACATTTTAAGCATTTTAAAAGAAAAAGCAAATATTTGACATAAATCAAATAAATATAAATTCTGAATTCTGAAATAGGATGCATTAATAATGGAATAGAGAAAATATGGAAGCAATACATTTAGTGTAAATCAATGCAAAATGTTGAAATTGAGAAGGTTTGTAGCCTTATTTTAGGTGGGAAGCACTCATTTTGTATCATCAAACATATTTCTTACTTTAGCACAATTTCCTCCAATTTGCTGGACAAATAAAAGTATAATACAGACTGAACAACTCTTTGTTTTTTATCGATAATGTTTCTTCCTCATGAAGGTAACAAGGTACAAAATGCATATGATTTTCTGATTCAGTATGTGTATTTTGTACACCAGTGCAATGAATAAACCATATTATATTGAGTAAACTGAGATAATCCAATAGCAAATGTGCAGTGTAGAAAGACTACATTAATTGCAAAGGTATATTAAGTATTAAAATAATACAGTGGTGTTTCTCATTGTGATTGTTATTATCAATAAATGTCCCTTTTTGGCTTCTAGTGATGAGGTTGCATTGTTTATTAAGTAGAATTTGCCCTCACAAACCTGATCAGATGTATCAGTTATCATTAACTGATGTGAATCATGAAGGACTAATCAAAAACCCAGAGAAAGATGACTGTTTCTCATCAGATGAATATAAACCATTGGCTTCCTCTGAAGGTAGCAATAAATAGACTTGGTCATTTTCATGTAGGTGTATGATAGCACTTCCTGAGGCCTGATCAACATACCCTGTTGTGTAAGCATCGTATGTTTGTAGTATGGGTTTTCCATTTTTATACAATGAAATCCAGACATTTGCACCTTTGATTTGTATGTGATAGCTGAATTGGTAAAGCCCTGGTATTTCACATGTAAATACACCAGATGATGGATTGTAATTATTATTTGAATTGGTCATTAGCATGTCAAATATAATTGGTTGACCTACTGGTGGATATGGCCAAGAAAGAATGGCTGTAAAAGCTGGAATAGGACTTAATAAACCAGGTGGTGGCTGAACTGACTTTTCTGGTTGTACATAGATTTCGCCGGGTAAACCTGGTGGTCCTGGAAGACCAGGTGCACCTTGAGGACCTACTGCTCCTGATTGACCTGGTGCACCTGGTGGTCCCTTAATTAATTGTCTGCTCACAATACCTGGAGGACCCGATAGTCCTGGAGTTCCGGGAGCACCATCATTTCCAGGAAGCCCTTGTGCACCTTGCAAACCAGGTAAGCCTTTGTGACCAGGTGTTCCAGCAGGCCCCCTCAATCCTACTGGACCCGGAAAACCTAATGGACCTTGAGGGCCAGGAGCACCAGGGGTTCCCAGTTTACCAGTTGGGCCAGTTAACCCAGGATCACCTTTTCTGCCTGCAGGCCCAATTGATCCTGGTGGACCTGCTGAACCTGATTTTCCTGGAAATCCTGACATACCTGGACTACCAGTTAGCCCTCTCTCACCCTTTGATCCTGGGTAGCCTTGACTACCCATGTGTCCTGGTGGCCCTTTCACTCCTGAGGCACCAGGGATTCCTTGTAGGCCTCTGGCTCCATCAGATCCCGGTATACCAGCTGGGCCCACTAATCCTGGAAATCCCGGTTTCCCATTTGGTCCCATATCTCCTTTTTTCCCAGGATATCCAGTATAGCCAACTAGGCCACGTTCTCCTTTGGATCCCGGTTCACCTGGCTTCCCAACACCTGGTAAGCCTGGTGCCCCTGACAAGCCTTGCAAACCTGGGTGCCCTTTATGCCCAGGAGGGCCTGGTAATCCAGCTGCACCATTTACTCCAGGCTTTCCAATTCCAGGATCTCCCGGTAGGCCTGGTGGACCTTTTTGGCCTGGTGCACCTGTGAATCCTGATGGTCCTGGTGGTCCAATTGAGCCCCTTTTACCTGGTTCCCCTGGACGACCAGGAGTTCCTGGTGCACTTAGTCCCGCTGGTCCTGGGATTCCTGGTGGCCCTGGCAAACCTGGTAGTCCTTTCTCGCCAGAATGCCCTGGGATGCCAATTCCTCTTTCCCCTTTTTGTCCAGCAAGGCCAGGATAACCTGGGTGTCCTTTTGGTCCGGGTAGCCCAGGTACTCCTGGAGATCCTACTGCCCCTGGAGGACCTGATTTACCAACTACTGACAAACCAGCTGGTCCAGGATTTCCTGGTGGTCCCGAACTGCCTCTTTGACCTTGGATCCCTTGAATTCCTGGATCACCTTTTGAACCAGGATAGCCTATTCTCCCTGGTTGTCCAGGTGATCCCGGAAGTCCTGAAACTCCCTTTAAAGTGAGTCCTTGTGGTCCTGGTTGTCCTGGATCGCCAGGAGCTCCCTTCTGCCCAATACCTGGCTTGCCTGGATATCCTGTTTGGCCTGGGGGTCCTGGGGGTCCTGGTGGTCCAGCTGGTCCAGGCAACCCTGGATCTCCCCTCACTGTGAAGAGAGAAAGATGTATCGAAATAGAGCGTGTGTTTACATTTTTATTACTTTATTTGAAATATGAGCAGTATTAAAACAAGTCACATTTCATGATCATCAAAGTTGCCGAGGTTCGGTTAGCTAAAATTACCAACTTCTGATCAAATACATTCCACTGTCATTTAAAGACTTTCGAGGAGGAACTTAATTGTAATTTTATAGACTTCATGATAATGAAGACTTATGAATCTGTGAAGGCAGCTGAGGCCAATTCACTAGATGTTTTCATGGGAGAGTTTTTGATAACTCACTAGACCAAGTGGGACCCATTGGGTCCCGTCCCCATTGCGGGGGGGGGGCTGCAGCATCACACACACACTAACCCCCCCCCCCCAGACACACACACTCACACACTAACCACCCCCCTTGATATTATATTAATATTATTAATTCGCTCCTTTTACCCCATCCCCCACCCTCTCCACTCACACCGAGCTCCCAACTTGCAGCGTGGCTAGAGAGGGAGAGGGAGGAGGGTAGAGAGCGCGAGGGCAGAGGCAGGAAGAGGGCAGAGGGCAGGGGCAAGGGCAGAGGGAAAGGGGCAGAGTTCAGGGACAGAGGCAGAGGACAGATGTAGCCGGTAGAGGCAGAGGGCAGAGGACAGAGGCAGTGGGTAGAGGCAGAGTAGCACTGCAAGCTGAGCCAGCCGAGCAACCGAGAGAGCCAGCCGAGTCTTTTGAATAACTGTGTTGATGGGGGGGAGGGATCGGGGGGGTAACATCACTCGCAGAGCATGGAAGGAGGGTGCACGGAGTAGACCCATTGTGACGTCATCAGCGAAAGGCAGTGGTTTTTAAATTCAAAGTTTTGTCAGTTTTTTGAACATTTTCAGTAATGTCTCGAGAAATAAAGCCTGAAATTTTCAGATAAGGCGATTTTGGACTCCACAGGAAAAATCTCTACCAGAATATGTAAATATGTTACCGTCACCGCGTCGTTTTTTTGGCGAAGATGTAATTACAAACAAACACACAAACAAGTAAATACACATCCAAGATCGAGTTTTATAAGTATAGAGATAGGGCAAATGGAATCAAGGGATATGGGGAGAAAGCAGGACGAGGTACTCATTTTGGATAATCAGCCATGATCATATTGAATGGTGGTGCTGGCTCGAAGGGCCGAATGGCCTACTCCTGCTCCTACTTTCTATGTTTCTATAATGACGGCCACGTTTTGAAAGATTTAATTTTCTGCAATAAATTACCTTATACAAAACTGATAGTCCATGCCAGTCCATGAAGTATTTGTGTTTGGTGACTGAGAGTCATAGAATTATACACCATGGAATCAGGCCTTTTGGCCCAACTTGTTCATCCCAACCAAAATACCCCATCTAAGTTAGTCCAATTAGCTGTGTTTCACCCAAACCTCTTTAAATCTTTCATGTTCATGTATCTGTCCAAACATGTTTTGAATGTTGTTATTGCCTCTGCCCCAAACTACTTCCTCTGGCAGATAATTCGATATACCCATCACCCTCTGTTTAGGAAAGTTGTCCCTCAGTACCTGCTAGTTTGCTTATCCTGAAAGATCCAAGTGGTTATATAAAATTAATTTTGACTTGTAAAAGTACATAATTAAAGGTTTAGACAATAGGTACAGGAGTAGGCCATTCGGCCCTTCAAGCCAGCACCGCCATTTAATGTAATCATGGCTGATCATCCACAATCAGTACCCTGTTCCTGCCTTCTCCCCATATCCCCTGACTCTGCTATCTTTAAGAGCCCTATCTAGCTCTCTCTTGAAAGTATCCAGAGAACCGACCTCCACTGCCCTCTGAGGAAGAGAATTCCACAGACTCATAACTCTCTGTGTGAAAATGTATTTCCTCATCTCCATTCTAAATGGCTTACCACTTATTTTTAAACAGTGGCCCCTGGTTCTGGACTCCCCCAACATCAGGAACATGTTTCCTGCCTCGAGCATGTCCAAACCCGTAATAATCTTATATGTTTCAATAAGATCCCCTCTCATCCGTCTAAATTCCAGACTATACAAACCCAGCCGTTCCATTCTCTCAGCATATGACAGTCCCGCCATCCCAGGAGTTAACCTTGTGAACCTACGCTGCCTCAATAGCAAGAATGTCCTTCCTCAAATTTGGAGATCAAAACTGCATGCAATACTCTAGGTGTGATCTCACTGGGGTCCTGTACAGATGCAGAAGGACCTCTTTGTTCCTATACTCAACTCCTCTTGTTATGAAGGCCAACATGCCATTTGCTTTCTTCACTACCTGCTGTACCTGCATGCTTACTTTCACTGAGTGATGAACAAGGACCCCCAGAACCCGTTGTACTTCCCCTTTTCCCAACGACACCATTTAGATAATAATCTACCTTCCTGTTTTTGTTACCAAAGTGGATAACCTCACATTTATCCATATTAAACTGCATCTGCTATGCATCTGCCCATTCACCCTACCAGTCCAAGTCACCCTGCATTCTCAAAGCATCCTCCTCACAGTTCACACTGCCACCCAGCTTTGTATATTCAGCAAATTTGCTAATGTTACTTGTAAACCCTTTATCTAAATCATAATTATATATTGTAAATAGCTGTGGTCCCAGCACCGAGCCTTGCCATGAAAGGAACCCGTTAATCCCTTCTCTTTGTTTCCTGTCTGCCAACCAATTTTCTATCCACGTCAGCGCTCTACCCCCAAAACCATGTGCCCTAATTTTGCCCATTAATCTCTTGTCGGACCTTATCAAATGCTTTCTGAAAGTCCAGGTGTACTACATCCACTGGCTCTCCCTTGTCCATTTTCCTAGTTAACTCCTCAAAAAATTCCAGAAGATTAGTCAAGCACGATTTCCCCTTCGTAAAGACTTGCTGACTCAGACTGATCCTGCTACTGCTATCCAAATGTGCGGCTATTTCATCTTTTATGATTGACTCCAGCATCTTCCCCACTACTGATGTCAAGCTAACTGGTCTATAATTCCCTGTATTCTCTCTCCTGCCTTCCTTAAAATGTGGGATGACATTAGCTATCCTCCAATCCATAGGAACTGATCCTGAACAAAGGAACAAAGGAAAATGATAACCAATATATCCATGATTTCTAGAACCACTTCTGTAAGTACCCTGGGATGCAGACTATCAGCCCCTGGGGATTATCAGCCTTCAGTCCCATCAGTCTACCCAACACCTTTTCCTGCCTAATGTGGATTTCCTACAGTTCCTCCATCACCCCAGATCCTCTGGCCGCTAGTACATCAGGAAGACTGTTTGTGTCCTCCTCAGTGAAGACAGATCTAAAGTACCTGTTCAATTCACCTGCCATTTCCTTGTTCCCCATAATAAATTCACTCTTTTCAGTCTTCAAGTGTGCAACTTTGGTCTTAACTATTTTTTTCCTCTTCGCATACCTAAAGAAGCTTTTACTATCTTCCTTTATATTATTGGCTAGCTTACCTTCGTACCTCATCCTTTCTCCCCGTATTGCCTTTTTAGTTATCTTCTGTTGCTCTTTAAATGTTACCCAATCCTTTGCTATGTTGTACTTCTTATCTTTTATTTTTCAACTGTCCCTGATGTCCCTTGTCAGCCACCGTTGCCCCTTACTCCCCTTGGAATCTTTCTTCCTCTTTGGAATGAACTGATCCTGCACCTTCTGTATTATTCCCAGAAATACCTGCCATTGTTGTTCCACTGTCATCCCTGCTAGGGTATCTTTCCAGTCAACTTTGGCCAGCTCCTCCCTCATGACCCCATAGTCCCCTTTGTTCAACTGTACTACTGACACCTTCGATTTAATTGTACATGAAAACTTATCATATTTTGGTCACTACCTACTAATGGCTCCTTAACCTCGTTCCCTTATCAAATCCAGTTCATTACACAACACTAAATCCAGAATTGCCTTCTCCCTGGCACGCTCCAGTACAAGCTGCTCTCGGAATCCATCACGGAGGCGCTCCACAAACTTCCTTTCTTGGCTTCCAGTACCAACCTGATTTACCCAGTCTACCTGCATGTTGAAATCCCCCATAACAACCGTAGTATTACCTTTACGACATGCCAGTTTTTACTCTTGATTAAATTTGCACCCTATATCCAGGCTACTGTTTTGGGGCCTGTAGATATGTCCCATTAAGGTATTTTTTACCCTTACAGTTCTATCAGTTCTATCCATACTGACTTCATCTCCAGATTCTATGTCACCCCTCTCAAGGGACTCACCAGCAGTCACCATTACTCACCAGCAGAGCTTTCATTACTCACCAGCAGAGCTACTCCACCCCCTCTGCCCACCTGCCTGCCTTTTCGATTGGACGTGTACCCCTGAATATTCAGTTCCAGCCCTTGTCCTCTTGCAGCCATGTCTCTGTAATTCCCACTGCATCATACTTGACAATTTCTAACTGAGCCTCAAGCTTATCCACTTTATTTCTTATACTTTGCGCATTCATAATCAACACTTTGACTTCGGTATTTACCTCCCCTCCCACACCGGTCACTATTGGCCATGACCTCACTCCCTTCCTTATCCCTTCTCGAACTCTACTTCCCATTACTTTGGGAGTCTTTTGAAACTTTTTCCTGCACTCGCATTCCCTTTAACTCCATCTTTATACTCCTAATTTGTCAATTCCTGCCCCCCACTATTTAGGTTAAACCCACATGTGTAGCACTAGCAAACCTGCCTGCCAGATCGTTGTTTGGATAATAGCAGTTGTTCTGAGAGGATCATATGATTTACGTGAATATTCAAATTAGGCGTAGGCCGCTGATTCTAACCCTAACCGTAATGCTTTGTCATTTAATAAAACCATTAACTTCGGATCATTTTTCCAAGTACCTGCTTGTCCTCTGTTATTACAATATTGAAGTGGCTTATCCTGGTAACTTTCTGACCCGATAGGATCGATTGTGTCGTATGATGATAGTGGTGCAGATAAAGGTCAGGGAGACTTTTGTTTGGCATTCTTGTTGGACAAAGTCAATGTCTGGCATTTAGAAATGGATACAATTAATCTCATCTATTATTCCAAGTTTGGATGTCGTTAATATCATCTTGCTTATTTCATAACTGGAATGGGTGGCTGAGGAGCTACATAATCCCATGCAATCAGCCACGTTCCTATCAGACAGAACAGATTTGTTCTGTTACAGAATGACAGAATTTGACAGAACTGTTCGTGAAACAGTTGATGAGAGTTGGCCTCAGGACCCTCTAATGAAGAATTCCTGCAGTGAGTGCTGGAGTTGTGATGATTGGCTTGACAACCACTGCCATTCTTTTGCTTTATATACAATTCCAGCCACTGAACATTTTTTGAAATAACACCTACTTCCCAATTTACTGAGCACTGTACTTGATCAGTTGTTGCCTTGAAGCTTCAGGTAGTTAGTGTCACATTTGCTGTGATATTCATCTCTTGTGTCCATGCATGGATTAAGGTTATGATAAAGTCTTGGCTCAAGTAGTACTGGGTGAATCTGAACAGTGTTGGTGAACAGATCACTGGTGAGTCAGCTAGCCATAAGTACACAACCTTGCAGGATGTTTATTTATGAGTGGATTCTCCATTGCCCAAGGCCCAAGGTAGTTTGTATTTCCCTTACTTGTGTTTAAACTTCCTCATTTTGAATTGAAAAGTGACAACATTAATTTAGAAGAGTTTGAACAGCAGGAGAGGTGAGGTGTCAAGTAAGAAGCAGGATGCACGGTCTTGATAAATATGGTGTGCGGTTTGAGACTTGGCCTGGGTAAAACTGGATGCCAAGATTATAAAACTGTCTGATTCAACCTCAGAGTCTGGCCAGTGGGAGCAATGGAATCTGGCAACAGAGAGCAGCCTTCAGTACATTCAGTGCTTAGTTAGAAGAGAATCTGATTTTTCCACAAATGGGTTAACGCTTAACAGCTTAGTGATAATGCTGTGGTGTAGACAGGTTTTGAGCAGGTATCTTTTTTTTTGTCAGCATACAACATGTCTGATGATATTCATTCCTGTGGATAATGTCAGGCGGTTCTTAATAGAATGGAAGCCAGCGTGAAACCTAGGGGGAAATCCAGGGTCAAGTATGATGCTCAATGGAAATCAATTGAAATTGCAAATTGTATATTTAAGGAAGAGTCAGGCAATCTATGGAATTGGATGCAGAAGAGGGGCCGTGAGGGAGGATGGCATCGTTGATCTGTCAAACATCATGGAGAGATTGGGCAGGACGAGGCTAAATAATGCGCTGGACTCGGAACAAAAGCCTTTGTGATTTGAGGCAGAATATATTTTCAGGCATGCTCTTGTGGAATATCATGAAGATATCATGAACCCTGGCACCAACTATGTTGCCCTGGAAGTAATTTGGCACTTGCATTTTTAAGTGAACTATTAATGGTACTTTGCCTTTACGATAGTCGTCTGAAACAAAAAAAACTTTTTAAAATCTTTCAAAAGTGAACTAAATGGACATTTTGAGGTGCACCCCTTTTCTAAGTTCTAATCTTTTCTGAGCTGCACAGCACAGCCACGTGTCTTTCAGACCACTTTGTCTATGCCAACTAAGTGGTCTGAAGCAATAAGTTGGCATATTGGGTGAAACCCATTTCCCTGCATTTAGTCCAAAGTTCTCTAGACCCTTCCTATCCATATATCTGTCCAAAGGTATAAATCTACTTATGTAGATTGTGGAACATGTAAGACCTTCTGGGATCCTTAACCTTCCAGACTTTGGGAATTCTGACAGTCAGTAAACTTTCACAGTGCAGTGTTGCTGTTAGTCAGTGGACAAAATAAAACTCATGGAAAAGACTTGCTTTGTATAATTATGACGAGTTACGCTTGTAGCATTTGTTGTCAGTCTTGACCTTTATCAAGAATACCTCAGGTAAATATTGTATTGATCAGTTTTAGATGGAGGTATCATATTCTGCAAACATAGCTGTGAGGGGTAACAAGGGTCATATGTAATCAAGAGAAGCCTTCGTGTTTTGATAACCAACTAACAATACATAAAATCCACAGGTGGTTCTGCAGGGATCCAATAGTTCAATATCTCTGATATGTTATTTTCCATCTTGAACATTAAAATAACAGTACTTTTATGTTTCAATAATGTCACTTCTCATTCTTCTAAACTCCAATGTGTGTAGTCTCCACCTACATTCATATGGTAATCCTCCATATCTCAGGAATCAAATCCTGAGCTTCTCTGCACTGCTTCCATTGCCAGTTATTTATTTCAATATGGAGACCAAAGTTGCATGCCGTACTCCTGATGCATTCACACCAGTGCCCTGTATATTTACGTGAAAATGCTGTGTTTCATGCACCACAGATCCCTTTGTACCCCAATGTTTTGTAGTTAGATTTCATTTAAATAATAGTTTGCTGTTTTATTTTTCCTTCCAAATTGGATAAATACACATTTCCCCACATCATTGTCTTATTGCCATAGTCCCTGCCCATTTCCTTAATTTATTTATGCAGGCTCTTTGTGTTCACACAATTTACAATCCGATACGATACAATAGAACTTTTTTTATCCCAGGAGGGAAATTGATATGCCAACAGTCATCAAAAAGACATGAAACATGAAATTAAAGTGACAGGTGGAAAGGCTTGGAAGATCTGCCAAGATTGAGGAGGTGGGGGGGGGGGGGGGGGGGGAGGAGAGTCAGTCTCAGTCTCAGTCTACCCCACAACATAAGGGAGAGGAGTTGTAACGTTTGATAGCCACAGGGACGGAGGATCTGTTCCTGCATCTTGGTGGAATCAGTCTGTTGCTGAAGGTACTCCTCAGGTTGATCAGTGCATCATGGAGTGGGTAAGCTGTATTGTCCAGGATGCTCCGCAGTTTGAGGAGCATCCTCCTCTCCATGACCATCTCCCATGAATCCAACTCCGCCCTCAGGAGTGGGATCTACTCACCATGTTACTCTTGGTTCTTTCTACCAAGTTATTAATATAGATAGTGTACAGTTAAGGCCCCAACGCTGGCCATGTGGCACCCACTGCTGCCAACCTGAAAATGACCCCTATATTTCTAACTTTCAGTTTTTTGTCATATATCCATATCAATTTATATGCACAAACCTGTGTGCACGTACCCTGTGCAATACCCTTTTTATTGGCTCCTTATAAAATACATTCTGAAGATCTATATATAGTATTTTCCAACATTACTATCACCCATCTTGTGTTATTACATCCTCAAGGAACTTTTTTCAGAAGCAAATTTGCCTTTCAAAAGATTATGTTTTCTATGTTGGAATATCTTAGAATTCTCAAACAATAAATGTCCACACCCACATAAAAGTGATTTTAAGGAAAGATATATATTATATCTTCCTTTAAACATTGTTGTTTCTTACCCGTGGTACCCTTTGCATTATCTTCAGGACTCTGGTAATTATGTCCTTTTAATTCATAACCTGTTTGGTAAAGCAAATTTTAAGGGTAATGAACACCAGCACAATATAATTTCTAAATAATGAACTGAAATGCAACCTTTTGTTAAAACATTGGAATTTTTGAGAAGTTTTAAAATTATCATGAATTCTAGCATGTGCTTTTTATATGCACATATTGGTCAATATAAGATCATCGCGGGTCAATGTAAACCATTTAAACAAATACTGGAATGACAGAGTGCAAATAAAATAATGTTTTCTTTATTTTGTCCTCAAAAGAAGTTTTTGCAACCATGATATATTTAGATTTTATGTTGTGATTTTTCAACAAGCTGTTCTCCTTCTGTGAAATGTTTAATATCGTCCAATAAACAGCTCACACAATTTGGAATTTCACAACCATCTCATCTTGTTGTCCAGGTTGCATTGATTTTCAGATGTATGACGACTGTTTTGTGTGACTTAAGGGCCTGTCCCACCAGCATGCGATTGCATGCATCTAGCGCGACCAAACGTGGTCGCTTGAGGCATACGGCCGCGCAGGGCCGGTCCCACTTCGAGCCGCGGAGGCGTATGAAGTTGTGCGGGGCTGGTCCCGACATCGCGTGGGGCTCCGAAAATCCTGCACTGTTCGAAAGTTCCGCACGCCAACGGCCTGTCGGCCCGCAGGCGCATTGAGGGCGTACGCAGCCTCTTGACGTGCCGTTGCGTGATGACGCCACCGCCCAACGCCGTGCGACATCCAAATTCAGTCAGCCCGCCTCCTGCCCAGCTGATTGGTGAGTATGATGTCAGGACCAGCCCCGCACAACTACATACACCTCCGTGGTTCGAAGTGGAACCGGCCCCGCGCGGCCGTACGCCTCAAGCGACCGCGTTTGGTCGCGCTAGACGCATGCAATCGCATGCTGGTGGGACAGGCCCTTTACTCAAGGGCAAAACCAGGGTACTAAAAATCTGCAGTGGGCAAAAGGATATGTCCAAGGCTGTGATACGCAAAAGTGAGAGCAAGCATTTAATGCGAGGTCACCTATGTTAATCTTTTGTCTGAAACATAAAGGTTAAGAATGCACCATCAATTCTTTCTGCAAACCATCACAAATTATTTTCCAAATCCAAATAAAATGTATAAAGTACTTCATTCAGGGAGATAAGCTTCCTTAGTGTCACTTTAACTAATTACTGTCATTAACATTTCAAGGACGTTGTACTACCAAACACATGAAGAATTAAATGGTATGCGATTTATCCTTTTCTTTAGTTTAGTTTAGTTTAGAGATACAGTGTGAAAACAGGCCCTTCAGCCCACTGAGTCCACGTCGACCAGCAATCCCCGCACATTAACACTATCCTCCACACACGAGAGACAATTTATAACTTTACCAAGCCAATTAATCTACACACCTGTACGACCAAAATAACATTTAGAGCAAGCTAAAGCCAGTAAAGTCCATCGGGTCCTCGATGAGGTAGATAATAGTTCAGCACTGCTCTCTGGTTGCAATAGGATGGTTTGGTTGCCTGATAACAGTTGGGAAGAAACTGTAAAGAAGGTGTATGGCATCCCTACCTCCATCGGTTGCAGCATGAGTATAAAAGTCACAAAGTCATGTTGCACATAGGTGCAACATGACTTTGATAAACATGACTATGATAAAACATAGGGTAGGTTACATTTGGAGTATTATGTGTAGTTCTTGTCACTGCATTACAGGAAGGATGTGGCGATTTTGAAGAGGGTGCAGAAAAGGTACACTGGGTTGCTGCCTGGATTAGAGAGTATTGGATTGGAAATTTGCCCAGAGTAAAGATAGGAAGAGGTTGAATAAACTTGGATTCTTTTTTCTGATGGTTTGGAGGAGTAACCCGAGAGGCATGGATAAGGTAGATAGTCAAATTATTTTTCCCAGGATGGAAATGTAAAATAGTAGGGAGCATAGTTTTAATGTGCGAGTGGGAAAGTTTAAAGGAGATCAATAAGTTTTTCTTTATACAAACACATGGAACTTGTCGTTAGCAATGGCAGTGGAGGCAGATACAATAATGCTTTTTAGAAGTCAATTAGATAGGCACATTGACATGCAGAGAATGGTGGGATGTAGATCATATGCAGGCTGATGTGTAGTTTAAATAAGTTTCATGGTCGTCACAGACATGGTGGGCCAAAGGGCCTGGTTTTATGCTACACTGTTTTATATTCAATGTTCAATAGAAGCCATCCGATCCGGATGCATCCCACCTTGGTATGGCAACTGCTCTGCCCAAGACCACAAGAAATTGTGGAGAGTTGTGAATGCAGCCCCATCTATCGCACAAACCAGTAGAAAACCATCTCCAACCTCTTACCTCCCCCTGTGACTCCAATCTATATTTCATGCTGTCTCTGAAAAGTATCCAGCATTATCAAGGACCTTATTATACACCTTAGTCATTTTCTCTTCTCCAATCTCCAGTCAGGCAGAAAATAGAAAAGTTTGAGGTCACCTACCACCAGATTCAAAAACTGCTTTACTGCTTTTTATCGAACTCATGAATGGACCTCAGATGTGAGGTATGAATTTCTGAACTTCCAATCTGTCTTGTTGTGGTCTTTGTACTTTTTTTTAAATCTGTACTTTTTCTGTAGCTTGAACACTATAGTCTGCACTCTGCTTATTTTCTCTTTTGTGCTACCTGAAGTACTCATGTATGGTATGATTTGTCGGGATAGCACCCAGAACAAAGTTTTTCACAGGGTTACACAAAAAGCTGGAGAAACTCAGCGGGTGCAGCAGCATCTAAGGAGCGAAGGAGATAGGCGACGTTTCGGGTCGAGACCCTTCTTCAGACCTTGGTTTTTCACAGTATTTGGGTACACATGATAATTAGAAACCACGACCAATACCAATATGCTGAATTTACTGACTGTACTTAAAGTGAGGCTGACATTTCTACTTGTTTATTTCAAATAGTTAAAAGAACAAAATTCTGAGATCCATTTGAATATTGCCCATTTTTGGAGACATCAGATCAGAAGCAGCACATACTCCTCCTCCTCCATTCCTTATCTGAACATATCCGTCCATCCGGTTTTCCATTTCACTCCTCTCCACATCTGACACCCTTTAGTCTCGTTTTTACCTCTCGGCTCTGTCACTTACTCCACCCATCAGTCAACATCGGTCAACTATATTCACCTGACACTTGCCAGGCTTTGTCTCACCTCCACCTCTCTTTTCCAGCTTTCTCCCCCATACTCCAAATTGGTTTGACGAAGGGCCCCAACCCGAAATGTTGCCTGTCCATTCCCTCCCCTGATGCTGCCTGACCAGCTCAGTTCCTCCAGCAGTATAGTGTTGCTCAAGATTCCAGTGTCTGCAGTCTTAAATCGGATGCATATTCTAAGTGACTTAGAATATTCTGCACATATTGAACCAAATAGCACCAATATCGAACAGAAGGTACAGGTGACAGATATAGCCCAAGAGATTCCTCATTGGCAAATGTAGGACTCTGTTTTCTGTTGTTATAAAGAAATGAAACTTTTGAAGCATATGAAAATAAAATGTACACATGGAGGCCTTGGACAAATAACCGTCATAGCTTAGATTAATGCTGAAGCACAATGTTTGACCAAATGGTGTGTGGAGTACACACTGAGCATCTGTGATATTGCTTTGGTATCTGAGATATTTTGTAGAGATATGAAATGCCTGAGGAGTTCTAAACAATATATTTTTTTTTAATTGCCTCATGGATCCAGCAATATCATAAAATAATTTAAGAATACATTATCTGAATGGATGCTGGCTGAGAGAGAACAAACAAATGAGCAGATGGATTCATTATTTGATTCTCCACAAGAATCTGTGTTTGCATGGCATTCAGCATTGCAATGGCAGACATGGGCATGCAGCAGTGGAGCTTTGAAGGGGGTTGATAATATCTGTTACGCAGATCAGTAGCAACACTGAGTAAAAATCAGTCAATGTGCAAGCTCTTCTGCATATTTGTCTTTACTCTTACAAAAATCAATTATTGCTTCTTTCTCAGCAAGCCATTAAGTCCAGATGCCTGCACCCTAGCCACATGCAAGAGCACACGGTGAGGCTGTAATGAGCTTGAATGACTGGAGGGCGAATTAAAGGTGTCCCACGAAAGTAGCAGTAAAGGGCCTGTCCCACTTACGCGACCTTTTTGGTGACTGCCGGCACCCGTCATAGGTCGCTGAAAATTTTCAACGTTGAAAATTCAGTGGCGACCAGAAAGACGCTACGACTCTTTGGGTGACGAGGAGACTTCTCAGGACCAGAGGGTTGTTGCCAGGGGGTCGCCTGTATGGTCGTGAGAGGTCTCCTCGTCACCCAAAGAGTCGTAGCATCTTTCTGGTCGCCGATGAATTTTCAACATGTTGATAATTTTCGGCGACCTATAACGGGTGCCGGCAGTCATCGAAAAGGTCACGTAAGTGGGACAGGCCCTTAACTTTGCTGCCCACGGGCAAGACAAACAGGGATGCATTTGTAGAATAAAGAAACCTTAAAAGAAAAACACTATGGGTTGATCAACTGCTTATATTTGGTTAATTACTTTACTTACAGCAATTGGACTGCAAATGAAGTATTTAATTGGCTGCAAACCACTCTGGATAAGTGATGTTCTGTACATAGTTCATTTTTAGGAGATCAGAGAATGCTTGCCCTAAGAATAGGTACATTAGAAGTTGAATGAACTGATATAACATGGCAACTAGTCTATTTGAGTAAGGGCAAAGTGAAGAACTAATTGCTCTAACTTTTATCACATATAAAATTAAAAACAAAAATATCACCCAGACTAACCGTAAACTAGTAACTTCATCTTGGGCTATACTACAGAGTACAGTAGCTGCACTTGGTACATCTTTCAATTAGTGTAAACCACAGCAATCTTAAAAGGCTGTTTCTATATGAGATAAAAACTTACCAAGACTTTTTGTATTATAGGGTGATTGATTGTAGGTTTTATATCCCACTCCATAAACTAGGGTTACAGACATAGACATCAGAAGCGCACCAATTTCATTTGAAATCATACTTGATGGTAAATTCTGCAAAGGTTCAAAAAATATATACATTTATAATCGATAACGAATGGAGCAATAAATATTTATTAGTATAATGAAATATATAGTATCAAAATGAAAATTTGAGACTAACAATATGCTACACACACCTTTTAAGTTATATTGATTTTGAAAAGTCTTGACGTCCACCTTTCAGACAAATTATTGAATATTTCTATGGATGATGTCTTTCTTAGAGTCCGTGTTTCAGAATATCATTTGACATAAATTAGCAAAGAACTACAAAGAGATAAGTATACATATGTAATAATCTATCCCGTTCAAAACAAGTTGAAATCGGGCACATGGCATTCTTGCTCCTTTGCATGTGACATAATTTAAAAAATGAAATATAACATACCAGTGTATTTTCTCTTCTGGACTGTATTTCAGTTTTGCATCCCCTGTTGGATTATTCCCTGATAACTTGGAACATCTGAAGCAGAAGTGCTTTCGAAAGTATAAATGCTGGTACTTATATATGAGCGACTCTGACATACACAGTAGCAAATTTAAAAACTCCTCCCTTTAAATGGAAGTAATAACTATGCTGTTTTCTTTTAACTTTTAAAAGTGCATCAGGTTGGTGGTTTTGTTGTCATGTGTTATCTCCTTTCTGAATGATGTCCAACATGACCATGCAGACAGTTTTCAAAAAGAAATGTGCAAAAAAAGTTTTCAACTAATGGGCATATTCACTAATGTTGCGCAACATTTTTCCCCAATATTTCTGGAGTACTGAAGGACCATAAGGCAACATTTCAATGGTTTTCAGCAATGATATTACTGAAAATATTCTTCAGGTTTTTTTTTACTAAACTTATCAAAGTAAATCCAATATGAGCCTGGCTAATCAGAACACCTAAGTGGAAGACCTCGATTTTATTCACATACTTAGATCAATATCTTTGTTTTTTTTGTTTAATTATCTGAAATTATGCAAATGAATGTGATAATAATGAAAATATCAACTTTGAACCATATTTCATAAATACTCTTTTATGAAATATAAACTAAAGGTTTATCTCTTAATATCTGACACGATTAGTCAATCAAGAATATTTGTACAGTAGAGTATTAGCTTAGACACAAATTGAATCTAAGCATTATTCTTTACTTTTTATCACGTGGTGAGTGAATTATTTCAACCTGGACATTCATGTAGGAAAGCAGGAACTCAGATCTGTAGTGGGATGGCACATTTTCAAAGGGTTTCTCTCAAAGATTTATATAAAAAATAGATGTCTGATAATTGACATGCAAACTAGTAGAATTGGTAATGAAAAGTCTTGTTTATTCTGTTGGATGTAGATGTCCCTAGAATGGCCAACGTTTATTGTCCTGAGCAAAGTTGCTTTTGAATATGCTGATGAACATTAACCTGAACCACAGCAATCCTTGAGGTGAAGTTATTCCGACAGTGCTGTTGCATAGACAGTTCCAGGGTTTGGACTGAGCAATAATGAAGGAACAGTGAGATATTTTTATCACAATGATGCATGCCATTACCCGCATCCCTACCCCCATCTCCCCGGAAACTGCCGTTTGGTAGATGCATTAAAGGACACAAAGTGCTAGAGTTACTCAGCAGGTCAGGCAAGTTGGTTAGAGCTGCCCAGATGAGTAACGAAAGTGTCATTATTCGATGATAAACACTGCAGTCACAATTGCACTGGGATGGTGGTAATGAATATGTGATATGCTACCTGTCATCCAGGCTACTCTGTCCTGATGGTGCCATTCTTTGGTTTGTTTGGAGCTGGACATATTTAGGTAAATGTATAGTATAACATCGTGCTCTCGACATGTGCCTTGTAAATAGCGGAAAGTTTTGGAGTGCCAAAAAGTAAGTCAATAGCCACAACATTGTATATGCTCTTTCAGTAGATATGTGTACGGCTGATCCAGTTGATTTTTTGGTCAATGGTGATATTCACCATTGTAATGTAATTGAATATAAAAGGGCAGGGGTTTGATTCTCTCACTTGTCTCTCAGTTGTTTCACAGGCTGATACTTTCATGTCATGAATGATGTGTAGAACTGAATAGGACATACTTGCAAGATATCTCGGGCATTTGACCTATGCTGGAAGGAAGCCCATTGATGAAGTAGTTGAAAATAATTTGACCTGAGAATTTGCCCTAAGCAACTCCAGCAATGATGTCCTGGGGTTGATACGATAGAGGTTCTATTACTGCAGCTATTTCCCTTTTTGCAATCATTGGATACTTTTCAGGTGATGTCCATTGACTTCAGTTTTACCAAGACTTATTACTGCACCTGGACAAGTAGTGCCATGGTGATAAAGGCCATCATTTCACCTCACTTCCAGAATTCAGCTCCTAGTTCATGTTTGGATCAAGCCAGTGATAAGTACTGGAGATGAATGGTTTTAATAGGCATTGGGGAGCAAATTATTGGGATGCAAGTGCCATTATTTAGCATTATCGATGACACATCCCATCATTTTGCTGATTTTTGATATTAAGCTGCTTATAACTAGCCATCTTGGTTTTTCCTGCATTTTGTGAACATGACATAGCTGGGTTATTTTCCTGTTGATGGTGTACATGCCAGTATTGTAGCAACATGGTCAAGGTGCTGCTGGTTCAGAAGGATAGGTCATCATTACCACGGCCAGTGTGATTTCTGGACCAATGGCTCTTTTTTGTATCCAGCACGAGTCATTTCTTGATATCATGAAAAGTAAATTGATTTAGTTGAAGATTGGTATCTCTGATGGTGGGATGTAGCGAGGCAGTTTGGATGAATTATCTACTCTGCATTTCTGGCTGATCGTGGTTATGAATGAAATGGTCTTTTCTCTAGCACTCGCGTGCTAAGCTCCACCATCATTTCGGATTGGGTTAGGCCTCCCCCTTGTAAACTGTTAAAGCATCCATCACTATTTATGATTGATGTGAAATCACAAGAGCTTTTGTTCTGATCTACTGTGTGCAGGATTGTTTAACACTGCCTATTGAATGATAGATAGATAAAATGATTGATCATAGGATGGTAGAAAATGTGCTGTCGTGAATAAATAGTAAACACGTTCCACAGTTGTCAAACTCATGGTATGTTCACCTTGAAATGCTTCGGTTAACGATATTAAATAGGGAAGTTGATTAGAACCACTATCAATGATTTAGTACTTGTCCAAATATTAATTACCTGGATTACCTGATTGTATAACTACACTAATTTCATTGCGAATTGATGACTGCTGTTATTTGTAATTATGACAATTTTGAATTTGAAATAATTTCTTGAGTGTGGCACATTTTATATTCCATTACAGGAAAAACGTGGTTGCTTCAGTTTTCGATGCAGTTTAATAAAATAAAAGCTCTCAAAATTATATTTTTGGCCTAGTGATCTAAAGGAATTACGTTTATGAGGACTAAATCTAATTGCTTTATTGCCTATTAAAACACTAAATAGGTTAAATGGGTGGTTTGAATGCTTACCAAGGTACAGTGAAAAGCTTTTGTTGCGTGCCAACCGGTCAGCGGAACGACAATACATGATTACAATCAAGCCATTCAGTGTACAGATACATGATAAGGGAATAAAGTTTAGTGCGAGATAAAGCCAGTAATGTCCAATTAAATATAGCCTCTGGGTTTCCAACAAGGTAGATAGTAGTTCAGGACTGCTCTCTAATTGTGTTAAGATGGTTCAGTTGCCTGATAACAGCTAGGAAGTGACTGTCCCTGAAACTGGAGTTAGGCATTTTCACACTAATGTACATTTTGACTGATGGGAGAGAGGAGTAGAGGGAGAAACTCTGGAGGAAATGGATATGTTGCATTTTGGGTCAGGACACATCTTCAATCTGAATAAGGGCCCTGATCCAAGATGTTAGCTATCCATGTTCTCCAGAGATGCTGCCTGGCCAACTGAGTTTCTCCACCTCTTCATGTCTTTTTTGAATAAAATGGAATGTGAAGCAAAGCAAGAAACATGCAGTGCAAAGTTTGAAAATATAAATGTTGTGCAAGGTTAAAAAGGAACGGATGATTGAGTACTTGGCGTTCAAACAAAAGATAAAGAAAGAATGGTAAATGTGATGATTCTCAGTTTCAGTGGAGTGATGAATACATGACATTTCAGAGAATCTTTTTTAATTTTCACATGCATTGTTAGGGTTATTTTGAGAATATGACATGTGGGTGCTGCATTTCATTGAATTATAGAAAATATGCAACACAGAATATGGCCATTTGACCCATGGCAGTTTATCTTAAGGCAACTCAGGTTTTTCTCTGCTTTTAGTTTTTGGTCTATAGCCCTGCCAAGTCACAACTTTTCAGTTACACCGAGTATTGTTCAAAGGTATTACCCTTTGGGCAATGCCTTTTCATTATTTCTACTTTTCAATTACTCAGTTTATGACCCTTCCCCTAGGAGAAATAGGATAGTCCTATTTCCTCTATCTCGGCCTCTCATATTTTGATAAGCTTTAACTAAATACCCTTCAGTCTCCCCACCAAATAAAACAACCGTAGCTTATTGAATCTTCACTCACTTCTAATGTTTTTGGCACAGCAACACCATTGCCCAATGCAATCACATGTGGAGATTAAAACTATACACAATATTCCAAATGTGCCCCAGTTTCAGTATAACTTACTTGTGCTTTGTGTTTTATGAATGCAACATCCCTGATTCCTGTTCAACAACTTTAATAACCTATCATGCTGCCTTGGCATATACTTCAAACTTTCTCTATTCTGCCACACCACTTAATATCTTACAGATTGCTCCTTACTTGTTGCAGTTCCCCAAATGCATTGCCTCTCACCACTTTGTCCAACTGACCAGACCGTCTATAAATTGCTGAAGTTCAAAACTTCTTCTCCTTGTAAACCACGCAATCAATTATTTTATCCTCAGCATACCCTCCCCCTGTTTTGTGAAGACAGTTGCAAAATATTCCATAGGATATTTACACATATGCCCACGGTCATATTCAAGTTATTTTTTAACCTAAAAGATTTTTACATTTTCTTTAATTATCCTCTGACATTTAATGTACTTACATACTTTGATTTATGTTTGCCAATATTTTCCATACCCTCGCTTTGCTTTCTAATTTTCTTTTGATTTGACACCAACACATCCTGCACTCTCCCAGACATACTGCTGCATTAAGCTTGCTTTGTCTGGTGCAAGTTTCTTATGTCTCCCTTATCCTATCCTCAATGCACATTATATTCCAATGGGATCGAGGTTTGGCAATCCCAATCTGTTTCTGTGAAGAGAAATAATTACTTTGACTTTCTTGAATTGTTCCTTAAATGCCTTCATTTTTTAGACTGATTTACTTTAACGGCATTGTTTCTTGTTCCTCATTGCTAAACTACTTCTTAAGATTAGTTATGTCACAAAACAGTATCTCTAAAACTGTATTTTGAATTGCCCTCCCCAGTGCCTTACCATCACCAGACCCATTTGCTGAACTTTGCAAATACTGTGCATAAATATTCTTCTGCATGTTATGTAGGAATTCTCATCCATCTGTATTTTTGGATTGACCATTTCACTATTACTAACAAGGTTATTGAAAATTGTTAACTGAGTAAACTTAATTTACATTACATGCACACATACTGTTTTTCATGATTTGAAAGAAAAAGTTAAAGTGAGCTTTCAAATGTCTATACTTTGATGAAGACGATTTGCAGTGGGATCATTTAAAAATATTTCTTACCTTAAATCTGGTTCTAAATCAGGCGTAAATCAACCAATGAAAATAACTTTCCTGTAGTGATGAAAAAGTTCATATTAAACTGTCTCTAAACCCAGTTTTAGAGATGTAGTTTTAAGTGCATGAAGCATATAGGAAATTACTGATAATTTAGTCTTGAATTGGCAATATTACACAGACCCCACAAAACGTCTAGGATGACATATCCTATTATAAGAAAAGATGTGGTGGCATTGTGATGGTGCAGAAAACAGATGAAACTAAAGTTGATAACAATTAGGAAAGGAACAAGCAGATAAACTGTAGGGGTGGCTGAAAAGAGGTTTAGAAATAATGAAAGTTCATGATAATATTGATGGAGTGTTTAAGAAGTTGCAAAGCAGCTATATAATCATGTAGACATAAGGGACTGCAGATGCTTCTTACCAGAAAAAAGACACAAAGTGCTGCGTCTACTATAATCAGCTTGAAGAAGGCTCCCAATCTGTAACATTGCCTATTCTTGTCCTCCTGACCCACTGAGTTATTTGAGCACTTTGTGTCTTTTCTTCCAATCATGTCATTAGGGTGGTAAGAAGCTAATGAAAAGAAAGCTTTGCCTTGATCCCATCACCGCGAAACATTGATGCATGGGGGTGGAAGATTGCAACCTTCACGTGGTCCGCCCTGTTGCGACGAATGCAATCATCCGGGCGTGCACAATCAAATAAGATCAAATAGAACATTGTCCTACAACTTTAGGCCATACGCAAGAAGAAGAAGATTGATGCATGTAATGCAGGGATGGGTTTGAGTGGCATTTCAATGGTATATAGGAAGGATGTATCAGACAATATATGGATGATTATTGTAATTATTGGAGAAGGGACATGATAAGGAGAGCAGAGATGGGGAAAAGGGAATTAAAAGGGTGGATGAGGGCCCTCTGAGCCATTACATTGGTTATGTATAATGAAAAAGGAATCACCTGAGCCAGATCGCCAGCAGTGGATTCCATAGTATGGAAACTGCTCAACTGCATTGCCTTTAAGGAGCATTGATGTGGACTTTACAGGATTTGCACTATTTGCTTCAACGTGATAAATCTGCCTCATCTGCAAACCACATGTGATCAAAATCCTAGAAGGTGCATAGAATATATTGGTTTTCATTTGGGTTACTCGTATTAATGTATCAGACATATAGGGGATCTAAAAGGAATTTGACAAAATGTGTCCATAGTCTTTTTTTAAACAATTAATTTGTTATTGAAATTGAATCAATGTTAAAAAAAAGTATGGTACTAAGTGGTATATTTTGTAGGCAGGTGTATTTTTACCTGTGGGATTGAGCAAAAACTAGAGACTATTGATATAAGATAATCACCAAAAATTGATGTCTGGAATTCCAGACTCTAGGAGATTGTGAATTTAGATTGATTCTTCGGGAGTAAATGGAGGCCAGTGTAGATATTGGACAAATATTTCAACGTAACTCAATATGCATTTAGTTTGTAATATAATGTATATAGGTTCAACTACAAGTGCAGAACTCATGCTTACAAACGTTTTAATGTGTGATCCATTCAGGAATTCCATTTTCAAAATATCTGATATAATTAATAAATACATTTCTTCTTTTTTTTGTCAGCCAACATAACTGACCATATAGGAAGGAAGAAGACTAATGAAATATTTAAGAATGACCACATAAAGATCTTGTTATACAAGGTGTTGCATGAGACATCTTGTCTATAATTGTACAAGACCTTGGTGCGGCCACACTTGGAAAATTGTGTTTAGTTTTGGTCATCATTCTATAGAGGAAATGCCTTTAAGCTGGAAAAAAGTGCAAATACGTTTTTTTGTGGATGTTTCCATAATCTCAGCTATAGGGAGAAGTTGGGGAAGTTTAGACTTTAATTTTTGGAGCACAGAAGACTGAGAGATGACCTAAAAGAGATGTATAAAACCATGACAGGATGAGGTGAATGTACAGTCTTTTTCCCCAAGTGGGTGAGGGCATAGGTTTACTGTGAGAAGGAAAAGATTTAATAGGAATCTGAGGGGGGAAGTATTTCACACATTGTGTGGTGGTTGTATGGAGCATTCTGCCAATTGAATTTGTTGAGGCAGGGTAAATAACAACATTTAAATGACTGTTTTTAGCTGGGTATATTTCAAACAACCCAACAGTTTTTTTTTGAATGGGAGTTTAATTTAGCATGGTGGGTCTCTATAAGTATAAGGAAGTGGCAATGGTTTGGATGTGGATCAAACGTTCTTGAAGTATTCAAATTATGTAATCCTGTTGTATCATGCGCATTATGAATTTAAGTTAAGCATTTATTAATCAATTCATGCAAAACCTGCATTATTTATTAATACAGTTTAAAACAGGAAATTAATTTGCACAGTTTTAACGTGTTAATAATTAAAAATAATAAATAATATTTTTTCTGATTGTGTATTCCATTGTGGGCTCCACTTTGGGTTCTCTGCAAAAGCTTTCTAAAAATTAATTCACCTTATTGAAAATAACTTCCTATAGTGATCACTGTTGATGACCTTTCCATTAACTGGTTCAATCTTGTGATTCCACATTCTTCAGTTGTGTTATCTGTGAAAATTACATAAATTATGACAGAAAAAGGATATCTAATCCAAAAAAAATCTCCCATTCCTTGGTGTGTCAGATATTAATCTAACTCCATTATTTAAAAAAAAAACAAGTTGCTCATATTTTCTCAAATTGTGAGGGATGTTTTTGCTAAGAAGTGAAACCCTTCCCAATTCTGGAACATTAGCTATAATATAACCAGGTGCAAGTTAAAGTTTCCTTACATTATGTTCTGTCTCGATCCAGCTATGTTTGTATAACGTTGGTTGTAATTCCCCTTTTGAGTGGCCTCTTTGTGTGTTACGGCCAAATAATTTGGAATAAGATTCAATTTATTGTTGAAATTGGATTGGCTCAATTCACAATGGACCAATAGAGTTGGTGGACAGAAGGGACTTTCATAGCATTAGTCTGACCAGTGTTTACCCAAAACCTCAAAGCTTGCTCTAATGCTAACCAGTGTGATAGAAGCAAAATAAAAATATGACATACTGCTAATAATTAAAATGTTAGATATGACAAAAAACTGACAAAAACACTGAACTGTCATCTTACGCAGTTGTTGAGAATGTTATCCATTCTTTGCTACACTGTATGACTTTCCTATCTGTAGTGGCCTACATGCTCATAATCATAAATCAACATGGTCTTTAAACGGGGATGTCTTCTATTTGCTCAATGTACTACTGTCTTGTAACCACAAGCAGCAAGTCACGGAGGTCTAAGCTCAAATGTCTGGCTGTAATTATGAAGCTTTCACAAAGTGCCAGTCCTCAAATAGCTCCCACTGCTCTACCCAAATGGCAGTCTAGCTTCTGGGCTTTACTTGTTTATTTTGATAATGTAGATATCTTCCTCCACTTCCATATGCGGTATCTGACCACCCTTCACTCAGAGATTTTACTGGGCTTTATCATTGTTCTTTCATTGACAGGTTAATGTCAATGTTTTAGTTTGAGATCCCTTTTCATGGACTCTGCAGCCAGTGGAAAAAGTAGTCTTACTTCACCATGCTTCAAGGCCTGTGAGTCTGTACCTTCCTTTGTAACTGGATCCTTGACTTCCTCATCAGCAGATCTCAATCAATGAGGATTGGTAATGACATCTCCCTTCATTGACCATCAACAAAGAAGAACCCCAAGGCGGCGGCCTTAGCCCACTGCTCCACTGTCCTTATATTTATGACTGTAATGAGGCACAGCTCCTATATCAACTATAAATTTGCTGACAACACCACTGTTGCTGGCCGAATTATGAGTGGTGATGAGTTAACATGCAGGAGAAAGACAGAACACCTGGTTGAATGGTGTTGCAACAACAACCTCTTTTTCAAGGTCGACAGGACGAAGGAACTAATAGTTGACTTCAGAAAGAGAACGTCTGGAGACCACGTCCCAATTTTATTTGTGGGTTTGCGATGGAGAGATTTAGCAGCTTCAAATGCCTGGGCATTAACATCTGCGATGCTCTCTCAACACATTGATGTAATCACTCGGCAGTGTCCCTTCTTCTATTGAAGTTTAAAGAGATTTAGCAATTTCATAGGTAGACAAAAGTGCTGGAGAAACTCAGCGGGTGCAGCAGCATCTATGGAGCAAAGGAAATAGGCAAAGTTTCGGTCCAAAACCCTTCTTCAGACCTTCTTCTTAGCATTTTCATGAATACTTGGAAAAACCTCCACCGATATACTGCAGAATGTATCCTGACTGGTTGCATCATGGCCTGGTACAGCAATTCCAACATACAGTGGAGGACTCAGCCAGGTCCATCAAGGGCACAGTCTTTTTGTGTTTTCTAATTGGAGCTTGCTTTTCTACACAACCTTTTTTTTCTCTTTGCTATCTTTGAAAATGTATGTGTAATTTATGTATGATATATGTGTTTGTTGTGTGTGTTGTCTGAGTCTAAATGCCTCTCATGCTGTTGCAATTATTATTTTCAATGCACGCATATGCCACAGTATATGTTCATATGACAATAAACTCAACTTGACCGTGCTACTTTAATCAGTAAAGTTTCAACACCTTCAGGACGTATAGTATCCATAGAATCTGTTGTGGCTTCTCTGCTTGGGTGAAAATAGTCCAATTACCTATACTCCCTGAATGTTTTGGTGTTCCATATCTGCAATCATGTTGTTGATTGCTCTAATTGTACTGTTCTTGCTATAACTGGGAGCCCTCAATTGCACATTATACACTTCCTAAAACTAAATCAATGTTTATTATTCATAGCATTATCATTAATCTTTCCTTTGTGGTTTTGTTAGTGAAATCAAAAATACCTATTTTACACTCAGACGTTAACGGTTCATCATTTAAGACATACTTGATTATTTGAATTTAAATTCCCCAGTTGCCTGGGTGGGATTTGAACTTATCTTAAGATCAGTATTCCTGGTATCTTGAAACCAGTCAAGTAATCTAACTATCATGCTCTGTACCCATTCATTTAGTTTTGTACTGTTCTGGTCGTCTGCCAACTATAACCTCCTGCAGGCTTCCACTGCCTGCACAGAAGTAATTAGAGAGGAACACGGAAAAAGCATTGTCATGCATAAAGGTAGAGTTAATTAGTTTACCAGTTTTCAAACCCAGTGGTATTTTTATAGATATATATCAGGAGAATTAGTGATAAGTCATAATACAAACCATTGTATAAAAGAAAACAATTGATTCCATTTTCAATAAGAATGAAAAGGGCCTGACTTTGTCCTGTACTGTCTGTGAAATATATTAAGTGAACCCTTGTATGGTACTGGTAGGGGAAGAAGCACCACTTGCACAAGGGAGCCAAAAGCACATGACAGCATTTTAATTTAATTAAACAAAACAGTAATGGATAATGTAGTGGAACACAGGAGAGACAACTAGCTGGGATCTGATAACTTCCACCTTTGGGTAGTAAAACAATGAGAGACGCTGCTGATGCAATGTTTGTAAGTTTCTAAGCTCTATTTTTTAAAATATTTTATGGGATTAATGCATGTTGGTTTGAAATTTGTTAATGCCATTTTTATTTACAATGAAATGAGGGAGAAATTATAGATATTTACATTTTATTGGTTTTAGGAAGGTGTGTGGAATCTGTCATCAGGAACACAGTGCTTGAGTACATGAATACATTTCAGCTGATGAGAGACAATACAGATTGATTATAAAAGGTGTTCATGCAAGACTAATAAAGTTAACATTTTATAGTGTGAGGACAGACATGTCTGAACAAAAAATACTAGGAGCATCCAGCAGTTCAGGCAGAATTAGTGGAGAGAGAAACATCTAATGCTTCATGTCAAAGGCCCTTCTTCAGAATTGGGGGGGGGAATTAAGTGAATTGGTTTTAAATTGCAGAGAGGGTAAAGGATGAATGAATACAACAAAGACTATCTCCAATAGACCTTGCTGTCAAGTTAATCTGTTAAAAAAAATCATTTTATGGTTGGAAACAGAGAATGTTTCTTGCCTCCATTATCTTATCAGAGATTAAGATGGAGAACAGTGAGATCAGTGTGTATAATACTAATATGCTAAGACAGTTTGAGATAAAGGAGGACTCCCCCAGCATCGGGAACATGGTTCCTGCCTCTAGCGTGTCCAAACCCTTAATAATCTTATATGTTTCAATAAGATTCCCTCTCATCCTAAATACAAGAGCATGGAGGTTCTACTGCCACGCCTGGAGTATTGCGTACAGTTTTGGTCTCCTAATCTGAGGAAAGACACTCTTGCCATAGAGGGAGTACAGAGAAGGTTCACCAGACTGACTCCTGGGAATCAGCCTGGTGAACCATATGAAGAACCATATGAAGAAAGACTGGATAGACTCGGCTTAGAAGATTGAGGGGGAGAGAGGGGGAGAGGGAGGGGGAGAGAGAAAGAGAGGGAGGGGGAGAGAGAGAGGGAGGGTGAGAGAGGGAGGGTGAGAGAGAGAGGGGGAGGGTGAGAGAGGGAGGGTGAGAGAGAGAGGGGAGGGGGGGAAGGGAGAGAGGGGAGGGAGAGGAGAGGGGGAGAGGGGAGAGAGAGAGAGAGAGGGGAGAGAGAGGAGTGCAGCGGGGTGGCAGGTCACGGGGGCCCCGAGCAAGGCACAGCATGATCCGAGGAGTAAACATCCTATAGCAAGATCCTATAGCGCTATAGGCTCTTTACTGAGCTGCCAAAAGCAGTGGGCAACCAGCCAACCGTGGCTTCCGGCAGTGTTACAGACGTGCGGACACGGAGAGGGGAGAGGGAGGGAGGTGAGGATAGGAGGGTGGGGGGGGGGGTGGGGTAGTGGAGGAGAGCCAGGTGAGTGGGATGCAAAAAGCTGGAAAACTGCTTTTCTCGGGGGGGGGTGTGTGTGTGAACTAACGTACCTCGTGGAAAACTGCGCATGCGCGTTGACAGTAGCTGCATTAATCCACAGCGGCGGGGGGTGGGGGGGACAGGAGGCAGGTGGGCCTCGATTGGTGGGCATGTGGGCATTGTGACGTGAGCAGCTGGCAAGCGCCGATTTTTTTTTTGTGAGTTTTGTGAACAATTTAATTCAAAATATACTTGGACTCGTATAATGTTAAAATAGATTTTATATATCACAACTGAATTTAAATATATAGTCCCATGACTTTTATGTTTGTCCTTTGTCCTTTGGAGAAACCATCTCGATCCCCTGAGTTTATTACCAGTTAAATATTGCAGATTAGAACATCCTAAATATCTGCCTTGGTTGTTGTTTGAACTTGGCATTATAGTTTGCCTATACACTTTCATTGAGTTGAGTTTGATAGTAAACTCATGGGGCAATCATCTGTTGACCAGCATGTTGAACTGCTGCCCTTGGACTGCACTGTTTCTGCTTCTTCGTGGAAGATCCCAGAAGATATAGTCTTCTGTTAGGTCAGTTCCAATTTCCTGTTGCTCAGCAAATCCCAGTACGGTGGAAGAACAACTGATGTTTCTCAAGAATTACAGCAGGATCGTGATAACGGGCAAGTGGGTAGGGAAATGGCTGGCGGAATTTTATTCAGATAAGTGAGGTGTTGCATTTTGGGCAGTGGAGTTGCTGACTCCATGCCTTACATAAACTGTAAGTAGAGTACCTAGAGGCACCACGTTACATTCAACCACCCAAAGTGAAATGCCTCACATATGCTCGGATTAAATTCCACCAGCCACTTATCCATCCATTTATGTTGTTGTTTTGTATTTTATAGTAACCTTGACAGCTTTACTTACTATATGCTGCTCCATTAATTTTGGTGTCCTCTGCAAACAAGCCATCTACAATTTCATCCTTGTAATTTAAATATGTATATGTTACAAACAACAGAGGTCCCCATATGGAATTTCATTGGTCACAGATGTCCTGCCAGAATAATATTCTTCCACTATAACCTTCTGTCTGCCTTGAATAAACCAGTTCTGAATCCAAATTACTGAGTCACTGTGGATCCCATGCATCTTAATCATCTGGATCGGCCTATTGTGTGGGACTTTATGAAATATCTTACAAAAATTCAAGAGGATGACATCCATTGCCCTCCCCTCAAAGTTTGCCTTTGTCATCTCCACAAATAACTCAAGTATGTAAGACATGACCTGCCCTGGAAAAAAGCCATGCTTACTGTCTAACTAGCTCATTCTCTTCCAAATGTAAGTATATTTTATCCCGAAGAATCCGCTCCAAAATCTTCCCTGTCATTGATGTGAGGCTCACCGACCTGTAATTTCCTGGATAATCTCTACTTGCCTAAAACAAAGGAACACTATACGCTCCTGTCCAGAATTCCAGGACCTCGACTATGGGGAGGATACTGCCAGGACTCAAGGCCTGAGCTATAGGGAGAGGTTGAGTAGGATAGGACTATTCCTCAGAGAGCAGGAGGCAGAGGGGTGATCCTCTGAAGATTTAAGCTTACATTTAGTGTATTATTGTTACGTGTACTAAATCACCATGGAGAGCTTGTTTCGCCTGAGGGATTAGAAAGGATGAGCGCACAGTCTGTTTTCCCAGACAGGGGAATCAAGAGCTAGAGGCCATAGGTTTGTGAAAGAGAAGTAATTGTCATGCGTCCCTCTTGCCAATCTGCTGCTCAGTTTATCCAAATTTATAATGATTAAATAGCTCTAGTAGCTATTTTCTATTATCTGGTTAAAGAAAAACAATTGCCATTCAGAGGAGTATCATAAACAATTTTATTTTTTAAATATATAAAATACACATTTTGAGATAATATAAAGCTTTCTGGCTATTATTGCTTTCAGTACAGTTTCTAGTATAATTTTGAACAGTAAAGCCGTGCGTTTATTAAAAATGTTCAACATGGTTGTTCACTGTACAAGATTGCCAGTTGATTCCTTATATTTGTAAATTGTTAAACGTCTCTACCAACCAAAGCACCTTTCTGGGATTTAATTGTGGAGTAAGTAATCTGTATCCTAAGAATAGTTCAAATCTATAATTATTGAATTAGGTTAGATTGGCTTTACATATAAGCCTGTGTGGAGAGCAAAAAAGTACTAGTTTTTTTTAAATGTCCATTTGTTTTGTGGCATTTCATTTTAAGACAATTAAAATGAGAAAACCTGTTCTAATGTTTTTACAGTGCTTTCCACACTACTTGCACTTGGTACTTGAAACCTACTTCAGCATGACAATGGTTTTTTTTATTTTCCTGCTGCCATGAGATGGCTGAATGTTGTGTTTCTCTAGGAACACCTCAAGATTCCTTCTGAAGCTATAAGGATGCTTGCTGGTGACATGGACTAAAACATTATACATTTAGTCAAGTAATCTCAGTAAATTATAATGTGATAGATAATAATAAATTCTGGAAGAGATCCATTTTAACCAAATTATTCAGAGTAATGGCAATTCTCTGCTGTTCTTTGGTCGGATGGAGATGACTGAGTGATACTAACTCCCCTTCGCAACAGTGGTCAATCGATAGGTGTTTTGTGGTGTCTTTTCTGTGAATGTTACAGAAACTGAAGAATCTTACTGCCATTTAGACCTATGTAGTAATATGCCAGTTTGATAAATGCCGTGGAAATGAATTTCAACCACAGCCCACGTGGATAGATAGGGGCTGGGATATGTGTTATGTTTATCCACCATCTTCAGCAAAAGCCCCATAACATTTTAGTTATAGAGCCGTTTTGATGTATTCTGTGTGCATTGTGAGCACTCCTTGAGCATGCATGAACTACTTGCAGCTCTGGTGGAGGTGGGGTAGTGAGTGAGGGTAGGTGACTGGGGGAATTGCCAGGATGGATGATGGGCATCAAATAGTTTGACTAATTAAAAATCCTGAGAAGGATGAATTCATATAATCAGAAGAATATAGGCCATTCGACTCAACTGAAGGTAACTCAACATAAACTTGGTCATTTTCTCGTAAGTGTACTATAGCACTTCCTGAGGCTTGATCAACATAACCTTCTGTATAATCATCATATGTGTACATTATGGGTTCATTATTTTTGAACAGACCAACCCATACATTTCCCCCTTTGATTTGCAAATGGTAAGTAAATTGATAGATACCTGGTATTTTGCAGCTAAATATTCCAGTTGATGGATCATAATCATTATTTTGATTGGTTAGTATTTTGTCAAATGCTATAGGTCGCCTTGCTACTGGAAAAGATTCGGAAAGAATGGCCGTGAAAGCTGGATATGAATTTGTGACTCCTGGTGTTATGTAGCCATTAGAGCCCCCATATTTTCCTGGTTGTGCACCTTCCCCTGGAGGCCCTGGTGGACCAGGGAGCCCTGGTGGACCTGGAGGACCTTCTGGGCCTGGTGGTCCATGAAGTAACTTTTCATTGAAGCCAGAAGAAAGACCTGGTGGTCCAGGTGGCCCTGGAGGTCCAGGATCTCCTTTTTCTCCAGGGAAGCCTGGGGGTCCCTGATAACCACGTGGGCCTATTGGGCCAGGAGGACCAGGAGGACCATTCGCTCCAATCTCACCTGAGAATCCTGGTGGCCCTGGAAGACCTGGAAAACCAGTTTCTCCTGTTTTGCCAGGCGACCCAGTGGGTCCAATGGCTCCTTTTTGGCCAAGTGGTCCAGGCGAGCCTTGTGGCCCAGGCAGGCCAGGTTCTCCTGAAATTCCTGATTTTCCTGGGGCACCCCCGGGACCCACGTCACCCTTTGGTCCTCGATATCCTTGAGTTCCTGCAGGTCCTGCTGCCCCTTTAGCTCCTGTTGCACCAGGTACACCAGGTGCACCTCGTAGACCCTGAGGCCCACGTGGACCAGATGGTCCTAAAAGTCCAGAGGCACCTGGATTGCCTGGAACACCTGATTCACCTTTGTCTCCTGGGTATCCAGCTGGGCCTGGTGCACCCGTATCCCCTTTAAGCCCTGGTGGGCCTGTTCTCCCAAAACCAGGAAGTCCGGGCTCACCTGGCAATCCTCGGGGACCAAGATGACCAGTGGGTCCAGGAGATCCTGGTAGCCCTGGTATGCCATCCACTCCAGGCTTTCCAATACCAGGGGGTCCAGGTAATCCAGGTGGGCCATTTTGACCTGGTTTACCAGAGTAACCATGTGAACCTGGTAAGCCCTTTTCACCTTTTTCTCCAGGTTTGCCAGGAAGGCCTGAGGATCCTGGTTTGCCGTGTCCTGCTTCACCGCGAACTCCTTGTGGCCCTGGTGGTCCAGGTGTACCCCTCTCACCGGTAGGCCCTGGTATTCCAACTCCTCTTTCTCCTTTTTCACCAATTGGACCAGGATACCCTTGTTTTCCTATTATTCCAGGTGGGCCTGTAGGTCCAGGAGCACCTCGTGGCCCTAGTTCACCCGGTTTACCAGGAAGCGACAACCCATTTGGCCCTGGAAATCCTCTTGGACCTGCTGAGCCTTTCTGTCCTTGCATGCCAGGTGATCCCATAATCCCTTTTGGTCCAGGATAGCCTATTTCACCTGACTTTCCTGGTGCTCCTGGAACACCCTGCTTTCCTAGGCCTGGGAGCCCCTGTGGGCCAGGTTGCCCTGGACGACCTGATGGTCCTGGAACTCCAGTGCCTGGTTTTCCATGGTATCCTGGTGGACCTTGTTGACCACGTAGTCCTGGTGGACCTGGTGGTCCTCGATGCCATCTGGCTGTTAATACAAAACAAACAAATCTGATTTAGATAAAGGTACAGGCAATATTTACATTGTTCAGTACTTCATTTTAAGGGTTACTCTGATTTCAATTTTCACCTTAATTTTTCTGGGATGTACATTTTAGAGAAATAAACAATGCCCAATAATGTGAAGATAGACACAATATGCCGGAGTAACTCAGCAGGACAGGCAGCATCCCTGGATAGAAGGAATAGATGAGGTTTCGGGTTGAGACCCTTTTTCAGACTCGGTCTTCTTCAGTCTGAAGAAGGGTCTCGAGCCAAAACATCACCCACTCCTTCTATCCACATATGCTGCCTGTACCCCTAAGTTACTCCAGCATTTTATGTCTATATTCGGTGTAAACCAGCATCCGCAATTCTTTTCTACCCAATTTTGATTGTTTTTCCCTCATGTTTACAAAAATCAGTAATTTTGGTAGCATGAACTATACTGGTAAAGAAGCAGACATTAGCAAGTTTTCTGAAGAATGATGGTTGAGTGAATGTCATAAAATAATGCCAGGATGAGGTGTTCCACACCAGGGCATCACAAATGTCCTCATTCTTCAGAGAACGGGGATTCCCCTCCCCCTACTATAGTTGAGGCTCGCACTGCCCTCTCTCTCCATCCCCCCACTCGCAACAAGGGCAGAGTCCCCCTGGTCCTCACCTTTCACCCCACCAGCCGGCACATACAACACATAGTCCTCCGCCAGTTTCGCCACCTCCAACGTGACCCCATCACTCGCCACATCTTCCCATCTCCCCCCCCTGTCTGCCTTCCGCAAAGACCGCTCCCTCCGCAACTCCCTTGTCAATTCTTCCCTTCCCTCCCGATCCAACCCTTCCCCGGGCAATTTCCCTTGCAACTGCAAGAGCTGCTACACTTGTCTCTTTACCTCCCCCCTCCACTCCTTTCAAGGACCCAAGCAGTCCTTCCAGGTCCGACAGAGGTTCACCTGCACCTCCTCCAACATCATCTACTGCATCCGCTGCTCTGTCAGCTGACATCTAGTCAGCTGATCTATATCGGTGAGACCAAGCAGAGGCTTGGTGATTGTTTCGCCGAACACCTCCGCTCGGTCCGCAATAACCAACCCGACCTCCCGGTGGCTCAGCACTTCAACTCCCCCTCCCATTCCGTATCCGACCTCTCTGTCCTGGGCCTCCTCCACGGCCAGAATGAGCAACACCGCAAATTGGAGGAACAGCACCTCATATTCAGCTTGGGGAGTCTGCATCCTCTTGGCATGAACATTGAATTCTCTCATTTCTGTTAAACCTCGCTGTCTCCTCCCCTTCCAACCTCTCCCTCAACGCTCGGGCTCCTCCTCCTCCTTTTTTCTTTCTTCCCCCCGCCTCCCCCCACCCCCTATCAGTCTGAAGAAGGGTTTTGGCCCGAAACGTTGCCTATCTCCTTCGCTCCATAGATGCTGCTGCACCCGCTGAGTTTCTCCAGCATTTTGTGTAAACCCAGGATGTCATTTAGATGTGGCATTGAACAGTGGGCAAACCCATCTTCTCTGGTGGAAATAAAGGATCCATCAGGCTTTCTCGGAATAAACCTTAGAACAACAGATATACCTCAAATGTTAGAAGTATGAGAGCATTACCACATTTGTGGAAATTTGCTGTGCATAAAATTACCTTTATTTCTGTACACCAACATGACAATGTTTTAAGAAATACTTAATTGATTGCAAATCTGCAGCCACCCATAGATTAACTTTGTGCACTAAGATGGAAAGCAAATACTTTATTTTCTTATATGCTCCGTAACATTATAACTACTTTTCCCATTATATAGTGCCAATATATTTTTTCATGGTAAACTTGCTTTTCAAAGGAGTGAATTTCATATTTTTATTGCGCATCGGACAATATGTTTCGCCTGAATTCCATGTTGCTAATTTTATGTTTATTGTTCTTAATATTGGCCTATCCCGTATGTTTTTATTTAATTTGTTTATTTGATAATTGAGGGTCTTATTGGCTATTCCTGATTATTGTTCACTGTTCATTGCCTCTGAACTGAGTAGCTTGTGAGGCTGTTTCAAAGGATAGTTCAGAATGAACTAATGGTCATTAATTCTTAACTATCCGTTGAATATTCAGGGTCCAGAGCTGTAGACCAGATAAGGATGGCAGATTTCCTTACCTAAAGCGCAAGAATGAAGGAGATGGATTTTTGTGACATAACAATGGTTTCATTGTTACTTTGCCTGATTGGTGCCTTTTATTACAGGATTTATTTAAACAGTTGCATTTATAGCCACAGTACAGAAACAGGCCCTTTGGCCCAACTTGCCCCATCGACATAGTCCCACCTGCCTGCAAGCCCCTCTACACTTTTCCTATCCATGAACCGGTCCAAACATTTCTACAACGTTGTGATAGTACCTGCCTCAACTAGCAACTCATTCCATATACCTACAACCTTATGTATTTTTAAAAAATGCCCCTCAGGTTCCTATTAAATCTTTCCCCCCTTACCTTAAACCACTGTCCTTTGGTTCTTGATTCCCCAACTCTGGGTAAAAAGACAGCATTTATCCTATCTAATCCTGTCATGATCTTATACACCTCTATAAGATTACCGCTCATCCTCCGGCATTCCAAGGAATAAAGTCCTAACCTACTCAAACTCTCACTATAGCTCAGGCCCTCAAATCCTGTCAACATCCTTGTAAATCTTCTCTGCATCTTTCCAGCTTAATAACATTTACTGAAAACACGTCTACATTTACAGTCTATGCCTTTGGCAATAATTTCAGGAACTGATGATGTAACTACCAACAGAAGAAACATCCATATTTACCCAGTGAAACCCTTTCATTATGCTATGAATCTTTGCCAGGTCAGCCCTCAATCTAGTCTTTGGTGGAGAAGTGTTGCCAACCAATTCAGCTTTCTTGATCATGTATAACTTTCAAATTCTTGTATCATCCATGTAAATCACTTTGTACCCTCTTTAGAGGTTTCATGTTATTATTGTAATGTTCTGCATTTTGCATTAAGTACAGTCTAAGTGACAAAAATTCAAGGTAAATCCTCTGATTTTGACACGACACCCTTCACAAAATCAGCCCAGTGCTTGGTTTACTCTTTAGTATGAAGCTGTATCTACTTTTAGATATTTGAGTTTCTGTGGATTTTTTTCCTCTATTCCTTCAGAATTAGTAAAATAAAAACGGAAATTGTTAGTTGTTCATAGTAGGCATCGCCAGAATCTTCTGTTTTTATTTCAGATTTCCAACATATGCATTTTTTTTGGTATTTTGATTGCAAGCCCCAGTCCCAATTAACACACAAAATGTGTAGGAAGGAACTGCAGATGCTGGTTGAAACCGGAGATTGACACAACAGCCTGGAGTAACTCAACGGGCCATGTAGCATCTCTGGAGAGAAGGAATGGGTGACGTTTTGGGTCAGACTGAAGAAGGGTCCGACCCAAAACGTCACCCATTCCTTCTCCCCGGAGATGCTGCCTGTCCCACTGAGTTACTCCAGCTTTTTGTGTCTATCCCCAGCTAACACACGTTGCTTTTTAATTATCTCAGGACTGTTTCCTCTGGGTTTCAAATGACCCATTAACAATAGACAATAGATGCAGGAGTAGGCCATTCGGCCCTTCAAGCAAGCACTGCCATTCGATGTGATCATAGCTGATCATCCACATTCAGTACCCCGTTCCTGCCTTCTCACCATATCCCCTGACTCCACTATCTTTAAGAACGCTATCTAATTCTCTCTTGAAAACATCCAGATAATTGGCCTCCATTGCCTTCTGAGGCAGAGAATTCCACAGATTCTCAACTCTCTGGGTGAAAAAGTTTTTTCTCATCTCCGTTCTAAACTGTGGCCCCTGGTTCGGGCTCCCCCAACATCGGGAACATGTTTCTTGCCTCTAGCGTGTCTAATCCCTTAATAATCATATATGTTTCAATAAGATCTCCTCTCATTCTTCTAAATTCCAGAGTATACAAGCCCAGCCGCTCCATTCTATCAATATATGACAGGCCCGCCATCCCGGGAATTAACCTCGTGAATCTACGCTGCACTCCTTCAATAGCAAGAATGTCCTTCCTCAAATTTGGAGACCAAAACTGCACACAATACTTACAGGTGGTGTAGGAGGATAGAGAAGTTCTCAATGGTGCTGAGATACTGTAACTACATACATGATCTTACAGCATTATGGGTTTCATAGGGGTTTTTGGTGGGCGTGTGTGTTGGTAGTACAGCAGGAGCACGTGTCCCCAGTACTCATTCTATTGGACTTATTAATTGATGCTTTATTATCAGGTTCACTTTATCTCATCTACATTATATATATATATATATATATATATATATATACACACAAACATATACATACATATATCCATACATAAGCCACATACATACATATATATATACACCCATATGCACGCACGCAAACACACATATATACAGTTTATAAACAATTATCCAAATTTTATGCACAACTGGAATATCACACTGTGTCAATAAACTAAAACTTAACTGTCATAGAGACATGGACAACAATATTTTAGGCATACCATACTCAAGGAATGGAAAGAGTCGCCACGTATAGGGCACTGATAAAGTTACAAAGTATACACTACAGTCCCCAATGGTCCCCCTTTGTTCTCAGTGACCCCTCACACCCATTGTTCTTGACAGTGCATGAGTTGGTATTCAATATATCTCTCAGAAGCAGTTAAAGTTGAATACCTAACCTGATGAAATGGAATATTCAAGATGTGATGGTATTGAAGCAAGTTTTAGGGTAAAGTAGTATAATCGAGCTTGTGTCAACACTAGACAGAGGTTTAGATTGATTATATCTTCTCATTAATTCAATATTTTTTATTGAATTGATTGTTTTATAATTATTTTTGTTTAATGGTGGTTGTTCTCTTTCTTTCCCTTTCTCTTCAATTTAAATCTGCTATTTAGACTAAAAGGTTTCAGAGAAAAAAAGTAGTTTTATAATGTCATGCAAAATATTATCAGGACCCACTGACTTGTAGTGATTACATTTTACCTTTGTTGCAATAGGACATTAGCTGTTACAATGTACTCTTTGATATAGATGTTGAAAGGAGAATTATTGTTTGTGGCATTATTTACAATTTAAGATAAAGATAAAGAAAATGGCAGCACGAATTGTGAATGTAACAAACAAATAATAGTACCTGCCCTTGGAGCAGAGTATGGACACCCAATAGTTTGAGTGTAGAGTGGCAGGGGTATGGTTCTTGGGTGGGGTTGGAATATAGAGTGCAAGAGGGCAGTTAACAAAGTGGATGTTCCAAGAATGTTGAGCTGGGCTATCTGGAGCTAATATCTGTTATTGCAACAGGATATATATCTGTTATTGCAGCATGTAGGGATGGCGGAGTTATGGTTGTGATGGTGAATGGTCATCGAGTCTAATGGGCCTGTCCCACTTAGGCGACATTTTGGGTGCCTGCAGGAGACTTTGCAGTCGCCACATGTTCACGGGTGGTTGCCGGGGAGTCGCCTTCATGGTCGTGAGGAGTTCCCACATTTCAGGAACTTGCTTTGCACTGTGGGAATTTTTTAGACAGAGCTCCCCCGCTTGCCCTGGCCCCTGACCTTTGCGATGTGTTTGTGTGTGTGTCCCACTCTGACAGTCGCTGTTCCAGTTCCTGGTTGTTCAGGCAGTCCGCTGAAAACAGACAGTTGCCGGTTGTCCGCTGAAAAATTGCCTGAGTGGGACAGGCCCATAAGGGCATGGTGAGAAGTAGTATTGGTTGAATTGTCTGATCAGACAAATCGGATTGTATGATAATGTTAGATATCTTTGCACTTTCGTTTTCAAGAAAGTCTATCTAATTATAATATAGGGTAGACAGAAAGGAAATGGTAAGATATTCCAGACAAGGGGTCATAACCTTTAGGTTAGTAAGAGACTGTTTTGGGATGATTACTGGAAGCATTTATTTAGACAAAATGAACTACAAAGTGGAATAATCCTCTCCAGAATCCTTTAGATACTGATGAAAATAATCAAAAGGTCAGTACATTGAGAGATTGACATGAAAGTATTCCTATAGACACTTGACAATAAATTGCTGAGAAACAGGTCACCCATAATCAAATGGATTGGTGGACCAAGCGTATTGCCTGAATAGCTGAATTCTTCCCCTATGGGAGCATCAAGACGAATAACAGGTTGCTGTTGATTTATGTTTTATTTTATTATGACATTGGTTCACTTTTGAGGTGATTTGAGTTGGATTGGAAGCTTTCTAAAGGGAACACATTTTTTTCCCCATTGTTCAAAATGTACTGACCAGGCTATTTTTTTTTTTCTTTTAACCCCTATTCCATTCTGATTTGATTTCCATCACTTTGCAATTAGAAACAAATATAGTATTGATTAAACTCAGGACTTTGTTAGCTGAAGGGGACCTGATTTTGATAGTTGAAGTAAGTTACATATGGGAGAAGGATTTCATTGTGACTATATTTAAGCAAAAGAATCATGATCATGTTTGATACGCAAAACTCTATTTGTAAAAAGATAGAGAGACAAGTGCTTGTGGAAAGATGCAGTTGCAAAAGGAAGATTTATGATGGAAATCTGAGTGAATTGGAAAGGTAGGATGTTGGAGTACAGAATGGTTCACCCAACACCACAGTGAAAAGTGATAGCGCACACTCACGTAGAAAGTTAACCTGAAGGACATATTAAAATGTGAGTAAAATGGATCACAGTTTAATTGTGAAGAAAGGCATAACGGGAGTAGATGGACTAACGCATTACAGGAAATGTATGTTAATCCAGAAGACAACCATTAATAAACCAGATTTCTTACTCCCCTACAATAATCTTGCTGCTATTAATGGTTGCAATGCATTAATATTGTGTGTAATGTTAGCCTATTTCTCACCTCTGTTGACTAAGATAGCAGAACCTCGATTTTCTTCTGAGCTGTCATCACTTCGATCTATGTTTCGATGACCTGTTTTGGGGAAAGTCAATAAAATACTGTGGAACTTTATCAATGTTTTCATTGTTACTTTGGCTTTATATACAAGTACAAATTAATCTCCCTCCTGGGATAAATAAAGTTATATCATATCGTATTGTATCGTATGTAAAATCTGGAATTCGGTTGCCATAAGTGATCTTTTGGCTGTCCTGAAATAACTTATGTGGAATATTGTGTTCATTAATGTTTGAAGTAAAGAAGAAATTATGTTAAATATAAATGTGATGGTTAAGATGTTATCAGTTGTTCACATGTAGCTGATGTTGCAGTCTTTGTACATCATTAAAACAAATACAACTTTTGCTTCCTAAGGCTGTGTTTGATTTTTGTTGAAGCTTCAAAAGGACAATAAAATGTCAGATTTACATAATTGAAGAAAGAAGTAATAATTTGATTGTATTCATTTTTCTAACTGAATTCCCAACATTGCACTATTTGTTTCTACTTTCCTCTTCAAAGCTACTCCAGCAAAATTAGTTTGCCTCACTTTTCTGGTAGAACAATTTGACGCAACTATTTTCTTATTGCTTTAAAAAAACAGTGACTAGTAGCTTTAATTGTAACCGTTTCTTTGCCTTTGCCTATCAAAAATATTTGGGACTGATTTTAATCAAGTTATACATGAAAAAGTAAACAAAAGAATGAGCTCACTTCAAAGAAAAAAGGAAACTTTAAAAGTTTTTTTATAGCTTTGCTGATGGGAAGTGCTAAAATTGACTTATTTATGTGTTCTTTCTGTTTAAATACATATTTTGGAAATACATTGTTATTTACAAAAGAAAATAGGTTTATCAGCTGAATACTGGGAATTATGTTTTTATTTCATTTCAGGTTGGCATTGATATTCATTTTTTAAATAATATTTTATCATTTGTACTAAATAAATATTTTTTCTGTGATCCAGCAGCTAACTGATGATACTCACGTAGTGATCATACATGTGTAAGTTTTTGTTTTAATTTTTTTATTTTATCCTCTTTATAATATCAATGCTCAGGGCTGAATTTAGTACAAACGCACCAACACCCTAACCACTGACAATGCCACATTCGTTGCACTGAACTGTCTGTTTTGACCATGAGCTTTACGCCACACCCTTCTGAGTCAGGCAAGATTATTACCGACTAAGCCATGTCAGCAGTATGTGGTTAAAATGTATACAATTACGAGCAGAGGAACAACTTGTCATTCAAGTTCAAGTTTGGATTTATTGTCACTTAACCAACTAAGGTACAATGAAATATGAGTTACCATACAGCCACACTAAGTGTAAAGCAACTACACCATTTAACACAATTTAACATAGACATCCACCACAGTGGAATCCGCATTCCTCATTGCGATGGAAGGCAATAAAGTTCAGTAAATCTTAAGAAGCTAATAGAATATTCTTTCTTAAGACCAATTAGACTGAAACGCTCTCTAACCTTAAAAAGACTGCAAACACTGTGTGTCTGAATTTCAAATAATGTTGGATTTTTTCCCATTCAACTTAGAATTGTATTATAATAGCATCTGTGTTATTCTTAATTGGAACATTTTCTTTTGGTGGACCGTGTTTTAAAAAGTTTCATTTGTGAAACCTTGGTGAAAGGCTGAGGTCAATGATCTTTGCTGAGACTAATGTTGAAAAGAAGAAATGAATCACAAGGATCAGCCAGAAGGAAAACAGTGAAGACATTTAAATTAGGAGAACCCCGAAGAATAATAGATGTCTAAACTTTAAAAGTGATTCTTTTGTTTCATTATTACTATAGTGGTTTATTTTCCTTCTGGTCATTTTTTTATCCATAATTAGATTCTGGCAACTGATGCCTCATTGGAAATTTTCATACCTGCATGGTCTTTATTGTTTTGTACGTTCCTTGGCTCTTTAATTCACCTGCCTTAATTTTTTTCAAATTAGTCAATGGGTCAAGGGTCAAACATTTTTTTGGGTCAATGGGTCAAGGATGGATGGCCAAAAGAAAACACCTGAGTTAATCAGACTCTTGGTTTTATATGGACGCAGATACTCTGGGACTAATTGGGTGATAGATCTTACTATGCTTGCTGGAGTTACTGGGCACTAAACTAGAAATTACCTCTACTGTCCAGTGTCAACTGACAGAATGTCAAAGACCTCATGTATTTCAGTCAGGATTTTCGGCCATGGAATAATTTTTTTTAACACTTCAAATTAAAGATTTTTAATGATTAGCAATTACCTTATTACCTTTATTAATTAAAATTGTTCAAATATGTGTTTTTAAACTTTCTGCTGTGGCAGAAGCCAAAGCACCACCCTCAGCTTTGCCCTGCCAAAGCCTACAAGGCCTATTCCTGGGCCTTTGTACTACCTGAGACATAGTAATTGCTGCCCAATTCCAAGGTGAAAAGTGAGAGAGCAAGGTAGATCCTCTGCTTCCATCCAGGTGAATGTGGGCAGGCAGGGAATACAGATTGCAGACTGGGGTCCAAGTAGATCCTGCCCATTGCACTATAGAATGATTATGAGTGATATTTTTTGCATCTGATTGAGTTGGATTTAGGATATCTATTTCTGTAAATCACTGATATAAATGAGGGAGCTTGGAAAAAATCCAGTTTTGTAGTATATCAATTTTATTTTCTTATTTATGTGGTTCATTAAAACATTGGACACTTGTTCGAAATGAATTAACCATCCTAAAGCTATATTTCTCAGCAAGACTACATGATAATCATATGCAAATCGATTAGACCTTGGCACTTTTCTTTATTTATTCTTTTGAAATTGCTTTCTATCTTATTTCAGGTTCTCATAATTACATGATAGTGGTAGGCTAAAGCTGTGCCCTTGTTTGCCAACTTGTAGCAAGCAAATGTTGCATTTATTCTTTGACTCCCCGCCCCCCTTCCCTACGTTAATTTTTTACATATATTCAGTATCTTGTCTTTGAGATTACTTGTCTTTGATAGTACTCAGAATGATCAAAATAAGGATTTGTCTGTAACTTTTGACATGGGATAGGTCACTGTTGTGCTGCTCTGTGCAGTATAGTGCATGCTATTAATTTGTCTAATGCTTTTTTATTGCATATTTCATGACATAAAAGGAGGCCATTCAGCCTAATGAGTTTGTGCACACTCTAAAGTAATTCCATATATTCCCTCATCCCACTCTAATCTTTTCTCTTGCATGTGGTTGTCAATTCCCACCTGATTATCTTACCAACCACCTTCATGAGGCATAATTTACAATATCCGATTCAGATGAAATCCACCCCATCTTCCCGTGGAAAAATGCTGGTGGACATGCATATATAAATGCATGATGAGTGATAGACATTGCATTTTAAATTGTGCAAATAGGTTACGTGAATAACCCGAAAGTAACAATATAGAATAGTCCACAATGACCATGGTCCATGATACGATCATGTATTCTGCTTGTCGCTTGGGTTGGGGAGGTAAATGAAAGACAATTTTAAGGATCGGAATTTAATTCTAAATGAGAATATATTGGTGCAGCTGAAATGTTTTATTACTTGTATTATTTTGTTCTCAATTGTAACTTTGGGATTGTAAAACATCTAGTTGCCTACAATTTCTTGCAAACTTTGCCAGAGCAATATTGAAAATATGAAAGTATACCGTTTCTGGTTTAAATCTTGGAACATTGAGTGCAAGTGATATTACAATATTGATATTTTGTCCTGATTCTACAAATCTTGTCATTTGTTCTCGTTCTTTCCCCAAGGATAAATTCTATTCACAAGATTTATCTGAATTTACACTAGTTGTGAGTGGGCTATATATTTTATTAGCAGTGAGATATGAATTTGTATTTTTGTCATGACCTTCATGGCCTTGTATTTATGGCCTTCATAACAAGAGGAGTTGAGTAGAGGAGCAAAGAGGTCCTTCTGCAGTTGTACAGGGCCCTAGTGAGACCACACCTGGAGTATTGTGTGCAGTTTTGGTCTCCAAATTTGAGGAAGGACATTCTTGTTATTGAGGGAGTGCAGCATAGGTTTACAAGGTTAATTCCCGGGATGGCGGGACTGTCATATGCTGAGAGAATGGAGTGGCAGGGCTTGTATTCTCTGGAATTTAGAAGGATGAGAGGGGATCTTATTGAAACATATAAGATTATAAAGGGTTTGGACACGCTAGAGACAGGAAACATGTTCCCGATGTTGGGGGAGTCCAGAACCGGGGACCACAGTGTAGGAATAAGGGGTAAGCCATTTAGAATGGAGATGAGGAAACACTTTTTCACATAGAGAGTTGGGAGTCTGTGGAATTCTCTGCCTCGGAGGGCGGTGGAGGCCGATTCTCTGGATACTTTCAAGAGAGCTAGATAGGGCTCTTAAAAATAGCGGAGTCGGGAGATATGGGAAGAAGGCAGGAATGGGGTACTTATTGGGGATGATCACCCATGATCACATTGAATGGTGGTGCTGGCTCTAAGGGCCAAATGGCCTACCCCTGCACCTATTGTCTATTGTCTATTATGAAATGCATGTTTTTAACTCTTTTATCCCACTGAAGCCAGTATTTTTTTCCTTGTATCTTTTGAATTAATCTTGAGCATATCACAATAATTGACATCCAAACTTGGGCATATAATGCTTCTGGAGCAATATTAAAAAAGTAATATAACATGTTCCACACAGTCCTTTTAATTCTTGTATCCATTTTTTAAAAACATTTCAATCAATGCCAATGGGATAATGAAGAAATTCTGGATTGAATTTCTATGGACTATTCATTTATTAATTGCTCGTTCAATGTGGCCTTATATTCTGTACATCACTTAATGTCTTCAAAGTAGACTTTCGGAATATTACTTTTCATAATTGTTTTCCTTTTGGATTGTTGCTTATTTCATGTATATTATCACAGGTATCTTCTATCTGGTTAACTAAATTATGATTAAATCAGTGCTATTTATTTTCCACTAAATATCCATAACCTATTAATTTCTACCAATTCATATCTGCCTTTTAAATAGGTTTGCTGAAATTTGCTAACATGCAAATATGTTAATTTAGCTTAGACTGGTTAGTTTTAAATTATAAAGCTTATAGACCATGTACATCAACACCAACGCATTATTTTAAATCATCCAATGCACTTTACAGGTTTGAAAACAATATTTATAACAAAACCATATGAACTTAACTTCAAAACATCAACCACTTTTTAATCTATTACAATTTAATACCTACACTCCCATTTTCAGCTACTCCAAACAAGGTTTTTCCCATTTCTGGTATGAGCATATAAGAAACCAGTTTTGATGCACATTGTTTAAAAACTACCTGAATTCAAACTGGAATTTATATTAAACATAGATAAAAAAGTGATTGGTGTAAATACTAATTTTCATTTGTTTTATTGTGATATCTCTGCTCTGCACATATCAGATGTTTTATGTAATTTTATGTAATTCATCTTATTTGGTATCAAACATTCACAAATCTGTCGGTGATGCCATGAAAGTTCATCTGAAGTTCTGAAACAATGCTATTGACATTTAAATAGGTCAGCATGATAACAACATCTGTAATAAAATTAATATTTTGTGACTTGCTTAGTTATTTATCACAATAATTGTCCTTACATAGCTCATTTTAAAAAAAAAGGCTGTTCCTATGTTTCTTGATCCATAAATATCATGTATTGTTTATTATTTGGCAATTGTGGTAATCAAATATATTATTCCATATAGTGTCTATGTTCATATATTTGTATTGTTGAGGCAGTGCACAAGCATGTTAAGCCAGTGATTGCTTGGCTGCAAGTTTGTACAGGAGTGACCCAGGCTCACCCTTGTTGTCTGAGAAGCTGGTGAAGTATTCAGCTTTGGGAGGGACAGAAAATTGGAGAGCATGTCATTCTGATTTCTTATGCATTCCATGCTGTCTGGAAAATGCATCTGCAGAGGTTTGATTGGTTTGTCTACCCATTTTGGTGATGCACAAATTGAGAACCATGTATGACGATATTGTAAAATAAGCTTTGGGTATAGAATTGGGAAGAAAATTAAACTAAAAGGTTATTTGCCAAAACTATCATTTGGAAGCAAGGAACAAAACTGAAGCCTCATAGAGCTGCACCATGTTTTAATTTTAGAATAGTTTGCTTAATGAAACCACGCAGTTACTACAACATGAACACTTACCAGTTGAATAGTGTGCATTATTATACCTATAATATCCAAGTCCATTGACCAAGGTGATAGTTAATAGCAACAGGATTACACCACCCTCTGTTGGAGCCATGTTTGTTGTTCAGATCTGTAAAGTATTTATACAATTTTTGAATAATGATATAAAGGAAGGTGTGAACCAATGTAATGATTTTAAATCAAGAGTAGCACCGTGTGAAAGATAAAACTTATAGCATGACGTAAAATATCTACTTAAAAATAATATGTTTTAAAAAATAGTTCATCATGAAAATATTCAACAGATTAAAATCATTTAGTTTTTAAAACTACCAACAATTAAAGCATGTGTCACACTATGTGTTGCTTAACAACTGTTTGCCTGTGTATTATATATATACTCCACATTTAGGAAGGGTTCCAGAAATGTAACATGTTGTTGATAAATTATATAGTACCGTACAAGTAGAATGACAGTTAAAGTTTGACAAACATACCAACATTTTATATCCTCAAAATCTTGATTCAGTGCAGTCTCCCGATAACTTATCCTATGAAATAGTTGGTCTGATGAAGAAGTCTTTTCAGAAACAATACATGTTGCTTTTTATATGAAGATGCTTACTCACACAACAGTAAATTCAATGGCTCCTCCTTTCAAGTGGGAGTACCAACTATGCTGCTTCATTTTTTCCCATTGACAAGTTGTATCAGGTTTGTGGTTTCTTCCGTTTTGAGTTGTCTTGCCTTCATTGGCATTGATCTCCTCATTGCAGACATTGAACAGCATTCTGAATTGAGTTTTGAATGAGTTGCATACTTTGAATTTAGAAATCTTTTTTATAAGCAATATGGGCCATTGATCTTATGTATGTAGAAGTTCCACACATATTGATCAAATCTCGCTACTGGATTATTTTGTCATTCATGTTGCACAATTTCTATGGCAAAATTGTGATTGTGAATGAAAAAGGACAATAACAAGAAACAGTCACTAATAGTCACAAAAAAGTATCGGCCAACAATTGTACTCTATTCTGCACAAACATTTCTATTGATGTCCGTGGAACCAAATATGTGTAATATGAATATATATGCTGGGTGTTACTTCCACATTGCAGTGGTTGCTCAATAATGAAACAAGAGTCAAGATTTTTGTGCTCAAGTTTCAGGTGTGGCATTTGAGCTTGCAATCTTTTGACGAGTAAATGATAAATACTACTCACTTTTCCTTCAGATTGTCCTTCAGATTGACTATTAGATTGTAAACAACATCTGGAATCAGCACGAATAAAGATGATGGCTTTGGTCTAAAAATATTTAACTGGAGGGAATGATGACAGGATGTAGAACAAGCATTATGATACCTCAAATACAGTAGAGACATTTAGATAAGTGTTGAAGAGCTTGAGTTGAGTGTATTCAGCATATATATATCTTTGGAAATGACAAATGACTATCAAGAAGATCTGAAAGAGAATGGGACTGAGGGGAGACTTTTTGAGCACTTGGACCCAATTGTAAGGCACCCAGTAAAAAAAGCCTGCGCTGTAAGTTATCTGGTTGCCATTGTATAGGTAATAGTGAAATTAAGTGCATGGCATTCCACTTGAGATGAGCACCACTGATATGGTTAAAAGGTTGTAGGAGGAAGATAAGATGAGAACAAAACGCACAAGATCCTGCTGTCATTTGTGAATTATGATTTAACTTTGTTTGAGAGATCAATGTAGGTTTGAGAGGAAATAATGTACTCAGAACAAGAAGATTCAGGTACAGAAGTGTCAAGAGTGGACTTTTTAAAGTTCTATGGGGCTGCTGGATTTAAATTTAAATATTGAGGATAATTGTAACTGAGAATGTTGCCAGGAATAAATATTGGTTGGGAAAGTTTTGTTGAACTAACATGATGGGATCAAGATTATTGTTCTTCGTGGTAAATGATCTGAGAGAAAGGAAAGACATGAAATAAAGGCACATGCCCTCTGGGATGGAGTAGGAGGAAGGTCAAGATAATGTTTAGGAAGGAACTGCAGATGCTGGTTTAAACCAAAGAAAGACACAGAAAGCTGCAGTAACTCAACGGGACAGGGAGCATCCCTGGAGAGAAGGAATGGGTGACTTTTCGGGTTGAGACCCTTCTTCAGATAATGTTTGCTTGATTGACTATAGGAGGAAATGGAGGAAAGAATTCTTGCTCCAAATTTGTGGATTAAGCAGAAGTGCTTGATGAACATTACATTTACTTTAGTTTAGTTCAGAGATACAGCAGGGAAACAGGCTCTTCGACCCACCAAGCCTGTGTCAACCAGCGATCCCCACACACTAACACTATCTTACACACACTAGGAACAATTTATATTTACCAAGCCAAATGGACTACAAACCTGCATATCTTATGAGTGTGGAAGGAAATCGCAGCTCCTGGAGAAAACCCATGAAGGTCATGGAGAGAACGTAAAACTCTATACAGATTGCACCCGTACTCAGGATTGAACCCGGGTTTCTGGCGTTGTAAGGCAGCAACTCTACCGCTGTGCAACCGTGCTGCTCTTGTTTTTTTTATCCTTCCATTGTTCCACTATTTCTCAGACAATAGGGTGAATAGTAATTTGTAATATATGATGGAAGGCTTTTAAAGGCACTGTCAACATATATATTGATGAGTTGGATGGAGAGGGATCCGTCAGATGTGTCTAATTCTTTGGATGGCAATATGCATGTTGAAGTAGGAATACCTCATCAGGGATGAGAGGAGCAGCATTTGCATTCTGCAGCTTCCACCTTCATCGCACAAGCTGTCATTAACAGAAACCCACTTCAAATGATCAAGTAATGAACTGTGAAGCCATATGTGCTCATACCTGCACACCTTGGTCGAATTTGGACCAAAAAGATGAGGGAATAACCTGGCGCTGTAATGATAAAGGTGTACTGAGATTAGCGAAGGGGCAATCGAGTAGGTCCTTAGAGGTTGCAAGTTTGAAATGCATTAATAAATAACCTGACGTGGATTCTTGAAAAATATTCCAAAATAGACAGGATATGCATGGATTAAAGACGGATAAAGCATTATGAAATGGTGCTTGTGCAGAAGCTGACACTTTAATCCATTCTGATTCATGGCATGAATGTTATTCAAGGGCATACAAAGTAAATTATTAATCTGAATCAACACAGAAGATGGTGATCAAGTTATTCAGGCATGCAGACTATATCTCAGACTTACATGCCTAGAATTTCTTCTTCAGTTCCAATACAACAGGTACACAATAGTGGTTATGCATTGTACTCTTATGAAATGTGAACCCTATGATGTCACTGATTTATGGAATTGGAATTGCAAGTTGTTTTGCTGTGTGTGCATGTGCACGTGTTTGTGTATGTGTGTGTAACATTAGCAAATAAGAACAGATTTCTTCTTTGTTTCAAAATGCTGTTTATTCATGAAATGCAAGGCGTACTTTTCACTTTTGTTTTTTTAATGCCAGTTTAAAAGATAATGTATTAAAAAGGTGAGCAGATTCTTCCAACGATAAAAGCCACACTCACAGAGTTAAGAGTATGCTGAATAAGTCAGAGAAATACGTCTTATAATGCATTGATGGATCTTTTATCACCTTGCATATGGGAACCTGTCAAATTTGAGGTTCCATATACCGAGCAGGAAGGATGGATGGATGTATGATCATATAACTGAGAGTTAGGTAATGATGAAGAGGAAACAGATAGGAATGGGGAATGTGGAGAGGAAAGCATATAGGTAGGGAGTAAGAATGAAGGCTGGTTGGAAGATAGATAGGAAGTCTGGGTAGTGGAGGTGGTGAAGTGGGTTGTTAAGGAATGACACTGTATGTGGGGGACTGGTAAAGAAATGGGAGAATGGGAAAGAACAAAAAAGGGGAACATGGGAGAAAAGGACTGCAGGCAAAGATTTCCGAAAATGCACCTCAGAGGGGAAAAGTGGTTGATGGATGGAATATTCAGCCATTGACGTAAAATGTGAAGTGCTGTTAAAAGGAGTGATGCTAACGGATGGACATACATTTTAAGAATGCTTCATTGCGAAAGGAAAAATAAATAAGCATCTTTGAAATGATTTATGGAAGCCATCTGCAGCCCTTGGGGCTTTCTACGGGGGTGGAGAAGGAAGGCACAAGTAGCATGTGTGTCAAAATGGAAAATGTAGCAATTTTAGGGAGAATCCCATGAATTTGTTTGGGGGGGATTTCCATGGCTTGAACCAAGTATTTAATAAGCGAGGACATGTAAGATGTAACTCATGGGCAATATATATATATTTTTTACTCTAACTTAATGAAAACAATTAGCCAATATACAAGATTAATAAATGCATAGTGCATATTCTCCCCAGCCCAAACAGTCACTCTGTTAGGAGTATGTAAGAAGGAACTGCAGTGCTGATTTATACCGAAGATAGACACAAAATGCTGGAGTAACTCGGCGGAACAGGCAGCAGCTCTGGAGAGACATTTTGGGTCGAGATTGAAGAAGGGTCCCGAGCTGAAACATCACCCGTTCCTCTCCAGAGATGCTGCCTGTCCTGCTGAGTTACTCCAGCAATTTGCGTTGATGTACTCTTTGACAGGATGTAATTCAAGGAAGAAAAATGCATGATTTACTGACCAATATTTTTAATGATAGGCAAATGATAGGCTACATCATTATTTTGACCTGAAAAGTGTTATATTTCCTTTTTGTAAATGAAAATCTATTATCTTCCATAATACCAAACATGATACCTGCAGTCCTTTGTTTCTATGTTATAACTCACATATGATTTTATTTTAAAATAATTTTCTTATATGCCCTTACTCCTGGCATGTCATTTTGATGCTTTCTATTTTGTCATGTTGGATGGCATTCCTTTCTGTGAATGTGACTGGTTGACATTTTTCCTTTGTTCTTCACCCTTTTGATAATTCCAACACATACATTTCCTGGATGAAAAAGCACTAGGTGGCCGTACTATCAGCAGTTCTTTACTGCTCACTTACTATTCAGTCCACCAGGTCCATGCAGTCCATCCACTCCCAATCTTGCTTTGTAATCCATTGTCTTGCATATGCCAATTTAGTCACCCCACCACCCTCCCCCATCCACCAACCGTTCTTGGATGTGGGAGGAAACGGGAGCACCAGGGAAAAGTGATGCAATCACAGGAAGAACGTGCATATTGTACACTGACTTCAGCTTTCAAGAGTGAGCTAGATAGGGCTCTTAAAAATATCGGAGTCTGGGGATATGGGGAGAAGGCAGGAACGGGGTACTGATTGGGGATGATCAGCCATGATCACATTGGCTTGACGGGCCAAATGGCCTACTCCTGCACCTATTGTCTATTGTCTATTATCACGCGTCAGGTTTCATTCCGGGTCATTGGAGCTGTGGGTTTGTGGATCTTAATTTAGTTTAGTTTAGTTTCTTGTCACGTGTATCGAGGTACAGTGAAAATATTTTGTTGCGTACTAACTAGTCAGCGGAAAAACATATGCGATTACAATCAAGTCACTCACAGTGTACAGATAATGATAAAGGGAATAACAAATAAATGTTGCTATAGGAGTAGACATGTAAAAGAGTGGAGTGATTGTATTGCGTGAGTGCAGATGTACGTCTGTGACCCGCACACAAAGAGTCGCCTGGGTTGGGCGCCATCTTTGATCCACTTGCTGTGTTACATAAATGTTATGCATTTTAACTCAATGGTACCTTGTAGGAAATTACCATTTCCCACAAAGCCCAACTGATGAGAAATTTGGTAAATCATCAAATGGTTCTGTGATGGCAAATGGATTAGCACCACCAGCTCCACCGTATTGATCGTCATCATGAGTACCCTTTAATCAAGGACATTCACAAAGTGCTTTTTGTTGAACATATCCTGCAGGAAGTTAGTCATCTCATAATTAAGAATGTTTAGCTTCATGCTGTGTCTGACCAACATTTCCTTCCCAACTAGCATCAGCAGAAAAACAGATCAGTGGAACGTATACTTACAGCTGTTTGTGAGTTCTTCCTGGCAACAGAATAGATGTGCTTGCCTTCACAATGACAATTGTTGAATTTCTAATCAATGGATGTGAACCATCTTGGTGTTGTACTCGAGTGAACAATATAAGTTGCTTTATATTTATACTAGACTAAGTGCAGACCCATTGGGTCTGCTCCCCCAACACAATATTCTACCCTCACCCGTTCCCCCAATGCAACCCGTTCCCCCAACGCAATATTCCACCACTCACGCATAGCCCCCAACTGCGCAGGTGTGGCTCATTTTCCCTCATCCCCAGCACTCCTGCTCCTCTTTACCCTCCCTCTTCTTTCCCCTCTACTCCTCCCCTCCCCAATCCCTCCCTCACCACTCCCTCCCTCTCCTTTCCCCTACCCTCAGACACTCCCTCCCTCCATAACTCCTGTCCCCTCCCTACCCCCTCCTATCCCTCTACCCACACTCCTCACCTCCCCCTAACCCCCCACTATCCCTCCTGACCTCCCCCACTGCCCTCCACTCCCTCTATTCCCCACTCCCTACCTTCCTCATTCCCCCCTCCTCTCTCTCCATTCCCCCTCCTCCCCCTCCTCACCTGCCCCACTTTCCCCCCTCTCCCTCCCTACCCCCTCCTCTCCCTCAATACCCCCACTCCCTCCTCACCTCCTTAGGATTTCCCCTCTCCTCCTCCCCTCCTCAATCCCTCCGTCACCTCTCCCTCCCTCTCCTAAAAAGCAACATCTATAGTTCTTTCCTTCACAGGTCATTCATTGTTAGCTGTGGTTTCGATCCCGTTGACCTGACAATTGGACCAGTTTGCAGTGTGTGTGCGTGTGTGCGCGTTCGGCCCGCCCCCGTCCTGCCTGACCGCCCGCTGCTGCCTCTTGGCCCGTCCACTGCTGTGCTCGGCCCACCCCTACCTGCCTGCCTGCTCGCTGCCGCCGCAGGGCCTGGCCGCAGGGGGGATGGAGTTGGTGTTCGTCATGGTGGGCACCATGAGTTTCGATGAGCTGGTGGAGAAGATCTCCGAGAGGGCGTGAGGGTGAGTTACCGCAGCAGTGGCGGCGGAGGAGATGGACTGTTGCAGCCATTCACCCGGGGGACAGGTAGACGGGACCGCCATTGTCGCAGAGAGCGGGTGGGGGAGAGGGGCGAGTGAGGGAGGAAGCGGGGTGAGTGAGAGAGAGACCAGGGCCTCCACTGAACCCCCCCTGCGGCCGCCACCGGTGTTGGGGGAGACGGTAAACATGTTACTGTGAGGAGGGAAAAGAGGAGTTTGTGAGTGAGGTGGGAAAGGCCGCAGTGCAGGAAAGGGTGTCGCTGTCCCGACCGTGGCATTGACTGACAGGAGAGGAGACCGATCTGCGTGGCGCTGACTGACAGGAGAAGAGACCAATCTGCGCATGCGTGGTTTTGAAGATTTTTAAACCTCAATAACTTTTAAAATATACCATCGATCTCAACAAAACTCGTTGCACTTGCAGCACAGGAGAATGCTGAGTAAGGTGGCGAAAAATTGTAGCGCCATTGTGTACTATTATTGCGCAAATAGAAAAACCACACATACCAGAAGAGCACAAGTTTTAATTATGTACTAGACCAAGACGGGATCCGTTGGGTCCCGTCCCCTCAACGCGCTGGTGGTGGGGGGGGAGGCAGACTGTGGCACACACACACTAACCACACCCCACACACACACAAACTAACCAGTGGGGGTGAGGGGTGAGATGCGGGGAGGGGGAGAGGATGGGGAGAGGGAGGGAGGGAGAGGAGGGGAGAGATTAAAGATTTAGATTGTTGAATGTTTTGGGAATCCTTCAGGAAATTCAACACGAGACATGGGATCGGCCATAGACATTGGTGAAAGAGACAGGAGGGATCACGTGGCCTGCAGCTGCTTTTTTAACTTGTTAACATCCTCAACAAATTTCTCATAGAATTTCTGTACATATGACAGTTAAACACTTGACTCTTGAATGACAAATCAGGACTCAAAACTTCTCAGAAAGGATAGAATAATGTGACTGACTCCATTTTCACAGGCCTCTTCTGATCCAATGATGTGTCTGTGACTGAACATTTTTATACATGTGTCATCTTGGTTCCACCAAAATGATCGGCGTGTGAGCAAGTTGGCCTTCAATGTTTTCTCAGCAAGGGAAGAGAATAAAATCTGAAATTATTTACCCTAGTTTCTAACCATCAGTTAATTTCTTTCAGCGGGATGTGCGTCTTTGGAACAGTCCTCCTCAAAGGGCAGCAGAAGTAGCGTTTTTGAATATTTTTTAAGACAGATTAGCAAGTAGTTACTGGGGGTACTTTGGAATGCTGTGTTGAGGTTGCAATAAAATTAACTATGATGTTGTTGAATGGTAGAACAGACTCGAGAGGCTGAGTGACCTACTCCTGCTCCTAATTTGTGTGTTTGTATGTCGGTACTTAGTGAGATAGTGAAATATCAGAATTTTGTTATAGTTTATAAGTTTTATGGACAATGTGAACATGAGAAATTTTAGAAAGAGATTGAAGAAAGACCATGTGGTTCAGTGAAGGTTATAGCACTCGTGCATGAATAGTCTCGACCCGAAACGTCACCCATTCCTTCAATCCAGAGATGCTGCCTGTCCAGCTGAGTTACTCCAGCATTTTGTGTCTATCTTAGGTTGTTGGTACATGGATTGGGACTACATATAGAGATTTAGAAGGTACCAGAGCACTGCCAGTAAATATTGAACCATAACACACAGATGTGGGATTGGCAGGAGGGCTGAGTGTGAGTTTCGGGTGCACGTTGTGAAGCATTTGTTTTTCCTTTTACCGTATGATTTAATGTTGCCTTTGGCAGTATTAAACTTTTACGACTTTTGTCTCGCATTGAGCACCAAACCATCTGGAGTTTTCATTTGTATTCTAGAATGGAGAAAAACTTTGCTTGGATCTTCCAAAACCAAATGGAAAACCATCAGTGCAGGTGTCTAATTACACACATGCCTGTTATATCCAGATGCAAAGATCACTGGGAATGTATTTTGTGAACATCATGGGTCATTCTGTGGGAATGTCTACTGTTTCTCATTTGCAGTGTGAATAGAGTAAACCACCATTTAGAACTGTTCTTGGGATAAAACTGGCATCTACCTCTATTTAGGGCAGGACTGTCTGGAAGCATTTAGCTGAGGGTTCCGGAGAGTGAAATGTAAATTATTTCTTGCGATAAATCATAAGATCTCAATTATGTTCCTTTAATGTTCTAGAATGTTTAATTTTGACTGAGACTGACATTTCCACAAAAGTAATTGCAACTAAAGCTTCTGTTTCCAAATTAGTCTTTTCTTTCTGTTTTTTGAAGGAAAAAAAAATATTTTCAAAAAAATGCCTGGTTTCCTGAGGAATGCTTAAACCACAAGTCTGTTTTGTTACATGATTTCCTACTTGGTTTTCTCTTTCCCTCTCTCCATATCTCTCTTTGCCTAATCTCCCCCCCCCCCATCCCCCATCCTAATAATCCCCTAGAGTCATAGAGTGATACAGTGTGGAAACAGGCCCTTCGGCCCAACTTGCCCACACCGACCAACATGTCCCAGGTACACTAGTCTCACCTGCCATATCCCTCCAAACCTATCCTTTCCATGTACCTGTCTAACCTCCTCTGGTATTTTGTTCCATACTCCCACCACCCTTTGTGTGAAAAAGCTCCCTCTCAGAGCTCACCTTAAAGTAGAGAATGCTTTACATCTGCTCTAACTTGTGGGTTAGGAGATGGTTGATGAATTGTAGACTGCACACTCTGCCATAGGTGATTGAAAAGGTGGGCGGAGAGCATAACAGCATGGAAGGTGGTAAACTTTTCAGTTTTTGACTGGGTTTCCGCATTTTCCCAGTGAAGAGGCTTGAGGTTTTGTTACATTGCAGATGCTTCATATCCATTTTGAGAATTCACAAGCTAGGGATTTGCATGAGTTGGTGAGGATGTTACATTTTCTCTAAGAGGCTTTGAGAACATCCTGCAAATGTTTCCTTTGTTTTCCTGGCAATCTCCATCCACGGCAGAGCTCAGAGCAGAATAGCTGTGCCAAGAGTCTGGTGTTTGGCATGGGAACATTGCTTCTGTTCATCCGAGCCAACTGAGTATAAGTTGAACCTCAATGCTGGAATATTGGCCAGGGAGAGGACCTTAACATCATTTTATTTTTCCTGCCAGTGGATTTGGTGTATTTTGCAAGAGACAGCAGTCAATGATGCCTCTGTAGTGCTTAAGGTGCCCGCTGAGAAGGGATTTTTGCTTCTCAGTAGACCATGAACCCTTTGCTGGGTATGAGTTCTAGATCTTTAAATACTCAATTCCTCAAACTGCAGAAGACTATTATTGAGTGATGGCTGCCAAGTTGCAGGAAGTTGCGGCAGGTACTATAACAACAAAAGACATTTGGGCAGATCCATGGTTAGGAAAGGTTCAGAGGGATATGGACCAAATGCAGGCTGGTGTGACTAACATAGATGTGGCAAATTGGTCGGCATGGGCAAGTTGGCCGAAGGAACTGTTTCCGTGCAATAAGATCCCATGTCGCCAAGTGGACCACCTTTTCTAGGTTCTAGTTGTTTTCTTTTTTGTTGTAGGACTGTGTTATGCTGTCGAGACAGTTTGGCACAGAAATATTTTATCAATGTTTATATAAGCCCAAATTCTTACATACCTCAGTGAATTACTCTGAGCTTGGCCTTGCAACAGGGACAAGAACACGCTCCATGACTGAAACTGTTTTTGGAATGGAGGGAGTGTAGGTTGAACAGTTTCCTGTAGGTTAGCGTCACTGCAGCGGGGAGATACTTAGAGGGGAAAGAGACCATTGTGGTGAGAAAGATTATGAAATGTTTCGGAGTGCTGAACGACCTTTTCCCCCCGAGTAGAAAAGCTGGCCGAGCAATTTTAGAGGGCAGTTAAAAGCCAACCGCATGAAGAGCAGACCAGATAAGAGTGGCATATTTTCTTCCCTGCATAATACTAGAAAACCTGATTACAGGGCAAAGAAAATGCCAGGGTTGATTCCAGGAAGAAAGGGATTTCCTTGGGAAGAAATGTTGAGACTTTGCTCTTTGGAATTGAAAATAATATGGCGAAATACTGATACCTTTGAGGTTTTCATGTGGGATTATGTTGGATAAGACATTACCACGATCGATGATGTGAGGTTATTTCTTTTGGTGGGGGAATGCATGCCAGTATAGTCTCAAAGATTGAGATAAGAATTTGTTATTGTATACCAGGTCAGGTATGGATTTTGTATGGATCTGGATATCAATCATTAAGTACATCCAGATGTATTGGTATATGGGAACTTAAGGATGCTGAGGACAGGGTTGAGGCCAATGATCACATCAGCTATGGCTTTATTAAATCATAGCTTTGGCTCAAGGGCCTTTTTAGGGCTACTCTTGCTTAGACAGTATTCCTCAACTTCCTTGTAGGTTCATATCTGTTTGATAACTGTTGCTCATTTTATTAACTACATTTAAATAATTTAAAACAATAAAACACACAAATAATTCAATATAACTTATTTTTTTCCTTACACTTGACTCCCCAATGCCCATTCAACCTTGCAAATCATATGGCAATCCAACTCAATGCACAATCTAAGATATGGGCGGTACAGTGGCACAGAGCTGCTGCTTTACAGTACCAGAGTCCTGGGTTTGATCCTAACCACTGGTGCTGTTTGTACTGAGTGTGTACGTTCTGCTTGTGACCACATGGGTTTTCTCTGGGTGCTCCAAAGATGTATAGGTTTGTAGGTTAATCGGCTTCGGTGACAATTGTAATTTGTCCCATGTGTGTAGGGTAGTGTTAGTGTATGGTGTGATTGCTGGTTGGCATGGAATCGGTGGGCTGAAAGGCCTGTTTCTGCCCTATATCTCTAAAGTTCTAAAAAGCAAGGTCCCTGGTGTGCCTGCTAGAGTATTTCAACAAGCCTCTGCTCCGCTGTTGGACTTCATTGGAAACCATGGCTGAGAGGTTGCTGGTGAGGATCAGCCAGCAAGGTTGACACTTTCCCCAATTGTGTTGCCACCAACAAGTTCCAGGCCACCGATGATGATTTCAAGTTTTCAAGAGAGAGTTAGATTTAACTCTTCGGGCTGAGGGAATAAAGGGATTATGGGGAAAAAGCCAGAACGGGGTACTGATTTTGGATGATCAGCCATGATCATATTCAATGGCGGTGCTAGCTCAAAGGGCTAAATGACCTACTCCTGCACTTATTTTCTATGTTTCTATGAGCAGCATTTAACTCACCAGGATGTTCTTGGCAAATTATTTCCTTTATCATTACAAGTTGATAGTTCCCATTGAGTGTGATCCTTCAAAATATTAAAGATTTTGTGCTGCTTGAAACAGCTGTTTTTAAATTACATGGGACCCTGAAGCTCTCATAACAAGTCATGCATTAAATGAAAAGTGCAAATTATATGGTGCATTATAGTAAGAGTACAGTATTCAGTGACATTAGTGAAGTATTGTTGTGACCATACTTAAATGATTATTGGAATAATGACACTCAAATCCAGTTTTAGTTACTGCAGTTACTGCAGGTGGGAGCGGCATTGGTGTGTCTGAATTGAGTCTTTTGATCAATGCCAGGTGATGTATATGTTTTTCTCAATTTTATGTTTTAAGTGTAGTTGTTATAATACAATTCAATAATTTGCCAGTAAATTGCAGACTGATAGACGTTGCTGAGTCCACTGCTCTCTGCACCCTCTTACATTCCTATGCATTGGAATTGCCACACCAGATCATGGTGCAACCAGTCAGGATACTCTCTCCAGTACACCTGCAGACGTTTGTTAGAGTATTCAGAGACATGCCGAATCTCTTTAAGCTTCCTTATTTTAAAAAAGATTTGGCAGTTCTTTGACAATGTAAAAGCAGGTGATAAAAGTAACCAAGTGAACAATTGGTATTCGGATTCCTGCAAGCAGGTATGGAATTAAGTTTTTTTATCAACTTACCTATCCCTTTCCTATGTTCTCTGTTGCCAAAACCAACCTATTTTCCCTCTTTTCCAGTTTTGATAAGGAGTGTTGTGCCTGAAACTCCAAAAACCACAGCAAAGCCAATAGTTATCACAACTGTCAGTTATAAAAAAACAGAAACTACTGGAAACACTCAATAGGTCTGAGAGTATCTGGGCAAAGATAAAAAGTGTCAACATTTCAAATCCAATATGAAGACTCCTTGACCTGAAATGCCAACTCTTTGTTTCTCACAATAGCAGCCTGAGTGTTTCCAGTGCTTTCTATTATTATTTTTTAAATGAATTTTGCGAAACTGTAGCAATAGCCAACTCGTGTTCTCAACTGATTGCATCTGATAAAAAATAATTATGCTTATGATTGTATTTCATGCACTGTTTTTTGACAGAATAAATTTACTCTTGAAGACATACAGGCTTGTAGCTTCAGTAAAGATTATAAATTGTCTCTAGTGTGTGTAGGATAATGTTAGTGTGCAGGGATCGCTGGCCAGCATGGACTCAGTGGGCCAGTGGGATTAGAAACATAGAAACATAGAAAATAGGTGCAGGAGGAGGCCATTCGGCCCTTCGGCCCTTCGAGTCAGCACCGCCATTCATTATGATCATGGCTGATCGTCCGCTATCAATAACCCGTGCCTGCCTTCTCCTCATATCCCTTGACTCCACTAGCCCCGAGAGCTCTATCCAACTATCTCTTAAATCCATCCAGTGATTTGGCCTCCACTGTGGCAGGGAATTCCATAAATTCATAACTCTCTGGGTAAAAAAGTTTTTTTTCACCTCAGTCTTAAATGACCTCCCCTTTATTCGAAGACTGTGGCCCCTGGTTCTGGACTCACCCAACATTGGGAACATTTTTCCTGCATCTAGCTTGTCCAGTCCGTTTATAATTTTATATGTTTCTATAAGATCACCCTCATCCTTCTAAACTCCAGTGAATATAAGCCTAGTCTTTTCAATCTTTCCTCATATGACAGTCCCGCCGTCCCAGGGATCAATCTCGTGAGCCTACGCTGCACTGCCTCAATCACAAGGTTGTCCTTCCTTGAATTAGGAGACCAAAACTGTACACAATACTCCAGATGTGGTCTCACCAAAGCCCTATACAACTGCAGAAGGACCTATTTACTCCTGTACTAAAATCCTCACTCCTGCATTGAAATCCTCTTATCAGATTATATACTGTATTTTGTTTTCATGGACCAGATCAGAGTTTGACCTTAAACCCAGTTGTGAAAGTACCAGCATCAGATTCAAGCTGACAGTCAAACAAAAAAAAAATCACTTTTTGGCACTTAGTCCCTTGGCACCGGATATAAATCAAAACATTTTTGTGCATTTTAATGAAAACTATCAGGAACACAAGGTCAGTAGATGCCAAGGAAAGATCATTAGGCCACAAAATTCCAGTATGTTTGTCTTCAACCTTACCAAAATTAGTAACCATCCTAAATGGCAATCACATTTATTTTTTATAAATATTTGTAAACAAACTTTGAAACAGAATATTTAACGAAGTGAAGATTGTTGATGAATGCTTTCAGATTTTGTGGCAAAATCTAAATAATGTTTGGAAGCTTAATAATTATACTTTTGAAATGGAGCATGGCATTTGACTCTTGGGTACTATCCAGCTGTTTAGTATTATTGAGCAATTTCAGAAAAACAGATCTAAAAATATCTACTGTTGTGCTAAATATTTATTCATGCATGAAAAATCCACAAACTCATGGAAATTGTTTCTTTTGGGAAAATCTGCAGTTTTGTAAGGTGCAAAAAATAAGAAAAGAATTAATGTTTTTGTTTTGTTTAGCTAACAGTGGCAGCTTTTTAAAAAATACAGGAAACTGTGGAGGTAATAGGTGTAAATTAATGTTTTGTGTTGAGACCCGACATCAGGATCTTTTGCTTAGACCTTTTGTTCCAGATTATTGCAGTCTCTCTAGGCTTGATAAGAATGAAGGATGACTTCATTGAGATCATAGGATTATAGACATAGACAAGGGTGCAGGAGTGGGCCATTCGGCCCTTCAAGCCAGCACCGCCATTCAATATGATCATGGCTGATCATCCCCAATCAGTACCCTGTTCCTGCCTTCTCCCCATATCCCCTGACGCCTCTATTTTTAAGAGCCCTATCTAGCTCTCTGAAAGCATCCAGAGAACCTGCCTCCACCGCCCTCTGAGGCAGAGAATTCCACAGACTCACCACTCTCTGTGAGAAAAAGCGTATCCTCCGTTCTAAATGGCTTATTCCTAAACTGTGGCCCCTGGTTCTGGACTCCCCCAACAGCGGGAACATATTTCCTGCCTTCAGCATGTCCAAACCCTTAACAATCTTATATGTTTCAATGAGATACCCTCTCATCCTTCTAAACTATAGAGTGTACAAGCCCAGCTGCTCCATTATCTCGGCATATGACTGTCCCGCCATCATGGGAATTAACCTTGTAAACCTACGCTGCACACACTCAATAGCAAGAATGTCCTTCCTCAAATTAGGGGACCACAACTGCACACAATACTCCAGGTGTGGTCTCACTAGGGCTCTGTACAACTGCAGAAGGAGCTCTTTACTCCTATATTCGATTCCTCTTGTTATAAAGATTATGAGCGACTTTGATACAGAGACCAAGATACAGTGTTTCCAGTTATAAGTAGATCAAAATGTGGATGTAGATCATTCAGGTAAGAAAAACACTATTAAAGCCAGGAATTTGGAAGAAATTATACCTACAAAATGGTCAGAATGTGGAATTTAATACTGGAGAGAGTAGTTAAATTGGTCAGCATAGATGCATTTATGATGAAGCTAGATAAAGAAGATGGAGAGGACTGTTTTGTTGAACTTTAATAGGAAGAGCTTTGTAAGTAGCATGAATAGTTTTAGCTTTTGTTTTTTGTCACGTATACCGAGGTACAGTTAAACGCTTTTATCGTAATCAATGATATTTAAACAGCAACCCATTTCAGTGCAAGAATTATTACATAATGTTATGCAATTTATTAATGTTGAAGTTACTGCAGAAAGTTTCATTTCCATAATGAACAGAAAGAATGACAAAATTTGATTTACTCTGCAGTAGAAAGTCTACATACGTTCTGCATCTCCGCAGGTCTGATTTATTCCAAACCTGAAGACTCATAACTCCACACACTGTCGCCATCACTGATCTCTGTTGACTTATTCCAAGGCTTGTTTCCTTCAAAGTCTTGGTTTTCTTTATGAATCCCTTTACCGTCCTCTATTTCTCCATGCACTCACTTGGCAGCTTCACAACTTCACTGTTTTCATAATCATAGATTCGTATAGCATGTTCATGCCAACTATGATGTCTATATACATTAAGGCGATTTTCTTGCATTTTGCTCATATCCTCTATTCTTTTCCTATCCATGTACGTGCTTCTTAAATGCTGTAATCATACCTGGCTCTACCACCTCCTCTGGCAGCTTGTTCTATATATACACCATCTACTATGTAAAAAAACCTGTCCTTCACATCTCCTTTAAATATTTTCCCTCTCATCTTGAACCCATATATTTTAGTTTCATACTCAGCTGTCCTTGGATTCAGACTGTAACTATCTACCCTATCTATGACCATCATAATTTTATAAACCTCTTATAGGGCTACCCCTCAGGCTTTTGAGGTCCAGCGAAAGTTATCCTAGCTTATCCAATCCGTTTTTGTCATCAATGCTTTTTTTTTCTGATGTTACGGGCTATTGCAGCGTTTTGGCACCTCTGATAAGTTAAACCTCATTATTTTGGTTTCCGGCAATGTAACATGTATGTTCATTTAATCTTGCATACTAGCACCTTTTAGTTTGCAAAAAAGCACTGCCTCAAAATCTTGTCTGTACTCTTCATGAGAACATAGAAGAGTACAGCACAGAACAGGCCTTTTAATCCACAATTTTCAATACTAAGATGAAAATGATGACAAGTTAAGCTATGCCTACACATGATCCATGTTCCTGCATTCCCTGCATATCCATGTGCCTATCCAAATGCCTATTGCATCCATCACCATCCCTGGCAGCATGTTCCAGGCATCCACCACTCTCCGTGTAAAAAAAACGCCCCACACATCTCTATAATACTAAAAGTCTTCCTATTGTTGGTGTGATGATGTGTCAATCTGCTTTTCCTATCTTCTTCCAAATGCTAGACCACAGCCTTCCCATTTTCACATATCCTCCTCACATTTTTCCCGTCGTGGCGATAAACATCTTCCCGTTGCATTCCCACCTATATTTCCGCTATTCCGTTATAAGTTCTTAATCATTTAAATTTTAAAAAGACCCAAAAACTCTACCATTTTATGAAAAAAAGCCGAGTGACATCACAACGCCCTCGCAATGCAGGACGGGACACTCGGAGGGAGGGGCACTCCAACGCTCGTTGTGAACGAGGAGTGGCGGCGGCTGCCGGCGCCCGACACCCAGTAGGGAGGGTGGTGCCGCGGGCCCTGGCTGGAGACGAGCCTGGTGCTGGAGGTGGAGTGTGGGCCGAGCCTGGGGCTGGGGATGGGGCCATGACTGGGGCCGAGAAAGAATCCGCCATTGGATGACCCTGGGTATGGGGTCAGGGACGAGCCCGGAGATGAAGTTGGGGCCTGGACTGGAGCCCAGGAGGCGGCCGAGCTGAAAGCTGGAGTCTACAGCCAGGGCCGGGCCGAGTACGAAAACCAGGCTGAGTTCCAGGTCCTGGCGCTGCTCTACGACCTGGGTAGGTCCTAGGGCAGGGAATCGGAGTGAGGGGGGGAGGATGAGGCAAATGAGGAGGAGGGAGTTGGGGTGGGGAGTGGGGTGGTAGAGGGAGATGGGGGGGTTGGAGGAGGGGATAGGGTGGGAGTGAGATGGAGAGGGGAAAGATCCTGCGGAGGTGAGGAGGGAGAGCGGGCGGATTGAGGGAGAGGAGGGGGTAGGGAGGGTAGTTGCCACATCTGCACCCTCTCTAGCCACCTCCCTCTCTACCCCCTCCCTATCTACCCTCACTCCCACCCTCTGCCCCCTCCCTCTCTGCCCCCACACCCAGCCTAAATGTGCAAACTTTTTACATGATTTTGTACCTTATTTTTCAGTAGGATGATATATATTGTTTGTTTGGTAATAACTCTGATCATTTGTGTGCTGTTCAGATCTTGGTTCCATATGCCTATCACTGACACACTCAACCCACTGGGATGCCAGTGACCTCCCAGCCTCTGTTTCTATCTCCACCCTTCCGTTCCCCACTTTTCTCCCTCTTCCCATCAATCCCTCCTCATCTTGGATCCACTTATCGCTTGTTAGTTCCTATCTGACCCCTCCCCCGCACATCCTTCTACTGGTTTTCTCTTCTTTGACCCGATGCAGGGTCTCCACCCAAAACATCGAACATCTCCTTGCATCCACAAATGCACCTCAACCTGCTGAGTTGCTCCATCAGCACTTCTTCGTTACTTGATATAAAATAATTAATATTTAGCTGTTGGAGTGACCATCATCAAATCATCTATCTCCCATATGAAAATGTTACCACAAGAAAACCAATTTTAAATTTCTGAAGAGTAGCATTTCATTAGGCAGTCTCTAATAATCAACCTAGCAACAATCTGTCATGTCAGCGCCTCTACTTCCTGAGAAGATTACAGAGAGTTGGTCTGTCAAGGAGGACTCTCTCTAACTTCTACAGGTGTACAGTAGAGAGCTTGCTGACTGGTTGCATCGTGGCTTGGTTCGGCAACTTGAGCGCCCTGGAGAGGAAAAGACTCCAAAAAGTAGTAAACACTGCCCAGTCCATCATCGGCTCTGACCTTCCTTCCATCGAGGGGATTTATCACAGTCGCTGCCTCAAAAAGGCTGGCAGCATCATCAAGGACCCACACCACCCTGGCCACACACTCATCTCCCTGCTACCTTCGGGTAGAAGGTACAGGAACCTGAAGACTGCAACAACCCGGTTCAAGAATAGCTACTTCCCCACAGCCATCAGGCTATTAAACCTGGCTCGGAACTCTGAACATTAATATCCCTCCATCTGTTATTTGCACTTTATTAATTTATTAAGTCATGGGTGTATTTATGTATAGAATTGTAGTCAATGCCTTCTATGTTCCGTTGTGCTATGCAAAGAAAGATTTTCATTGTCCTGTCAGGGACACATGACAATAAACTCTTTTGACTTGACTTTTGACTTGACTTGGATTCACAGTCATACAGCAAAGAAACAGGCCTACTCCTCTGTGTCAACCAAGAAGCCCCATCTAAGCTAGTCATATTTGCCCACATTTCGCCCATATACCTGTAGACATTTTCTATCTATGTACCTGACCAAGTGTTTTTGAAATGTTATTGTACCTGCATCAACTACCTTCTCTGGCAGCTCATTCCATATACGCACCGCCTGAGTGAAAAGGTTGCCTCTATCAAGACCTGCCACCTCTGACCAACTGGTCAAGGTTATATGTCCATAGAAAAACAATAAGTCGGGAGCACATAGTATCTCTGCTGAACTTCCGAAACTTAGCAGTGAGGAGCTTCAGTCGTGAATGCACCTCATTTTGTTCCTCTTCCCAGACAAGACATGTAGGGAGATCTTGGAGATGCTGTAATGCTAATTGTCAACAAAGCACTGACCAAATTGTGTTAAACTGCACAGTCAGGTCTGGGTGAGTTCCCCCCCCCCCCCCGTTCCATGGTCAGATAGTCGGCGACTAAACCATCTCCTCCACCTGGTTTGCCAGGTGAGGAGGGGACTGTGGACCCCCAGCAGGACCAAAAACAAGACCTGTCAAAGGGCGGATGAGCCTCTAGCAAGCCAATGGCCATTCACACTTCAGTAGAAGTTGGAATCGTTGTCGTACATAGCATTGTAAGGAATTATGAAGTAATAAAGGAATTAAGGAAGTAAAGCACACACACCAAAATCCTATACTTCCAGCGGCAGAAGTTCGCAGGAACTGGAGGACAGAAATGTGTGGTGTGTCGGTCACTGTTCCCGTTGGAAACCAGCACCACTGCGTCGCTAATGTTTTCAACGATGATGAATGAACTACAGAAGCAAAAGTCATTGTTTTACTTTTCTCAACCACCTCCTCCAAGTGGCCAAAGAGCTCCTCCCTAAATTACAATGTGGATTCTCAACGTTAAAATCCATAGCAGACAGATAGTGACCTTTGTTATCATTATTTTGTAAATAGTGCAAGTAACTCCCCACTGCATTCACACCAAGGCACTAAACAAAATATATATTAAACAAAAGACTTGCCTTTATCTAATGTCTTTAACATTTCAGAGTAACCTATGAGTAACCCAGAGCAAACAAAGTATTTTATAAAATATAGTCATCGTTGTGTTGATGGAAATATAGCAGAAAGTATGTGGAGAACAAAATTCGACAAACAGCAATGGTAAAAATAGTCAATTATTCCACTTTAATGATATTAATTGAGGGAATAAATTGTGGCCAGGGCTTCTTTATCTTCACTGAAGTCACATGAAGATGTGCGTCCATCTGTGAGTAAAGATGGGGCTACAGGTTAAATTCCTCCAAAACACTGTACCTTCAGCCACAGAGCTTAGTGCTAGTGGAGTGAAGTGCTAGTGGAAGTTATGTGCTCAAACCTGTGGAATGAGATCTGAATCCACAATGGCCTGACTCAAAGGGGAGAGGGCTGGTAGTTGAACCTCACCTTCCACCTTTCCCACAATCAATTCAGGCTAAATTCTACAACATTTCTGAATTATATTTCTGCAGCATTATCAGTTTTACTTAATCATTGTTAAATTGGTTTATTTTATCTTGGTTTCCTTGGATAGCAGATTCTTCCCTAACTTAGTTTATACTCTCCACATTTCCTATCAACTTCACTTGTCATCTGCAATGAGGGCCCAGCGCTTACCTACATCTGAAGGTTAGTTTACATTGGCCAATTAACCTTTAACCACACATCTTTGGTATAAGGAAGGAAATTGGAGCCTTCGTAAGAAACCCACATGGTCATTGGAAGAATGTGCAAACTCCACACAGACAACACTGGAGGTCAGAATTGAACCCAGGCCACTAAAGTTGAGAGGCAGCAGTTCTACCAGCTGGACCACTTGCTAACCCAAGGGAGGGGGGGATGGACAATTTACATCTGGAGCAGGTTTTGTAAAAGTAATGAAAATATCATATTTCTCACCAGTGACATTTGTGAGCCCTGTATCATGTTATCATTAAAGAGTGAAATACTTTTCCCAAATGTCTGTTACATTGCTTCAGTAAATTTATTATGTTGCAGCAGTGGTGCTCGGCTGTCTCATTTAGACTGCAGCATGACTGTGGTAAATACCAGCGGTTGCACTCCACATCCTAGACTGCCTGTGAACATTACCATGAGTGATCTACTAGTTTATATACATTTGACTACAGCCAAAGGTTTTAATGCTGTATTTAACTTAGCCTCTAGCTGTTTTCTGGCAAGTGAAAGGCGTATCATAAATGTTCCATTCTGTATTAGATTTGTGGGCTAACCTGAAGCTTGTTTTTCCCTTCCGTTTGTTGTCTGTCAACAGTCTAAAAATGGTTACGTTAAATTGTGCTTTGCATATAATTTGATGGTGCGGCTTTTAGAATGCAATTTTAATTTTAATTTAATTAAGTTGTATTGTTATTTTCAATTTTAACTAAATTTGAAATTAGACTAACATTTGTATAGATTTGTTTGAGAGAATTTTACTGATGAATTTATGTATCTCATGTTAAGTCATCACATTTTGTGTTTTGGAGAGAGAAGACTGCTGTTCAGAATTTTGAAACATAACCTTATCTGGTAAAATTTTGAATTAGATTATTAATTTGAGAATGTGAAATGGAAGCAAGCGAAAACCATTCAACCCCCGATACTGAAGTATCCGTGATACGTTGTGTTCCCCTCCTCACAGGAATTTCTTTGACATTAATGGATACTGAATGCCTAAAGGAAAATCCAGATAAATCCAGTGGGTAGCTATTGTAACTGAATGACAGGACTTCAACCAAAGTGCAGATGCCAGGAAGTGAACGCAACTTTCTGTCTGTTTATTCATTTTTTGCAATGCTCATACAGCTGGAGAGGCCGGCATTTATTGTCCATTTCTAACTGGTCTTCAGAGTATAGTGGAGAGCCACCTTCTTGAGCCTCTGCATGCCTCTTGGTGAAGATAAGTCCACAGTTCTGTTGGGTTTGATTCTCCCAAGATTAGACCCAGGGATAATAAAGGAACATTAGTATATTTTAAAGTCAGAATAACATTGATTCCAAGTCATAAACTACAAATGCTTTCACACCCATTATCCTTGTCCAACGATGGTGGAGGTCAAAGATTCAGGAGTTGTTTTAGGAGACATTTAGGTGAAGTGGTCTGGTGCATTTAATAGATAATGCACGCTTCAACTGCTGTGTATTGTTGGTGAATTGTATATAATTCACAGTTGCCTTTCAAATGGACTGATTTTTCCCGGATGATGTTGAATGTATTGGAACTGCACTCTTCCAGGTAAATGGAGAGTATTCCTTAACACTCTTGAGTTGTGCCTTACAGACGGTGTAAGGGTTTTGTGGTGACAGGAGATGAGTCAGTTACCACAGGATATACACCGTCTGACCCCTTCTTGTCACCACAATATTTATGTGGCTGGTCCATTTGAGTTTCTGGTCAATGGTAACCCCAAGGATTTTACTGACAGGGGACGCCGTGAAGGTAATGCCATTGAATATGAAGGATAGGTGGTTAGGCTCTGGTATTAAAGATGGTCATTGCCCGACATTTTTGTGGCACGAATGAAATTTGCCACATTTTAGCCATGTCTGAAAGCTGTGTATGCCTTGTTGCATTCAGACATGGGTTGTTTCATTTACTGGGGATTTGCAAGTGGAATTGAACCTGGTGCAATCATAAATAAACATCCCCACTCCTGATATTATGATTGAAGTAAATAGTTGAAGATGTTTGAGCTTAATAGCACTGTTGACAACACCTTCTGTCACTTAGCTAATGAGTTCAAGTTCAAGAGTTCAAGAGACATTTGTTGTCACATGCACCAATTGGTACCGTGAAATTTGGGTCACCATACAGCCATATGAATAAAAAAAGAACACAACACACGATAGACTTTAACATAAACATCCCCACACAGTGGAATCAAAGTTTCCCACTGTGAGGGAAGGCACCAAAGTTCAGTCATCTTCCTCCTTGTTCACCCATGGTCGGGGCCTCACAAGCCCTCCTCAGTCGCCTCTACGGGCAGCCCGATGTTCAGGCCCTCTCGCCGGGATGATGAAATTCCGACGTTGGAACGGAAGACCATTCTCAGCGACTTGGATTTCCGAATCGGCCACTTCCGACCGGAGACCGCGGCTCCCGAAGTCCACAGGCCGAGCTGGGCGGAGATTCACACTGGCAGTCCTCGGCAAAGGGATCCCAGGGCTCCGCGATGTTGAAGTCAGCGCCGCCCGTGGCTGGAAGTACCACAGACAGTACTGCTCCACGATGTTGAAGAAGCAGGCCCAACACTCCGGAGCTTCGGACAGTGATCCCAGGTAAGGCATCGCACGCCGCTGCGGAAGCTCTGGTCGGTCTCCGGCAGGAAAGGTCGCGCCAATCCAGTTGGTAGGGGGGGATGCGAAAATGCGGAGAATAGTCGCATCCTAGCCAGGAAGTGACTGAGAAACAGTTTCCCCCTTACCCTCCCCACCTCCCCCACATAAAAATACTAAGAAACCTCCAAAACATACTTTTTTAAACAGACTAAAAACAACAAAAAGATGGAAAAACAGACAGACTGTAGGCAGAGGCTGCCATCATACGGCGCCCCAGTGGACCCTAATGAATGAGAGGACCTGATATTCTAGCATTACATAGCCCAAGAAAGCGATGACACAAATTTCTCTTCTGTGCTATCTTCAAACCCAATAAACTTTATAGAATGTTACAAACTGAATATGTATTCAGAACAATCCATCCTGCTTTTTCACTTGTATGACTAAGGTATATAATGTACTACAGATATTTAAGAGAGGATGCAGTGATTTTCATGGTCTATTATTGATTAGTTGGAATCAATTTCAGGTATCTTAACATTCTAAGTTATAGTTATATAGTTTTTAAGAACATGCCTTACTTATTTTGATAAAATGAATGTTTATTTTCCTAGTGGATCGTAAGTGCCTATAAACATTGCAAACAAATATTCTATTCTGTTGGGGAAAAGAAATGAATATTTTAAAATTAAATTTCTACACATCATTAAAACGTGTCATTAAGTCTTCTGTTCAAAGAAGATTCCAAGCATCACAGGAAGATGGGGATACTCTCTACATGACATATGTGTAGTTTTAATTAAGACATGCTGCAACCTAAATTATAGTCTGGTAAAAATTGCATGCTTTACAGTCTGTGTCTGAGAAGACATTTCACAACTGTAATATGAAATAAAGGAGTAAAGCTTGGCTAACAACACTCTGTATATAAAAAGTGAGTCTAGACTATTTCATCCTTCAGCTCAATTTCCTTTTTCCTGTTGGCACCACCTAATGGTCAGTGTAAATTCAATATCATAAATAAGTTCTTTAATGTGGCCTGATTTTATTATAGAGAACATCCATAAAATGTCATTTATCACTAAAATCAGTTTTCTAACCTTAATGGCAATATTTTTAATATTTCAATTACATTTTGTTAAATGACTACTCAACCTGTAGGCGCATAAGTCAATGTTATTTTATGTATTTTGGTCTGCCTTGATCCTAGATGGCTGTCTCGAGCATTGCCCAAATAAAAATATTTTAAAAATTGCTCTTGAAGCTTATCATGACAAACCTATTTAGGGTTGAAAGAGCTCGTGTTGCTCATTAAAATGACACAATTAGCAACAGGTTTATCCAGACATCAAAATCAGAGTTGAGGATTTGACTGCAGATTTTGGCCTATAGTTTTAACTCTATTTGACTATTTTCATGCTTTTCACATAAGCACATCTCCAAACTCATACTGTATTACAATCGCTCCACACTTAAATCTCTATTACTACAGCAATATTTCTTCCCTTATCATGTATCTATACACTGTGAATGGATCGACTGTAATCATGTATTGTCTTTCTGCTGACTGGTTAGCACACAACAAAAGCATTTCGCTGTACCTCAATACACGTGACAATAAACTAAATTAAACTAAAATGTAGAGCAAACCCTTGTAACAGGATAGATCAGGAGAATGCTATTTGATATTTTCCACATAATTTGATATTATGCTTTTATGTACGTTTCTCATGTTATTCATGTAATGGCCAAAGCTATGCACGAACGAACGCAGCAATGATTAAGGGAGGGCATTTTCCCCCTGTCAAAGTTAGTTTCTTAAAAAGCAGATAGCCATAAAAACTGTTAAAGGTAAACCATGGCAATCTTTCATTGATTCGTCAGACGGGAGTGGCAAAGATCAACAATGAGTATAAACGTTGCTCTGTGCTTCTCGGGCTCCACTCACAGAACAAAGGAAAGTTGGCACAATTATATTTTTTTTCTTGTCAGTAAACACTCCTACCAAGTCTGAATATGGCATGACTGAAAGATTCTGCAGCCTTTCAGAATATAGGAAAGCTGGGTCAATATCAAGCTCATCCAATAACAAGTTATTACTTATCTCTGGAGCGTCTGCTATTTTTTTTTTCAATCTTGGCTTCTTTATGGCCTTGAAAATAAGCACATGTTATTACTGCAGGATTCCATCTTAATTTCTTTATTAAAAAGACAACCTGTCCTCCATATTGTGTTCCATATAATTTGCAATGTCATTCAGACTTGACACCGAGCCATTATTTTGTTCTACTAGTCCATGCTTTTGTAGAAGAATGATTCCATTTTAGATTTGACAATTAGATCTTTAATTCCCTCCTTTTTATCAAACATGATAACATTCACAGTCCTCGGTAGGTACACACAATGGTCACAAGTATTAGAGCAATGATTAGCAGAATGAACCAATAACACTAAAACTAGTGCAAACCAAAAAATGCAGCAGAAGTTTGATTCAGACAGCTACAGGTTTTTAAAAACATTTTCAACTTGTATCTAAAGGTTCTTCACTTGGCTCTTGGGTAAATGACCCTAATTTAACTTGCCTTTCATGATGCCCACTGTATACTTTTCTAACATTTTCTAACTTCTGTTGGAGCTATTATTGAACGCAGCAGAAAAGGCTCATACTCTTGTGTACCATCCACTAACTTTCAAGAAAGCATATTTCAGTATTCCTGCTTCAGATGCAGCAATCCTTAAAGGGGAGAGCATTCAGTGTTTTAAATGAATTCCACTCAACCAAATAAACCGTAAAGAATCCCTCTGAAATGTGACTGTTCGAAGAAATTGGTTGCTATTTTAAAAGTGTGACATCATGATATGCAAACCTCGATTCCAACTAAACGGTCCATACACTATTCAACTCTCATTGCAGTCTTGAGTCAAGCAAGGCTCAGATATAATATAAATCCATTTAATTATTCTTGCTTCAAAATTGCATATCCAGCAGACTTCCTTTGGATTGTCACTCATGGAAAGCTGTTCAAACTCTTGCCTCCAAACGAGAACTTCAAAAATCCAGTCATTAAATTGTAGGACTGGTGATGATTCTGTATGTCAGATGCTAAGCTGCAAGTTGTCATCAAACTCGGTGCATGTGACAATAAACTAAACTGTAACTAACATTCATTGACGCCTATGAGAGAGCTAGCCTGCCATTATATAACTGTAAAACAACAGATTTCTTCCATCCTACCCTTGGTGTACAACACCACCTCCCAATATAAATATCCACAATGTGACACTGGAAAATGTGGACCTCTTTGGGAGCCACTTCTCATTAAAGGCAGACATTGATGATGAAATACACCATGATCTCCAATGTGTCAACAGCACTTGGCTGTCTGAGGAAAGGAGTGCTTGAAGAACAAAACCTCAAGCTCAACATGATTGCCAGGCATTTGTGATCCCTGCCCTTCTGTATGCTTCCGAGACATGGACTACCTACAGCTGACTTCTCAGAGCATTGGAGCGGTGCTGTCGATTCTGTCTCCTCAAAATCGTCCAAATTCACTTGCCGAATATGTGAACCAAAATCAGTGTTCTCTCCTAAGCCCACTACACCGACATTGAACTCCTTATTCAGTTCAGAGGTGAAGGCCATTTTGCTCAGCAACAGGCTTTAATTATAGACTTTAGAGGTACAGTGCGGAAACAAGCCCTTTTGCCCACCGGGTCCACATCGGCAAGCGATTACCCCATACACTAGCACTGTCCTACACACTAGGGACAATTTACAATATGTTGCACCAAAGCCAATTAACCCTCACACTTGTACGTCTTTGCAGCATGAGAAGAAACCAGAGCACCTGAAGAACAGGGAGAACATACACATTTCCTACAGACACCACTGATAGTCAGGATCGAATCTGGGTTTTTGGCACTATAAAACTACAACTCTACCGCTGCACCACTGTGCTGCCCTTTTTCTCAAATCCAAGGGTTCTCAGCCACTTTAGACTTTAGACCCCCACTCCAAACTCTGGTATGGGATGACTAGGTAGACAGAGAAAACACTTTGTCTGATGTAAATAGATGTTCAGCAAAGACATTAGGAGGAGTACACAACCTGTACCCTTTTCCTTATATGTTGCCTGACCTGCCTGAGCGTTTCTGTTTTGATTTTAGATTCTCAGATCTGCTTTTTAAAAAACATTTAAATCTGAGAGGCAGAGTAAAAGCTGATGGCCTCAGTGTTTCATTATTTAGATAATTGTGATTGTATTTGTCCAGTAATTAATCTTATGCCCTGCAAGGTATTGGCACAGGAAGGTGATGACTGTCAAGGATGGCAATGATCAATATCATGTTATTGTAATTAATTGATCAGATAAAAGCTTTGTTCAGTACTTGGTTCTGTCGTCACACCCATACAATCACTGCACACACAGCAATTTAAATGAATGTCACGGACGGTTCTGTATAGTTTTGCTATATTAAATTCCTGTCTAGCTATGAGCCTGATGGGAGGAGAAGGGAAACAGGGAGATAACCTGATGTCAGTTTAGGTTGTGGTTCTCCATGATTGATAAAGTCCAAAGACTGATGAGGTATCATAAATCAGCAATAGGCATCCTGTGGATGGATCATTCTGGACAGAGCCTCCAACAAGAAAGAAGACAGTGTAACTTAAAGATGGCAGCATAAGGACTATTTGTGAAGATTAGTGACATCGCTTCACTGATGAACCCCTCCCTGACAGTGGCTCATGCTCTGGTAGAGGGTTATGTCAGTGGTTACGACCCTATGTTTCTCTTAAATGCATACGTATGCTGGAATATCATAGTGACATTATCAATCGTGTGTTGCCTGCCAGTTGATGTAACCTCCGCAAATCCAGCACCTCCATAACCTGCGGGGGACAGCACTAACATGTACCTACATGCGCTGTATATACACGGAAGACAGTTGGTTTTCAGATAAAATCTATCATGTGGCCCATAACATATTTGCGCCACTCAGGAGAATTTCTAGCCTGTGGTTTCTTCCATCCGATTTGCCAAACAAACTCATGACTCACAAAGATCTTGTTTCATATTTGATCATATCTGCACCCAGAGGAATTTCATGTCTGAAAGAGTAAAACCCCATGGTATGTATCGGACAAGTGATCCCTTTTCCACCCACCATATCTGCCTCAGTGTTCATCAATGAAGTAGAAGAAGCTATGAAGAGGGTTCTGATCATGGTGGACAGTGAAACCAAATGCCATTTGAGGGCTCTCACTTAACTTTTTGTCTCTGCTTCCAGCCGGGCAAACTAGGCAGCTTTTTAGGTTGCCAAATGACAGTTTAGGTGGTCATTTAAGAAGGCTTGCATGACTCATGCGATAATGTGCTCGGACAGTATAGTTACCAGTCAGAAATATGCTCAATGAAGCATTCATATATTATTTCTGCTTCAAATAAAGTCACATACTAAACATATTCACCAATCAAGACATGAATATATAACACAATGACATACAGCAAAATTATAATACAGTATATACAGTATCTCAACTTTTTTTACATGTTGCAATGAATGCAATTTCTATTATTTCTTTCCTCTTACAAACAAAAATGTGGTTGGATTATTCAGCATATGATCAACCTCGGTGAGACCAAGCACAGGCTTGGTGATCGCTTTGCACAACACCTCCACTCAGTGCGCAATAACCAACCTGATCTCCCGGTGGCTCAGCACTTCAACTGCCCCTCCCATTCCGAATCTGACCTTTCGGTCCTGGGCCTCCTCCATGGCCAGAGGCTATTGGCTTTTCTGTCTACCAACGGGATCCCACCACTGGCCGCATCTTCCTATCTCCTCCCCTGTCAGCTTTCCGCAGAGACCCCTTCCTCCGTAACTCTCCGGTCAATTTGTCCTTTCCCACTCAAACTACACTCTCTCCTGGCACTTTCCCTTGCAACCGCAGGAAATGCTACTCTTGTCACTTTACCTCCCCCCTTGACTCAATTCAAGGACCCAAGCAGTCTTTCCAGGTGCAGCAGAGGTTCACCTGCACCTCCTCCAACCTCATCTATTTCATCCGCTGTTCTAGGTGTCAGCTGCTCTACATCGGTGAGACCAGGCATAGGCTTGGCGATCGCTTCGCCCAACACCTCCGCTTGGTACGCAATAACCAACCTGATCTCCGGTGGCTCAGCACTTCAACTCCCCCTCCCATTCCGAATCCGACCTTTCTGTCCTGGGCCTCCTCCATGGCCAGATTGAGGCCCACCCTAAATTGGAGGAGCAGCATCTCATATATCGCTTGGGCAGCTTACAGCCCAGCGGTATGAACATTGACTTCTCTAATGTCAGGTAGTCCCTGCTTTCTCCTCCCCTTCCCAGCTCTCCCTCAGCCCACTGTCTCCACCTCTTCCTTTCCTCTTCCCATCCCCCCCACCCTCACATCAGTCTGAAGAATGGTCTCGACCCAAAACGTCGCCTATTTCCTTCGCTCCAGAGATGCTGCCTCACCCGCTGAGTTTCTCCAGCATTTTTGTCTACCCATTCACACAAGTTCTGTTATCCCACTTTCCTCACCCACTCCCAACACATATGGGGCAATTTTACAGAGACAAGTTAACCTACAAAGCCAATGCGTCTTTCGGATGTGGGAGGAAACCCACATGCTTGCAGGGAGAATGTGCAAATTCAACACAGACAGTGCCCGAGGACAGAATCGGACACAGATCTCGGGCGTGTGAGGCAGCAAGTCTACCAGCTGTGCCACTATATTTTGTTTTCCAACACACAAAAAATTATACGTTGATAACTTTGGTTACTAAAAAAGAGAAACTATCCATTTTCAGTCTTAAATCTGTAAGTGACGCTATGTACCCCATTACAGCTACTGTATGTTTTAATTGAGTTCAAGACTATGGGACAGTACGTTGGCCATAAAGTTGCTGCCTAAAAGAGACCCGGAATTGATCCTGAATATGGATGCTGTCTGTATGGATTTGCTCCTTTTCCCTTTGATCGCATAGGTTTTCTCCGGGTGCTCTTGTTTCCTTCCACATTCCAACGGTGTGCAGGAACCTTCAGACCCAACCCAAAACATAATATTTTCCTTTTGTCCAGAGATTCTGTCTGACCTGTTGAGTTACTCCAGCTTTTTGTGTCTATCATCAATTTAAACCAGCATCTGCAGTTCCTTCCTACACACACGATACTATACGATAGAACTTTATTAATCCCAATTAATCCCAGGAGGAAAATTGTCTATGTGTGTGTGGTGGGGGGGGGGGGGGGGGGTATATATATAACCATATATATATATTATATATATAACTATATATAAATAATAGTTATATATTTATATATTCATATATAAATATACACGGTTTTGTTTTCTCGTTTATAACATTGTTTACAGAGTACTATGTTTATATATTCTGTTCTGCTGCTGCAAGTAAGGATTTCATTGTTCTAACTGGGACGTGAGAGAATAAAACACTCTTGACTTACGTCGCTAATGTGTGGGATAGAAATAGTGTACGGGTGATTGGTGGTCGGCGTGGACTCGGTGGGCCGAAGGGCCTGTTTCCACGCTGTATCTTTAAATTAAACTGAAAACACTAGACCCAGAGGAAATCTAAAGAAGGGTCTCTACAATTTCTTCTATCCAGAGATGCTGGCTGCTCCATGGAGTTCCCTCGCACAATTAAAGCATGGAATAGTCTTCACCCTATCATAGTTACCCAACCATACTAAATTTAAGGTAACTCTTTTTTCCCAAGAACCCTTTTTTGCTTAAGTCCAAGTCAAGAGTTAAGAGTTTTATTATCATGTGTCCCAGATAGGACATTGAAAATTCTTGCTTGCTGCAGCACAACGGAATATGTAAACATAATACAGAACTGGAGATAAAAGTTCAGTGTGTCTATATACCTTAGATCATATGTGCACACAATAAATAAACAGATAAAGTGCAATAGGCTGTATTTTTCAGTTTGGAGTTTGGTGGTGGAGCATCCAGTCCAGTTTAAATTCCATTTGGAATGTTTCTGGAGGATCAGGAAACCAAGAAGCAAGAGTTACTCCAGGGAGTTACTCCAGCTCCAGGGAGTGATTCTGCGGATTTCAGCGGTCGCGGCGATGCGGCGACTGGACAGCAATGGTGGCCAGATCTCCCACAATGCACAGGGAGGGAGAAAGTGCCGTGCGCTGTTGCCGTGGCAGTGCGCATGTGCAGGCCATGTTGTTGTGCACATGTGCAGCGGAAGGATGTGCAGGCTGTGGCAGCGCGCATGTGCAAGGCGGCTGGCCATGCCGGTGGTTGAGGAGCGGGCAGAGAGCGGAGAACCGTCGGCCCGGACACAGATAAGGATTACAGGCGGAGACAGAGGATGACAGAGAGAGATAGAGAGGGGTCCCGCTCAGTTGAACGATCGATGTCCCGGGTGCTTGCCACGCTGGGCAAAATGGTACGGCCTTTAGGTTCCCCGGCGGAACTTTAGGTCACCATTGGCACCTGGGCAACCGTTAATTTCGAGCCCTGCATTTTCAGTTGTTATATCTATGGCTTCCTGTGATCTACTTTGGATAAAAGATTATTTAAGAAAGGGTGTGACCAAAAAGAGAAAAAAATCCTTATAATTTTGCAAAACATGTGCAATACTGTACCTTCATTCGTCTCGGAAGCCCTGTCCTAACTTGTGGTTAGTCTGACTGGTATTTGTTTTCGTGCCTTATAGCTTTTATCCACTATTGGTTTTTGAGGTCCATTGGCTTGGAAGAATTCCAGTGGCATCCAAACCAGCCCAATTATATCACCCTTTTTGCTCGTAGATAAAAAATCTACGAGCAAACCTATTTTTCAATTACTTTGATTTTCTTCTGATAAATGATCCTCGACCTGAAATGTTAACTGTATCTCTTTGCACGGGGACTGTCTGACCTGCTGAGTGTTTTCAGAACTTTCTGGTTTTGTTTCAGATTTCCAACATCTGTAAATGTATTTATTTTTTACTGTGCTGTGGTCTTTCGTTGTGGCTTTATCATTTCTGTCAGCATGTCTCCAGCATACACAGGCATCTTCTTGTAAGAATTTACATATTTGAGATATTCTATTGATTTTTAATCTGGAGCCATATTGCTTCACAGTTCTAATTGTGACTATTTTTTAAACGGTTCTTTACCGAAAACAAGGAAAATCTTTTCTGGAAAGCAGTCAAGGCAGATAGAGTTCTGAAAGTCTGAAACACTATAGTTGATGCCACTGATCTTTCCATTTCCTCTGTGGCTTTTGGCACATGGGTGCAATGTTTTAGCATACAACCTGATCTAGCTATATCATCTGTAAATCTAATGTGCCTGTCCTGCCTCATTGAAAATATAGTGATGAAACAACAACTAATGGAGGTGTGAACTTCACTCAACCCCATCGGACGACCCATAACTTTTGCAGCGTTGTAAACTAAGTAGAAGCTCAAGAGGAACAAGTTTGTGCTGCCATTTGCTTTTGTTCAAGCTTGAGAAATAAGCACCTCTTACATGCAAAGCTTCTATATATTCATGAAAAAAGATGCACTACGTTGTCCTATATTTTATGTTTTTTGATAAAGCATCAAGATGGAGAACTTCTCTGGCTCTGTGCTCAACACCCTGGAATTTCGTGGTCCAATGCACGCAGAAAATTGTGCTGATCTTAGCATGTGCCTATAAAATAATCTTTCCATTCCAGGTTTTCAATATTTGTCCATCCAGGTAATACAGTGAGCCAAGGTAGAGGTTGAGGAACTTCTCAACAAATATTTTGACTTTTACTCCACCAGCATAAATGGATTTAGTATAAATTCAGTATAAATGGGTTTAAGAAGGTTTGAAATAAATGTTGTTAACACTTAGTCCAGTAGTAGAGCAACAGGTCAGACAACTGGAATCTGATATCCAGCTCCTGTCTGATTTCCATTTTTCAATATGCATGATAGCCCATAAAATAGACCAACATGTACATTCCATAAAATGGAGCATGTCTTCCCAAAATTGCTGGCTGTGATTTTATTATTAGTCACAATATTACAACATTATCATAACGATCAATAGATCTTGGTCATGCGCTGATGCCTTGCATGGAAATTGCTTCTGCGAAGCCTGCAGAGGTTTGAATTGTTAAATTGGACTCTATGGGACAGCTGCGGGGCAGAACAAGCTGTTGTCGGAACAGATCTATATCAGCATTGAAAATGTAAACATGCAAGAATGAAGATCCCCATACAGAGAAGAAGAGCAAGATCTGCTCTTTTAACTTCTTGGTGTTCTGGACAACAGAATTTGTTCTGCTATAGATTAATCAATGTGCACAGTATTCTATTTCAGCACAATGACACGGGTCAAATTCTGCAATATCATTTTAATGATTTGAGGTTTCAGATCCTACATGAAGATCAATAAAGGAAATGTATGTAATTTAGGAATGTATTATATTTAGTTTAAACTGAGGGTATAAGGTATCCATTTCTCTCTCTTATATTCTGCATTATTACCAGCATCAAATAACACATAGGCGATTTGACAACCAACTGCTTCTTGCTATTAAGAATTGCATGAGAACAAAATTAGTTGATTATCGTAGATTTTCTCTCATTGACATCCAGAAAATATCTTGCCTCAATTTATACCTCTCTACTCATCTAAATGAATAATGTGTGATGATTCCCATGTGCCAGAAGAACTAGGAATTTGCTGTTAATTGTCTTTCAAATTACAGACGTTGGGCACATTATTCAATGTTACGATGTGAAACCATGTTCCAATTACCATAACAATCATTTTACATGACTTCACCCATTTTGCAGTAAGTCTGTAAGAAGCTAAAATAGTATGGGAATAAAAACAAAAAATGCTATAACAAAAACAAACCATGCCAGGCAGCATCTGTGGAGCGAGGAAATGGAATTTACATTTGGGGTCAATCACCTTTAATTTTTAAAGAGGTTGGATGGCAAACTGAAGGAACGTGAATGTGGCCGCTCCCACCAGCCCTTTTTTACTTTTGGTTTATAAAGATGGTAGAAATTGTGCAGTTCAACATCTAACTTCTTGTCCGCCTGTGAAAATACACTTGTTCGTGAGTATTCATCTCAGTGTACTAATGCTGTAATTTGGTCACGGTTTCCTCTTTTTGATATCAGGAGCTTTTAACTTTTCAATGTAAATGTTTATCATCAACTTTACTCAAATGACTATTTAGCTCTTTGTTGTTTTGGTCAATAGAAATCACTTTAAATTAAGTGGTCAGATTTGTGGGTACAACAAAAAATCTCAAACTATTTTAGATACAAATAAATTAAAACGGCAGGCAATGATGATGGAATGAACCAAACCATCTATTCATTTATAACTGGTAATTGTGCAGTGTTCATGGCAATATTTAGTTTTCAGCTTCCCACCCAGTACTCTTTTTCTTTTTAAAAACTGCTTTTACAGAATAGGTTTGAAACAGTTTTGCATGTCCTGTTTATTATTACTTTGTTTTTACACAAAGATACACAAACACATGAAGGTATTGACCTGAAGTAAAAAGATTGCGAATAATGTCAGCATAATATTAAACTATATTATTAGACCTGATGTGTATATTTAGGAAGTGTTTAACATTTTTCCCAGGACCAAAGAGTTATTGTAAGCATCTTTCTAGATGCATTCTGTTTGAACTACAAAGATTTATTTTTTTAAATTGCAGAGAGTTGTGGATGTAGCCCAGCCCATTACACAGATCAGATTCCCCACCATTGACTCCATCTGCACTTCACACTGCCTTGGAAAAACAGCCAACATAATCAAAGACTTGTCCCACCTTGGTCATTTCTTCGTCTACATGCTTTGTCTACATCGGGCAGAGGATACAGAAGCTTGAAAGTTCATACCACCAGACTCAGGAATAGCTTCTTCCTCTCTGTTATCAGGATTCTAAGTTGTCCTATCTTAAGCTGTGGTACTGTCCGATTCAACGCTGCCCCTTTGAGACATTTGCATTTGTCTAGAACTGTTGAGCTACAATGCTAAGAACTATATTCTGCACTGTATCTTTCCCTTTGTTCTAACTATTGTACTTGAGATTGTACTTATGTATGATATTATCTGATCTGATTGGATAGCATGTAAAACAAAGCTTCTCACTGTATCCTGGTATACGTGACAATAAATCTTAATCAAAATGTCTTCAGTTGAGATTAATCTGATGTTCCACCTGCCTTTTCAGTGGATATAGAGGATCCCATAACAAGAGGGAAGTTCTGCCTAGTGTCCTGCCCTGTATATAATGTGTAAATGCAAGATAGCATCCTTCCAAGATCCTCCTAAAAGTCACTAACCTGCAAAGAGTGCAGAAAAAAATTACGAGGATGTTGCCTGAGTTGTAGGAAGGCTTTGGGCATGCTAGGACTTTATTCCTTGGCGTGCAAAAGGCTGAGTGGTAAAATCATGAGGGGCGGGGTCTTTTTACACAAATTAGGGGAATCAGGAACAGAGAACATAGGTTTAAGGTGTGAGGGGGAAAGTGATTTGGCAGGCTTGTACTTTATTTCACAAAACACAAGGGACTGAGGGTGATCTTGTGGAGAAGTCTCAAATGATGGAAGGAATACATAGGGTGAATGCACATATATATTCCCCCACAGTCACAGAATCAAGAAATAGAGGGAATGTGTTAAAACTCATTTCTACAACTCTATAATACACTGAAGAATGCACATAAGCTATTCAATAGGATGCTGGCTGTATTAGAGGACTTTAGTTATAATAAGAGAGTAAATAGGCTTCATTTTTGTTCCTGTTGCATAGAGCCTGAAGCATTAGTGGATAGCAAGGGTACTTTCCCCATGGCATGGATGGCTACAACATGGGAATATAGGTTTAATATAGGAGGGAGAAGTTTAGAGGGGATCAGAGGGAAATGGTTTTATGTACAGAGATGGATTGATATCTGGAACACACTATTCAAGAAAGTGGTGGAGACAGAAATTCAACTTTTAAGAGGCATCAAGCGGGCTATTCAATAGTCAAGACATAGGACTCTGAGGGCTTCATATGGTTAAATGAGACTAATATCAAAAGCTGCAGCATTTGGCATGGATGTTGTGGGCCAAAAGGGCTGGTTTCTTTGCTGCAGAATTCTATAGCTTTCTGACCCTTGTTATCAAAGGTGCTCTGGCTTGTGGGTACTGTATATACCCAGCTTTAGCAAACATATCTGCTCCGTAAGGATAATGGGGGTAATTCAAAGTTTAGAACGGACATGAAGAAACACTTTTGCCATTTAGAACGGAGATGAGGAAACACTTTTTCACATAGAGAGTTGTGAGTCTGTGGAATTCTCTGCATCAGAGGGCGGTGGAGGCCGGTTCTCTGGACACTTTCAAGAGAGAGCTAGATAGGGCTCTTAAAGATAGCGGAGTCAAGGGAGATGGGGAGAAGGCAGGAATGGGGTACTGATTGTGGATGATCAGCCATGATCACATTGAATGGTGGTGCTGGCTCGAAGGGCTGAATGGCCTACTCTTGCACCTATTGTCTATTGTCACCTGAATATTTGCATTTTTTACTTTCACACTATAGTCTATAGAATACCACTAGGAGACTCATACCAACTTTCTTTCTTCCCAATTCAAAACAAATGAATTATATTCCAAACATTTTGAGGGACATTGTCTTTGTCCAGCACCATATAATGCAGACATACCTGCTGTGACTTCAGGAGTGGATCAGATAATGAATATCTTGTGGCAAGTGATCCATATCCTGACAACTCAAACCATGCCTTCCTTCCATCCATCCACTATTTATTCCTTCCATCATTTTATACATCTCCACAAGATCACCCTCAATCTCTTGTGTTCTGAGAAATAAAGTACAAGCCTGCCAAATCTCTTTTCCCCTCACACCTTAAACTTACGTCCTTTGTTCCTGATTGTGATGCAAATACAGGGCCTGACAGCATGCTCTCCCCCTGCCCTAGTGAGTGCAGTTCTAACACTCAAAAACTTTGATTAAATCAAGGGCAAAGCAGTATGTTGAATTTTATCCACCACTCTAAATGTTTGTTCCCTTTACTTCTGCTGCACTGTGGCTGTAGTGTGTCACAGCTACAATATGCATGGCTTTTGCATGCTGATGTACTCTAACAATACCTGCCAAATCCATGATCTCTAACACCAAGACGCACAACATCATCTGCAGGTTTCTCTGTATATTGAACACCATCTATCATGGCACAAGGTCACCAGTCCTTAATTGTTGATTTGTCAAAATCCTGCACTTGACTATCCAAAAGCAATGCAGAAGTACCTTTAACAGAACATTGCTCGGATTGAGGAAAGTGATTTGCCATTACTTTCTCATGGGTAATCGGAAATGAACTTTGCATGCCTTATGTTGAATGCTATGTTGAAACCTTGCCAGCCATAGCACATTAGTTTAATTTAAAGATATAGTGTGGAAACAGGCCCTTCGGCCCACTGAATTTGCTGTCCTGCGATCCCCGCACACTACTACTATTCTAAACACACTACCATTGTCCTAAACACACTAGAGACAATTTATAATTTTTACCAGAGCTCCTGGGGAAAACCCACACAGGTCACATGAAGAACGTTCAAACGTACAGAGAGCATCCATAGTCAGGATCGAGCCCAGGTCTCTGTAAGGCAGCAAATCTAACGCTATGCCATAGTGCCAAACATTTAACGATTAGAAATATTGTGCCATTCCAATACCGCACCGCTTCCTTATCTATTCGTACGGAGTACAATATTTTGTGTAAATAAGTCTTATTTTCTTTTACTATGTGTTGTTGTCCATTCTCTTGCCATTTAAGTTAACCCTCAAGAAGTGTATTAATGAACCTGCTCAAGGATCGTCCCAATCCTGTAAGTGCAGCCTGTCGTTCTTAAACAGTTTCACTCCACCCTCTTCTACATCACAGCAAACAAAGAGAAAACATCCTCTGAACTATTTCCAACCTATTGAGATCCTCCTTAAGGAGACCAATACTATATGTGTGAGAAAGAACTGCAGATTCTGGTTTGCACCAAAGATACACACAAAATGCTGGAGTAACTCAGTGGGACAGGCAACATCTTTGGAGAGAAGGAATGGATGATGTTTTGGGACAAGACCCTTCTTCAGACTGAGAATCATGGGAGAGGGAGACTTGATATGGAAGGATAAGGTGTGAAAGTGACAAATCAAAGCAGACCATAATCAAGAAAATGTAGAATGCTTCATTGTTAGCTGGGGGGAAAGGTGACAACGAGGCACGCATACTGTACATAGTACTCCAGATGTGGTGTCATCAAGCCTTCCTTAACTAAAGCAAAACCAACTAATTGTATTAATTTCCCTCACCAGTAAATAAAAACATTCTGTTAGCTTTCCCAATTACATGATATGCCTGTAGCATGGCTTTCGTGAATCACACTAACGAAAGTTAGTGTGCACTTGGATTCCTCGGCACCGTGGTGCTCGGAAAACTTTATTGATATTTGGTACTTCAATCTCATCCTCATCAAGAGAATTGCTGAAACAGACATAAAATTGGGCTCACCTGAATTTTACAAATACATGAGGTCTTAAAATAAAATTGTAATAAATTGATTCAAATGGATACAATCAGGTTTAAAGATAAAACCTATCATGTGCACTTTGTAGATTTTATCTTTTCATTGTGTTTGTCAGGTTTTGAATCTGTAGACTTAAAGATAGCAGAAAATGATGGTATTACGGTATGAAATTATTTCTTTACGGGTGATTAGATTGGAATTGGAAATAATTTATATGTGCTTGTGTTGTCAAGGAAGGCTAAAATGAATGGAATATTGACACAGTTAAATATGCCTGTGTAAATATATGGGGTGATATTGGTGATTTTTGACGGCTTATTTAAATTTAAAACAGAGAGGAAATGGTTGGGGTTTGTAGGCGTACAGGCAGAAGAGCCATTAAAAGCTCGTCAGATTTTCCAGACTACTGTTTAATGCCATTGAAGGGCTGCATGTATTTTTGTTTTCTTTTCCGGCCAATCCTTGGATTATAATATTTATTTATTTATTGCCCCACGCTTCCTTGTCTGGCACTGGACAGCTGGTCAATAGGGACCAGGAAGCCAATGTGTTCAGAAGGTGAGGGTGGGCTGTGAAGGGATGCCAGACTGGAGGTAGGTGCACTTGGCACCCACATATTTTCAGAGGGATATACATGGGTCTCCTTCTCCAAGATTGCTCTACCAATAAACTCATGTGCCATTACAGTGATATATTAATGATTGATTAACTGGTATATTTGAGTTTTCAGAAGAAGGCAATCATTGCAATGCATTTTGTACTTGGCATTACATGAGAATATGCATGCCAGCTGCATTATAAACATGTTTTTTAAACTCAAAAGCGCTGGAGTAATTCAGCAGATCAGGCGGCATCTCTGGAAAATATGGACAGGTGACATTTCAGGAAGGGTCTTATTCCAGCCCTCTGAAGAAGGATCCCAACCCGAAACATCGCCTGCCCATGTTCTCCAGAGGTGCTGCCTGACCTGCTGAGTTACTCCAGCACTCTGTTTCTCTGGTAAACCAGCATCTACAGTTCCTTGTGTCATAAATATTTTTTTCTGATTTCTATGTACAATGCCAAACAACAGTTGCTAATAATAAAGAAATTCTCAGAAGTATCCAGTGAATTAACAACCATTTGGGATAGAGGTCCACATGAAGTGGAAAAACTGAGTGCATTGCATTAACATTAACAAATAACATCAACAAATAACATTGAGTTGAATCCCTCAGTGGGCACCTGATTCCCAGATAGAAGCATTCATATTTTATTCCAAATCAGAATAGAGTACTGCAGCATATTGGAACTGAAAGGCAAAAGGTCAACACCAAAATCAGCCAAAAGTCAACCAGATAAGGTGGTCAAAAAGACTTTTGGCACTTTGGCCTTCATCAGTCAGAGTATTGAATATAGAAGTTGGGAGGTCATGTTGCAGTTGTATAAGACGTGGTGAGACCGGATTTAGAATATTGTTCATTTCGGGGCACCATGTTATAGGAAAGATATTGTAAAGCTTGAAAGGGATCCAAAAAGATTTACGAGGATGTTGCCAGGACTAGAGGGTGTTCGCTACAGGGAGAGGTTAAGTTGGCTAAGTCTCTATTCCATGGAGCATTGGAGGATGAGGGGAGATCTTATAGAGGTATATAACATCATGAGAGGAATCGATCGGGTAGATGCACAATCTTTGACCCAGAGTAGGGGAATCGAGGATCAGAGGACATAGGTTCAAGGTGAAGGGGAAAGATTTAATAGGAATCCGAGGGGTAACCTTTTCACACAGAGGCTGGTGGGTGTATGGAACAATCTGCCAGAGGAGATAGTTGCGGCTGGGACTATTCATAGTTTAAGAAGCAGTTGGACAGGTACATGGATAGGACAGGTTTGGAGTGTTATGGACCAAGCGCAGGCAAGTGGGACTAGGGTAGCTGGGACATTGTTGGCCGGTGTGGGCGAGTTCGGCCGAAGGGCCTGTATCCATACTGTGTCACTCTATGACTCTATATCAGAAAATACTAAACAATGTCACAGTTGATCTTGCTGTATAACAGAGACCGCTACTATAGAAACAATTTCTAACTGTAAGGTTTTCTGAAGTGTGTTTGGAATAGTACGGATTCTTCTAGCCACATTCTGATTTTCTGAAGGGATTTTATAATTGGAACTAAGCATTTAGACATGCTTGGTTTTTCAAAACCTAAGTGAATTTGTCTTACATTTATTCTGAAAAACATTGGTTTCTGTAAGACTGTTTAAAAAAATATTCCAAACTCCCATTCCCACTTGGTCCTCCTACAAGATCAAATGCGATTGAAGCACAGGGGCAAAGCAAGGTCTGGAATGTGGTTTGTCATGTCTATTCTGGAAATGATTAGGAATAGAGTGAAGTTCAACTCCTGAGCATTCCTTGAACGAGAACAATACCAAGATTTCTAGATAAAATCTCTGCTGAAAATTCACTGCATTTCAATAAGCGAGTTTGGTATTCCGATTGCGCATGCCCAAGTCATTGATCACTAGCTATAAAACAGTTTTGGCAACGGTGGTGCTGCATTGTGTGCAGGCTTGTGTTTCGTCCGTAGTCTGGGTCGGCTCTACGTCGCTGTGGGTGCTGTTGAGTTGCTGTTGGGCCGTACCTGTCCCCTCCCCGGTGTCCCGTCCCTGTCCGCAGGTGTCCGGGGTGGCCCTGGGCTGGCGGGCGGCCCAGGACTTGCAGCTGCTGGCTCCAGCTCGGCTCTGCCTGTCATGCTGGGTTGGTCGGCAGCCCTCCACCTCCACCCCCTCCCCTCAGTGCGACGCCGAGATCCTGCTGAAGATGGGCAGCCGCCGAGCGACTCAGAGCCGCTGCTGCTGGAGTCGTCCTGGGTGGAGAGAGAGTCTACGGACGGGCTCCTGCCGGCCATGGGCAGGCCGGGCGACCGCTCGAGCTGCGGGTACTGTTGGTGATGCTGGTGCTGGCAGCAGCAGCAACCTCCTCCCCCTCCCTTGCCCAGCCCCAAGCCCAGAGTCTGAGCCAGCTCCAACTCCAGGTCGGGGCTGAAGGCAGCCCGCAGTGCGGCCCAGTCTAGCTCTGGGCCGGAGGAGGCTGAGCCCAGGCTAGCGCTCTAGCGCTGGCGAGGCCTTCGCTCCTCCTTGGGGTTGTGGATGAAGTGGCAGCGGGTACCGTAGGGGCAGAAGCCGGTAGTGTGCAAGGTACGGCTTGTACTTGGGGTTTCGTCTGAGGCCATGGGCGAACTGGCACTTGTCGCCGTAGCGGCCCATCGGGGAGCGGGTTCCTCTGGAATTGGAGCGGTGTTGGGTTGGGTTGGAATTGGCATTGGCTGTGGGACTGGGGCTGTTGGTATTGTCGGTCCGGGCTGTCAGTTGGCCTGGCAGGAGAGACAGAGGTGGTTGGCGCTTGGCGATTGAGCTGTGATTGGCGCTTCTCTGCACCGGGCCTGGGGGCTGTTGTCCCTTCGTCCGGACATCTCCAGCCGCCCTCCGGGCAAGGAAGGGACACCCGAGTGGGGGTGCGGGGGGACCGGGGATCGTCCAGTGGTGATTCGGTTCAGCAAAGCTTGTGGGTCTCAACAGCCCTCCTCTCCCCCCCCCCCCCCCCCCCATCTCTCCCTCCCTGGTGTCTCTCCCCCTCCCCCCGTCTCCCACTGAAAAAAGAACTCCCTACCCAGCAGAAATATAACTAGCTGGGGTCATCAAAACCTTCTCAAGGACATATAGTCAGGTAGTGGCGCTGTCCAAGCTAATGACATGCATGTCCCATCGTTGAATAAAACATAAAAATTGCTGAATTTTCTGGAGGAGTGGTGGGTTGAAAATAGAACATATCGTACTTTAAGCTGGAGGAACAGGGGCCTTTGCAGCAAGATGGGGCACATGGCAATTGAATAATAGATTGAATAAATGCAAAAACTGTTCCTTAATTGTTTTTGTTACATTCTCACAGCTCTCATTGATTTGTTGACTCATTTATTTTCATTTACTGTATTAGGAAATTTGTTTGCCAATTTCAGGGTGCAACTATTAAAGGGAAAAATAGTGCACCGTGCCGTTTATAACTGAGATCTACAAACTAACAACCCTCCTTAAATGAAAATTGAAGCTGAGTTTCAGTCAAGTCATTGACATATTTTGTGAGTTACACAAAAAGCTGGAGAAACTCAGCGGGTGCAGCAGCATCTAAAGAGCGAAGGAGATATTTAGATGCTCTTTAGATGCTGCTGCACCCGCTGAGTTTCTCCAGCTTTTTGTGTAACCCTCGATTCTCCAGCATCTGCAGTTCCTTCTTTGACATATTTTGTGATCTTTTCACTTTATTTCCCCTGAAATAGGGTAATGAGTTTGTTCAAGCATTGCATATTTAAATGTAATAAGTTTGCACAACATTTTATTTATGGTAGGGCCATAGGCATATAGTTATGCATCAAAGTCAGAGAAGCCAGCTTTACAGATATTGCCTGTCTTTATGAGAGTCAATGATCTGACTCGATGCTTTATAACCCATGCCACAAGGGGGCAGTTGTGGGCGTAGGCAGTTTTCTAACATCTGCTTGGTGTAGCAACAGTAGGGAAAGAAGTTAATGGAACAATTGTACAAAACACTGGATGCTGGAAACCTGTAATGAAAACTGGAAGTCTTGGAATTGCTCTAATGCTCAGTTAACATCACTAATAAATCTAACTGTTAACGCTTCATTTGATTGAGTACTTCTAACAGTTTCTGTTTCAGTGAGAAGTACAGCTTTTTTTACTGGCTGGTAGAAGAGCCAAATGGGGAATAAATGGGGCTTAGTAGGTGCATAGCTTAGTGGCAGAGAAACGTGCGTGTGTGAAGCTCAAAGCTGTTACGACAACACAGTCCCCATAATCAGTCCACTTGATGGTAGTAAGTTTGCTTGTGTGTCAGACGATGTTCTGCCATCGCTTTGTCACAGCCAGTGCCACATCTGTGCCTCTGCGGAGATCATGCGCAATCTCTGGCACAAGTCAGTAGGTGGGCCATTGTCTGTACCTCTCCACAGTTGAATTTGTCAGAGTCCAGAAGCCCCACTTCTTCAGGTTGAGTCCGCAACATATACAATAAGTGGCACATTATTTTTATTTCTTGTTCTTGAGATGAAGACTTGAGCTGGCAAGGTCATCATTACTGAAGGTACACAAAAGGCTGGAGAAACTCAGCGGGTGCAGCAGCAGCATCTAAGGAGCGAAGGAGATAGGCGACGTTTCTGGTCGAGACCCTTCTTCAGACTGGTCATCATTGCTGAAGGTTACTTTTATTGTGCCTTGAAAATTGACTTGTTGTACATAAAATAAAACCAAATGTTAATGTATTTTTGATAGCATCTCTTCAGAATTTCAATTTTCCAACAGAAAACTTGAAAAAATGCACGGAAAAATATATTTAGGAGAGACACAGTATCCAGCTTGATTATCAGTGGTTCACATTACACAGTTTGGATTAGATTATTATATAACTATTCGGCCCTTCAAGCCAGCACCGCCATGCAGTGTGATCATGGCTGATCATCCCCAATCAGTACCCCGTTCCTGCCTTCTCCCCATATCCCCAGACTCCGCTGTCTTTAAGAGCCATATCTAGTTCTCTTTTTAAAGTATCCAGAGAACCGGCCTCCACCGCCCTCTGAGGCAGAGAATTCCACACTCACAACTCTCTGTGAGAAAAAGTGTTTCCTCATCGCCGTTCTGAATGGCTTACCCCTTATTCTTAAACTGTGGCCGCTGGTTCTAGACTCCCCCAACATCAGGAACATGTTTCCTGCCTCTAGCGTGTCCAAACCCTTAAACAATCTTATATGTTTCAATAAGATCCCCTCTCTTCCTCCTAAACTCCAGAGTGTACAAGCCCAGCCGCTCCATTCTCTCAGCATATGACAGTCCCGCCATCTCGGGAATTAACCTTGTAAACCTATGCTGCACTCCCCCAATAGCAAGAATGTCCTTCCTCAAATTAGGGGAACAAAACTGCACATAATACTCCAGGTGTGGTCTCACTAGGGCTCTGTACAACTGCAGAAGGACCTCTTTACTCCTATATTCGACTCTTCTTGTTATAAAGGCCAACATGCCATTTGTTTTATTCACTACCTGCTGTACCTGCATGCTTACTTTCTTGACTGATGAACAAGGACCCCCAGATCCCATTGTACGTCCCCTTTTCCCAACTTGACGCCATTTAGATAGTAATCTGCCTTCCTGTTTTTGATACCAAAGTGGATAACCTCACGTTTATCCACATTAAACTTAATCTGCTATGCATTTGCCCACTCCCCCAACCTGTCCAAGTCACACTACATTCTCATAGCATCCTCCGCACAGTTCACACTGCCACCCAGCTTTGTGTCATCTGCAGATTTGCTAATGTTACTTTAAATCCCTTCATCCAAATCATTGATGTATATTGTAAGTATCTGCGGTCCCAGAACCGAGCCTTGTGGAACCCTCCTAGTCACTGCCTGCCATTCTGAAAGGGATCTGTTAATCCATACTCTTTGTTCCCTGTCTGCCAACAATTTTCTATCCATGTTAGCATTCTACACCCTATATTATGTGCCCTAATTTTGCCCACTAATCTCCTATGTGGAACCTTATCAAATGCACAAGATAATTTACTTATTAACAGTACAGTCATAATATATCACTGGGGGTTAATTGATTACTTTTAATGACAAAGGAAATACACAAATTGAATCGGGAGTAGGCTATGCTCTTGTGTCTGCTCTTGCATTCAATAAGAAGAAGGCTGATTTTTATTCACCATGTTACTTTTATGCATTAATCATATATCCCTCGATTCCCTTAATATACAACATTTTTGCATATGCTCAGTGATTAAACCTTCACATCCTTCATGGGGATTCAATTTCAAACATTCACTACCTTAAGATACACTATCTTAAAAAAAAATCTTCTAGAATGTTTTTTCTTATCAGTCCTTCATTGACCAATCACTTTATACGCATCTGTGACCATTTACAATGAAGTAACATTTACTTCATTCCAACCTGTGGGAATGGATTGACCTGTGAAATCAACCAATATGTGCATAACTCCATCAGCTGTACCATGGAGTCCTGACTGGTAGGTATCAGATCCTTTTTGAGATGTTTGCTGATTAAAACATCAACTCTAAATAGAAATTAAATGAATGATGGCTTACAAATATAAGATTTGATGTCCTTATTCTCCAAACAAAGAATTCATCACCATTACTATTTAAAGCTCATGATAACAGTCCAGCTATGACTGTCAGTTTCTATATGTCTGCAAATAAATAAATAAAAGGATCTGAGTCACTATACAAATTATTATTTTGACCGAGCTATTGCTCATTTATCGTGATATCCTCATATGTCCAACTGTCCAGTGCAACGGAAGGGTCGGGTCCCAAAACTTCCTTCCACACATGCTGCCTGACCTATTAATTTTCTACAGAAGTTTGTCCAGACTTTGTTTGATTATTCAGTCAAATGGTTTGGAACATTTTAATGTAAGAAAGGCATCAGCATCTCTAAGGCAGTCGTGTTGTTTCTTGAATAAGAAGAACCGATCTGAGGAAAGAAATACAGGTTTCAATAGGCAATAGACAATAGGTGCAGGAGTAGGCCATTCGGCCCTTCGAGCCAGCACCGCCATTTAATGTGATCATGGCTGATCACATTTTCCAGAAGTTTATTTTTAACCCATGCATTCCAAACTAGATTTAATAAAGGTTAACATCTGTTAATACAATTGTGAAGAATGCCTGCATTTTCATATTCTCGTGTTTCTTTAAACATGGAAGGAAACCATTCAGACCTTTGACACAATGCTGGCTTCAGATCAATTGCATTCACCCATTTATTTCTCTGTAACCCCGTGCTTTTTCATAAACCTTCAACTTAACCCTCCACGTTAATCTATTAAAGATAGACACCAAATATTGGAGTAACAGCGGGACAGGCAGTATCTCTGGAGAGAAGTGATGGGTGACATCTCCGGTCGAGACCTTTCTTCAAACAAGAAATACTACCCTTCTCACGTCCATATATTGTGTAGAACCTTAAAACAGGCCTACTGAAAAAACAAATACTTTGCAAAATTTGATTCCTCTTTACAAACCTATTGTTACACATCATCAACATTTCCTTGTTAGCAAATGTTGTCTCTGGCTGTTGTGATGGCATATTTTCAGGCGCTCTGTGACTATGTCCTCAATAAAGTCAATGCTGAAGAAAAAGTTATTTTTTCATAAGGGGAATGGTTTTCCAAAGCTTTATTTTCAGGGCAATTATTTGTAAAGATAAATTATCAGGCAGTCAGCTCTTTTTAAGTTGGGAGATAAAAGACTTCAGTCATTTTTATAATGAAATTGGGTCATAAAGTCTTCACTTCACAAGTTTCTGACATGAAATAGTATTTTTATGGATATTAAATATAACTATGTACATTTCTCTTGGCATTTATAGGTTTATTTGGAACATTGAGTACAAAAATGTTTGAAAGACAACCACAAATTATAGTTTTCATTTGTTTATACGGAAATGTTGGAAAACCTTATTTCCGTAAATTCACTTTAGAATACAACTTTCCTGTTTCCAGGAAGAATACCAGGTATACCCAGCCAAGGTTCATGTAAATGCCAAATAAGTTAAATAAAACCTTGAAGGAAAAACAGTCACCACAAATCAATGCTGGCCTTTGTTCACTTTGGGTAATTGAATGTTGGAGTATAATATGCCTGAAGGCTTAGTTTAATTTATTGTCACGTGGACCGAGGTACAGTCAAAAGCTATATTTTTGAGGGACCAATCCCTGGGGAAGGTGAATAAGGACAAGATAAGTATTTGCTGTAATGTAACTGTCATCTTATTAGATCAAGATTACAGCAAGTACAGCACCTCATGAACAGTCCATTTTTGAATTAAAATGGGTTTGAGCTTTGTTGCAAAGAGAGAGGCACAAGAGACTGCAGATGCTGGAATCTGCAGCAAATAAAGGAGAGCAGCTGGAGGAACTCAGCGGGTCAGGCAGCATCTGAGGAGAAAAACGGGGCAGATGGAGTTTTGGGTGGAGACCCTTTTTCCAGTCTACATGAAGACTCTCAAGCTGAAACATCAACTGTATATTTCCCTCCATAAATGAGCTCCTCCAGCTGCTCTCTTTTTATCATTCTGAAAACCCTCACCTCCACACATTAAATATAAATAACCAGTCAATGCGTGTTTCTAAAACATACAAGTGAATAAAGGCTAATTTAGTGAACTATCAAAGTATCTTTGAAGATTTGAACATTTCTGGATTCTCAAGTCAGCAGAAAGAAAAGTTAACGTTATTGACGATTAAATGTATAGAAACATAGAAAATAGGTGCAGGAGGAGGCCATTCGGACCTTCGAGCCAGCACCGCCATTCATTGTGATCATGGCTGATCGTCCCCGATCAATAACCCGTGCCTGCCTTCTCCCCATATCCCTTGACTCCACTAGCCACTAGAGCTCTATCTAACTCTCTTAAATCCATCCAGTGATTTGGCCTCCACTGCCCTCTGTGACAGGGAATTCCATAAATTCACAACTCTCTGGGTGAAAAAGTTTTTTCTCACCTCAGGCTTAAATGACCTCCCCTTTATTCTAAGACTGTGGCCCCTGTTTCTGGACTCGCCCAACATTGGGAACATTTTTCTTGCATCTAGCTTGTCCAATCCTTTTATAATTTTATGTTTCTATAAGATCCCCCCTCATCCTTCTAAACTCCAGTGAATACAAGCCTAGTCTTTTCAATCTTTCCTCATATGACAGTCCCGCCATCCCAGGGATCAATCCCGTGAACCTACGCTGCACTACCTCAATCACAAGGATGTCCTTCCTCAAATTAGGAGACCAAAACTGTACACAATACGACAGATGTGGTCTTACCAGAGCCCTATACAACTGCAGAAGAACCTCTGTACTCGTATACTGCAATCCTCTTGTTATGAAGGCCAACATTCCATTAGCTTTCTTCACTGCCTGCTGTACCTGTAAGCCAACTTTCAGTGACCAGTGTATAGAACATAAATAATTGCAAATATTGTTGGATAATGTTAATCAGTTTGTGTCAGTATTTTCATTACGGTTTGACCAGCAGCATACATTTGGTTCATGTTGCGATGTGGTTTAGGTTTATTATTCTCACAAGTACTGAGGCACAGTGAAGAACTTTGATTTTGCATGCAGGAATGGTGGTCATTGTTGGCCATCCTGAACCCTATCTACAGAATGTTTAATGACTTTTAAGAGTAATCTGAATGAGCAAGGTAGCTTTTGGAGAGCATCCATGATGTGTGAGAACTGGGAATGGATGTACAACACTCTTCAGTTAAGTCGACTAAAAATGTTCACTGAAGCTCAAAGTATACATTAAATGTGCAGAACAGTACAGATTCATGTGCAAATAACAATGCAGAGAAGGTGAACGATAGATGGTAAAATGAAAGGAGATAAAAAGACAGAAAGAAAATAGTTTATTTCAATTTAATTTTCACATTAATGGAAGATGCTGAAGGAGTGAGAATCCATACAGAGCGGTTGACAATATGATTCATCACAAGAATGAAAGAATACTATTTCAACTTTTTTGTTCTCAGTTATATCAGTGGAGAACAAGTGCAATGATCAGAGGTTATGGAAGACACAAGATAGACACAAAATGCTGGAGTAACTCAGCGGGACAAGCAGCATATCTGGATAGAAGGAATAACTTATCGGGTCAAGACCCATCTTCAGACTGAGAGTCAGGGGAGAGGGAGACAGAGATAATGAAGGGTAAGGTGTGAAAACAAGACATCAAAAGAGATGGGAATCAAGGAAAATGTCGAATAGATCATTATTAGTTAGGATAAACACTTTCACCCACTGTGCGAAAAGATTGCCCCTCAGGTGGCTGTTATTTGTTTCTGCTCTCACCTTAAACCTATGCCCTCTTCTTTTTGGTTTTCCTATCCTAGGACAAAGACAACATCTATTCCCCTCATGATTTTATACCGCCCTATCAGACCATCCCTAACCCTACTGCACTTCAAGCAATAAAATCCTAGCCCGTCCAACATCTTCCTCAGTCCCTCAGGTTCTGCCAACATAAGTTTTGTCTGCACACTTTCCAGCTTAGTGACATATTTCCCATAACAAGGTGACCAAACTGAACACAATACTCCAAATATGGCCTCACTGACATCTTGTACAACTGCAACATTATAACTGAACTTCCGTATTCAATTCCCTGATTGATGAAGACCAAAGTACCAAAAGGCTTTGGCCATACTATCTACCTGCAAAGCAATTGTTAGTGAACCATGTACTTGTACTATAGGATCCTTCAGCTGTACAACACTTCGCATGGCCTTACTATGTCAGGACATTTCTACTTTCCCAGCTTATTTCTCATGTGGTGAAGGTAAAAAAACACGTTGCCTTAACTTATTTTCGGCTTTATTTATGATTTTATGGCATGAACATAAAAGTCAATGGCATCCCTTTCATTTTAACCGAACAGTATGTGTTGTTAAAAATAGAATGCATATCTGTCATGACCAAAATCCAAATGTATTCTTTAGTCGGGCATATGCCCTGTGATGATTGTTTAGTTTAAAACCCAAAATAAAAACCACAAATGTCTGAGGGAGGAGTTTTTTTCTGAAGAGAAACCACCCTTGGGTTTTGGTCAGATCAAGGCTAAACTCAAAAATAAAAATGTGCAGTTGTTGTTGTTTATCATTACATTGTGTGAAGGAAAGGGTGGAATGTATAATAGAAAGTGCAGTGCAAATTGAGTCCAGGCAGGAAAAGTTTGCAATTAGGCAAAGAAGGTCCAGAATACAAAATAATAAGGTTATGAAGTCTTAAAAAGATTTTTACAAAGGTTAATCTTAAGGTGCTGTACCTAAACATATGAATCGTTCGTGGTGAGGTGTGTGTTGCAAATTGTTACAATGTGATTGTTGTTACAGAGATAGAGCTGCAAAGGGATCAAGGATACAGTGTATATACTTTGTAAGGACAAGCAAAGGGAAAAGAGGTTGGGTGACATTGTTATTTAAAGATGAAGCCAATGCAATAGTGGGAAAGGATATTAGATAGTAAAATTAAAATGTATATTCAGTCCAGATCGAATGAAGAAGCATCAACATGTGGAAGACGTTGGTGGGAGTCATAAGTAGACCTCCCTACATTAATCATAATGTGGGGTGACATCAAATAAGAAATTAAGAAGGTATATAGCAAGACTGTTGCCACGATTGGGTGAATTTAGTCTCCGTATGCTCTAGGCAAATGAAATCTGTAATAATATTGTGAAAGGAAATTGTCTTGAGTCTACTGGGTAGGATTTTGGATCAGTATGTTGAACAACCAATTAGGGTTCATAAGTTCATAAGTGATAGGAGAAGAATTAGGCCATTTGGCTTATCATCTACTCCGCCATTCAATCAAGTCTGATTTATCTTTACTTCTCAATTTCATTCTCATGCCTTCTCCACATAACCCCTGATTTAGGTTCAGACTACCTAAAATTATTCTTCAGCAGAAAAAGTCTATTTATTAATTTTATTGTGCAACCATAACAGCAGCATTATAGTGTTCTTCAAATCTTTGACTCGGCCTGCATAATCCTAATCCCACCTTGGCATGGACCACCAGTTGCAATACCATGGACTTGTTTGCTCATTGTGTTTTGTACTTTGCACATTTGCACAGTGGTAGAGTTGCTGCCTGACAGCGCTAGATAGCTGGGTACTATCCTGACCACAGGTGTTTGAAGCAGTTTGTACATTTTCCATGTGACAGCATGGAATTTCTCTGGCTACTCTGGTTCCCCCCACATTCCAAAGTTTTCAGGTTTGTAGGTTAATTGGCTTCTGTAAATTGGCCCGAGGGTCTAGTTTAGAACTAGTATATAGGTCGATGTGAACTTGGTGGGCCGAAGAGCCTGTTTCCACACTGTATCTCTAAATTAAACTAAAGGCAGCCAGCAGCTTGTCCGTCATTTCACCCTTTTGTTATTTTTTAGTGTGCCAATAGTATGTTTTAAGGATTTCTTAGCCTTTTCATATTTAACACTGTGGAGCTGTGGTTTACGAAGCTTCCAGCCACGGGCGGCACTGACTTTACATCGCGGAGTCCTGGGACCCTTTGCCGAGGGTCGCCATTGTTGGAGCACCGTCGAGCTCGGCCTGTGGACTTTGGGGGCCGCAGTCTCCAGTAGGAAGCGGCCGTGAAGAAAGTGAATGGCATGTTGCCCTTTATAACAATAGGAGTTGAGTATAGGAGCAAAGAGGACCTTCTGCAGTTGTATAGGGACCTAGTACTCCAGATACTCCAGTACTCCAATACTCCAGACCACATCTGGAGTATTGTGTGCAGTTTTGGTCCACTACTTTATAGTGGACCAAGATTTAAATTTATTAGAATTCAGAAGAATGAGAGGGGATCTAATTGAAAATTTCAAATTCTGACACATCTAGACAGACTGGATGCAAAAAAAATGTTTCCCCTGCCTTTGATAAGTCCATGTGTAAGAAATCAACCAGTCAAATCAGGGGTGTACCATGAAGAGGAAATAATGGGAATGGAGCAGAATTATTAACATGCAAATCAAAAATATTACTGTAAAATTGGCAGTCGGTTTTGGTTCAATCACATTTGAGTGATTGTGGCAGTACTGTGACAAGCATGAAAAATAATTTATTTCCCAAATTATTCCTTCACCATTACATTATGTGTAATTCATGGCAGCTCTGGCTACTTCACAGGGGACTGGGAACAGTCATCTAATAGAGAGCAGGTTTTTGAAAAACAGTTGATTTTGATCAAAAAATCTCTACATGAAACATTTACTGGAAAAGTGTCTGCCTCAGATACAGAAATGTTTGGAAAAGAATTTGAACAATAATTAGACCGTGAAACATTGGAAATGCTGACAAGGCAAAATATTTCATTTCGGAGTCACGTGAGTGACTTCGTGAAGAACCCGCCAGCACGCATGCGCGACATATCGTCGCAACGCATTGCAGTCGATGGCTGGAGGTGGAGCGCGGCTCACCACCAGCCCTTCATAAGGGCCACTCACGTAAGTATAGGCAACCTTGAGTTGGTTATTCTTGTTGTGTGAGTGTATTTTCTCTCAGCAGGAATATGGATAGAAGGAGTAAGGGCCACAGGACGTCCGCAAAGAGTCGCCGGCCACCTATCCCGGAACCCTCTACAACGGCTGCACCCGCCAGTCGGGCCGGGAAAAAGGCGTGGAAGTCGGGGAGCCCTGTTGTCGCAGGACCCGACCCACCAACACACCTCAGCTCCAGCGAGGGTCCCGCTGAGGAGGATTTCGGTACAGCGCTGGAGCAGGTTGACCCTGACTCCATCTCTTTGTCACCAACGGGATCGTTGGTCGACCCGGGCAAACAGGGTACACGTGCTGCTGCACGGCCCTTCTCCCTGAGCCCTCGCAGAAGAGCCAGGGATAGAGCCCGTCCACCTAACCCTTCGCGGGTGGAGGTATCACCAGAGGCCGCTAGATTGCGGACTGGTGGAATGGCGAGACTCAAGTCCACTGGCAGACCTGAGAGGGCCAGTGTGGACTCACCAACCAGCAGGACCAGGAAGAGTCGTACAGGTGGAGTCTCGCCGCGGCCACCGAGTCCCCCGTTAGCGGCAGGACGGGACCGTACGCCGTCTGGGTCCAGTTTCAGGACAGTCGGCAAGCCCGCGCGGATGTCGGGTCACCACGCCGCGGCGTTGGGTGCCGACCTCTCACGGCAGTTGCCCTTGGAGGCAGCGGGATCGAGCTCCGCCAAAAGGAGGTGTTTGAGCAGATCCGTGCGGGAATCGCTCAATTTCGCTGAGGCGGCTGGTAGCGACATCTCTTTCCGGCACCGAGATTACCTCGACGAGGGCCGATGACAGGAGCTTCCGGAGTTCCTTTGAACATGAGGACCCCGACCGCCCGGTTTCGCACAGCGAAGGGCGAATTGACAGAATGGAAAGGATGTTGGAACTTATCCTGCAGCAAAACCAAAGGCGGGAAAATGTTGGTTCCAGGGGACACATGGATATATCCCCGTCATCTATGGGTAGCATGTGACCGGAAGATGAGGACATCTTGGTCCACGCACCAACCACATCTGAGGTCCGTCAGGAGGAGCTCCTGGACGTGGCAACTAAATTTGCACTGCCGGAATCGTCAGGACAACCCCTCAACTCCAAACTGGCTGCTACCGTGGACTTCCTCACGAACCATCAGCTTCAAGAGCAGGTCCTTGCGGAGGCCATGAATAGGCACAAGGCACTCCCTCAAATTGCAACTCCCTCAATGTGCCTATCGTAAATACGCCGATTTGGGGCAATATCAGCCCAGGCATCAGAACTCAGGAGATGAAGTTGCAAAGGATCCTGAAGTTGCTCACTGCTGGGATTACCGCTTTAGCAAGGTCGGTGGATGGGGTGGATCTGAACACCGAGCAAGAGGATGCTCTGGCTCTACTGTGTAATACACAGTACGAAATCAATGCATTCAGAAAGAGCATTATAAAACCCACATTGAACCCCAAGTTTGCGGGATTGTACAGAGCACCCCCTACGCCACCACCCAGACAGTTGTTCGGGGAGGACCTCCCGAAGCAGGTCAAGGAACTGGATGACCATGCAAAGACGGTGGGTCTCATGAGATCACAGCCAGCCAGGAAAGTTCCATTCTTCAGGCCGCGAGGCCCTGCCGTTAGGCCAGCAAGGACCTACGCTCCAGCACCACCGCAACATCAGCAACCCCAACAGCCCAGGCCTTTTTTAGGGCTAGGCCCCCAGCGGCCAGCATGGAAAATGCGGACTCCGCATTATCAACACAACCCAGCACCTCCACGTCCCGCCAAACATATCATGGACCGCCGATAACCATGAAGGTAAGGCGGTCTGGATTTCATGCACCTGCATGTCTAACTTCACATGTTGGTGGGAGACTACGGTTCTTTAAGGAGGCATGGGAAACCATCACTTCTGATGAGTTTATCTTACATTCAAGTATTCAAGGCCATGAGATTAAATTCATCAATGGTCAAATTCCTCCGCCCCAGCATATGCCAAATCGTAAATTTACACTGTCCAGTAAGGAAACGGCAGTAGGCTATGCTGAAATCTTGCGGCTACAAGAAAAAGGCGTGATAGAAAGAATTATACACGAGCCAATTGAATTTGTATCTAACATATTTACAAAAACCAAGAAGGATGGAGGATGTCGGGTTATTATTGATCTGACCCATTTGAATACTTTTGTAAAATATACCCATTTTAAAATGGACACGTTCGAAACAGCCAAATCTTTGATTTCTGAGGGTTGTTTTATGGCATGCATTGATTTAAAGGATGCATACTATTCAGTATCCATTCAGAAACACCACAGGAAGTTCTTTAAGTTTACCTGGATGGATCAGCTCTGGCAATACAAAGCTTTGCCAAATGGGCTTACCACAGCCCCCAGATTATTTATTAAATTGCTCAAACCAGTGTTGGCTACACCGAGGAGGAAAAATCACATGGTCATGGCCTATCTGGATGATATCCTAATTATTGGGAACACTCTGGAGTCAGCGGAACTGGCAGTTTCAGCCACCGTGGAAATTTTTCAAAAAGTGGGATTTATTATCCATCCAGATAAATCAAAGTTCTGCCCTTCACAGGTCATGGATTATCTGGGATTCACGGTGGATTCCAATCACATGATGGCCACCATACCAACTAACAAAGTTGAGGATGTCATTCAAGCATGTAAGAATCTAGTCTGTGCCAGTATACCATCTATTGGACAAACTGCTAAGGTAATTGGGAAAATCGTAGCAGTTTTTCCAGCTGCCCAATACGGACCTTTGTATTATCAAAATTTGCAGAGAGCCAAGATTTCAGCGTTAAAATTGAACGCTGGACATTTCGATAGATCTATGCAGCTGCCTCTTAAGGCAAAAATTGAGTTACAATGGTGGATTGACAATATCCATGACTCATTTAAACCCATCATTTTACCCAATCCGATGGTATACTTACAAACAGACGCAAGCTCCCATGGCTGGGGAGCCACGGACAACTACTCTAGTTGTGGAGGCAGATGGGACACCCTTGAATCTACCCTGTTGTTGTCACAAGGGATAAATTATTTGGAGATGCTAGGAGCATTTCGCGGACTTAGAGCTTATTGTTCAAACCTTACTGGAACTCATGTCCGTCTCCAAATAAATAATACCACTGCGGTGGCATATCTAAATCATATGGGTGGTACCAGGTCTATTTCATGTGATGAATTGGCAAATACAATTTGGCTCTGGTGCATTCGACGGAATATTTGGATTTCAGCTACCTATTTACCAGGTAAGCTCAATACAGTGGCGGACACCAGGTCACGCAAATTCAATGACAACATCGAGTGGATGTTACATCCCCAAATATTCGCTAAAGTTACAGCCAAATTTGGTAAACCGGATATTGACCTTTTTGCGTCCCGGTTGAACCATCAGGTACCAACATACGTATCATGGGAGCCAGATCCTGTGGCAATGGCGATGGACGCGTTCTCGCTAGATTGGGGGAAATGGTTCTTCTATGCATTTCCTCCATTTTGCCTCATCAGTCGGGTATTGCGGAAAATACAGTCAGATGCTGCCAAAGGCATTCTTATCATACCCGACTGGCCTACGCAGCCATGGTATCCGGTGGTCCTTGATATGATCAGTCAACCTTGGGTCCTCTTAGAGGGTTGCCCACAATTGTTGACGAACCCTGTCTCAGGGGAACCACATCCCAGCCACAGTCACCTAAAGTTATTGGCTTGCAGGTTTTGAACAGGCCATTACTGCGGTATGGCCTATCGTCAAGAACTATGGATACCATTGGAGCGTCATGCCGGGAGTCCACCAGGCGGCAATGTCTTACACATATCAGGAAATGGGAAACCCACTGCGGCAGCTCCCACATTGCATACGACTCCGTTACCATCTCCGATGTGCTGTAATTCCTGGCGGGGTTACATCATGACAAACACCTCGGCTACAGTGCCATCAACAGCGCCAGGAGTGTGCTATCATTCTACCTCGACATTGAGGTAGGATTCAACAAGCTGGTGTCCAAACTCATGCTGGGAATATTCAATTCCAATCCGCCTAGACCTCGTTACAACATCACCTGGGATGTTGGGGAAGTATTAACCCTGCTTAGGACGTGGTCGCCCATGGAAGGGCTAGAATTGGACAAACTCACCCTGAAGCTGGTGATGCTACTGGCACTGACTTAAGCGCAAAGGGTTCAGACACTCCACAAGGTCAATATCGACAGGATGATCCCTACCCCTGGTGAAGTAATCTTCTTTATAGATGAATTACTCAAGCAGCATAGACCTGGATTCACAGGGCTGCAGCTGAAGTTTCCAGCATACCCCGCTGATGCAAGGCTATGTTTAGCCACCCATATCCGCCACTATATCAAAGTGACGAGGAAATTAAGGGGAATGGAGAAATACCTACTCATCAGCCACAAGAAACCTCACCATAGAGTGACTGTACAGACGATCTCCAGGTGGCTCAGGATCGTCTTGAATGAGGCAGGTATTGACACTAATGTCTTTAAATCCCATTCCACCAGGGCTGCATCGACATCGGCGCCAAGGGTCATGGAGGTGCCCATGGATCACATTCTTGCCACAGCGGGATGGGCGAACGAAGCCACCTTCCAACGGTTTTACAATAAGCCTGTTGCTGCTCCTGTACTGTTCGCAGCGGCCGTGCTGAATGCAGGTCAAGAGCATACAGATGTCCCCCAGTGAGGGGTTTTTCCTTTGTTGTTAATAAATATTGTTATTATTTTTTCAGTACAAGCAGTCTGGAAAGTTGATTACTCCTTTCCATCCTTATAAGTGGTGTGTGACAGCATGGACGTTGTCCAGGGCATGGAATCACAGAAGCTTTGAAGTCTTCACGAAGTCACTCACGTGACTCCGAAATGAAATAGTAAGATTAAACGAGAACTTACCAGTTCGAAGGTTGATCTTTATTTTATGAGGAGTTGCGATGAGGGATTTCGTGCCCTCCGCTCCCAACCCTCGATCATAAAGTCAACTGGTAATTAGAGTCTCTTCAATCTTACTATAACAAGTCATTTCTCTGTTTGTTGGTTCTGTGATTCCACACCGCTGCTTTGAAGTATGTCGTGCATGCGTGCTGGCGGGTTCTTCACGAAATACCTCATCGCAACTCCTCATAAAATAAAGATCAACCTTCGAACTGGTAAGTTCTCATTTAATCTTACTATTTTAATGGAGAGGTGGAAAACTTGGATCAGACTCATTGCACTCATTGCAGACTCATTGCACAAGGAACTGCAGATGCTGGTTTACGTAAAAAGATGCAAAATGCTGGAATAACTCAGCATGTCAAGCAGAAGATGGATAGATGATGTTTCACGTCGGGACCATTCTTTAATCTCTGAATAAGCCATCTATAAATATGCCAAAAGGTTCACAACCCATACACATTTTCCAGATATGCTGCTTGACCTGCACAGATACTCCAGCATTTAGTATATTTTTTCTATCAAGGAAAAGATGTTGGGTGATTGGTGTCTCTGTTTAGTGGATTTGGAAGGAGAGTAGATGTGGGATGGATTGGATGCACGAGCATGAACTTCAAAGTAACTTTGCAAAGTCAGGTTCAGTGATTGGTGTGCTGTAAAACTAAATGACATTTAATTTTTAGGTGGATATAATGAAGATCTTCGAGTGCCATGACATGCTGAATACCTTCAGACTGTTGATTATGTTTTAACTTCCAAAACTCTTAAAAACATGATATAAATTACTACTGCTCAAGTTACAAATCAAAATTTATGTGAGATAGAAATTTCAGACATAGGCTTTTGGAAGGTGAAGATGATTTTTTTTAAAAGTAGTTTTGCAGGTTTTGTAAATTTTCGTGGTCCAAGTGTGCAATTCTAGGCCACATCAGAAAGGATAACAATTTATTTCAGCTAACAGTTGGCTGACCAGGAGGTTTCATAGTCAAGCTATAAACTTCTGTATCTCATTGTCAATCACATGCTTGTTTAAACATTTCCAACTGGGTTATAAATTCCATTGCATCAGAAAAGGTATGAGTAATAAAGTGGAGGAGGCCATTCCGGTGGTCTGAGTGCAATGAGTCTGATCCAAGTTAAATTAAAAGCGTATTATTTAATGGGATGTGGGAGCTGTTGGCAAGGGCAGGATTTATTATCCATCTCTAATTGCTCTTGAGTAGGTGGTAGTCGTCTTCTTGAACCAATGCAGTTTGTGTGGTGAAGGGACTTCTGGTCTGCAGAGGTTCCTGTAGAGGTCCTGCAGAGAGACTTGTAAATGGGCTAAGAAAAGATCAGAAAATAACTTTTAAAAGACCTGCACGATGAAGAAAAGGTGACCAGGTAGAGTGTCAATTCATTTTAAACCAGCATATAAAATAACAGTATAGGAAGGAACTGCAGATGCTGGTTTACACCAAATATAGACAAAATGCTAGAGAAAAGGAATCGGTGACATTTCGGGTCAAAACCCTTCTTCATCGACAACACGGACTTCAGGGAATCCAACTGAGAGAGGGCCAAAATGATATTTAGCAGAGCTATTTTACAGAATTATTATTTATTCCTTATTTAACTTAATTATGACACTCATTTAACTTACTTCCAAACTCACCAGGCCAGATGTTTATAGATTCTTTATTAGGCAATTTGTGTCTTTCACAAATTAATATGTAACTACCAACAATCTGTGATAAATTTTTGTGTTTAAATACATCGTGGGTGACACAATGGTGCAATTCGTAGAGCTGCGGCCTCACAGATCCAGAGACCTGGGTTCAATCCTGACCTCAGATTCTGTCTGCGTGGAATTTGCGTAGTCTCCATGTGATGGCGTGGACTTTTTCTGGATATTCTGGCTTCCTCCTACATTCCAACCCCATGCTGATTGTCGGTTAATCATCGTGATACTGTAAATTATCACAAGTGTAGGTGGCTTGGTAAAAAAAGTAATCCTGGAGGTATAATTGATACTGACAGCCAATGAATCCCCCAAGTGTTGATCATTTTCATACCAGAGTAATAAAAAAGGTAGGTGTGGAAATTCTATACATTGTGGAATAGTTCCCAGATGTTGAAGGATAGTAAATGTGCCCCACTATTTGAAAAAAGGGAAGGAGAAAAAATAGAAAAAAATAGGAACATGCTGGTTAATGTCACAAGGGGGGAAATGTTTAAAATAGTTTAAAAGGACGATATAACATAAAATAGAAAACAGGAACCGGGGGAAAATGTGAGGGATAGTTATAAAGGAAGATATAACAGAACATTTGGAAAATGTCACTGGGATCAGGAAAAGGAATCAGGCCTGGATTTAGTTTAGTTTAGAGATAGAGCATGGAAACAGGCCATTTGCCCCACAGAGTTCATGCCGATCATCATGTCCTGTTCTCACTAATTCTATGTTATCCCATTTTCTCATCCACTCTCTACACACTAGGAGTAATTTGCACAGACAAATTAACCTACGAAGCCGTATGTATTTGAGATGTGGGAGGAAACTTCAGCACCAGGGGAAACCCACAAGAGTCACAGGCAGAACGTGCCTACTCCTCACACAGCACCCAAAGTCAGGATTGAACACGAGTCTCTGGCGCTGTGGGCAACAGCTCTACCAGCTGCACCACTGTGTTGCCCTTTAAAGATTTTCTGGAAGGGCTTTTTTTGACAAAATTAGTTGCATTATTAAGGGAATCACTTGTGTAATAGATAAGGAACACAGACTTTAGAGACCCCCATTGAGAGAGGATGATAATTTTGTTTAGAAGCGTTGTTTATCACCTGTAATTAGTAATTATTATACTTTTAAGAACTTACTTAACTCCCAAATTCACCAGCCCAGAAGTTTATATATTCTTTATCAGGCAGTTCATGTTCCTCATCTTGAGTCCACTTTATGTCTTGCACAAATGAATGTGTAGCTGCCAACAATCTGTAGTTTTCTACATTTAACACCTGCATTTAAATACATTATAGGCGACACAATGGTGCAGCTGACAGAGCAGCTGCCTTGCAATCCCGGAGACCTGGGTTCAATCTGGACCTCATTTGCTGTCTGCATGGAGTTTGAATGTTCTCCATGTGATGACGGTGGGTTTTCTCGGTATATTCTGGTCTTCTCACATATTTCAAATTGCTAATCAATAAACTGCTAGTCGATAAATTAGCTACTGCGCATTATCACAAGTGTAGGTGGCTTTAGATGATTCAGGGAGGGGATGTGGGCATGTGGGGGAGAATAGATTGCAGGGACATACTTGGGGGAATGGCGTTAATGGGATTGCTCTGATAACCAGCAAAGATCTGATAGGTCAAATGCCCTCCGATGTCATGAGAAAATATGAGAAACATGACAAAATTTGAAGACTCTAAAAATTGCTATAATTGCTGTCACGTTATTCTCTGTGATAATGGGGGGCACCTACGATACTTATTCCACACAAAATCTGTCCTGAATTCTAGAGACTAGCCCAACTTGGTTTGGACTCGGATCCAAGATAAATACACAATTGTTCATTTTAAGAGCATCTTTATCTTAGATTATTTCTTTTGTTAAACTATATGCAAATGCTTGATTTAGTTACAGAATTTGTGACCCCTTGCATGCAAAGTACGTATCAGAACTTTCTCAATATTTTTGTGCACATTAAATCAGTATGCACTGAATTTCTATGGACAGTCCCAATAGATGCATTTCCCAACAGGTTATGAATTTGCAAAAAAAAGCTTTCTTTATGTGTAGATAAAATAACGTATCTGTAAAATATATTTTCTAATATATCTATAAAATGCATGCCCTATGTTCTACTCCCCACTGTGAATTTGAGTCACCCAGGGTTATTTTGAAAGTAAATTGGAAAGTCGGTACATCTGACTGAGAGGCTAGTCTTCTTTAAATAAACAAATCATAGTCATAAGGAAAACATTTTATTTTAAACACAATTCCAAACCTGCAAAATAGTTAATATATATTTTCTTAATTTGAGCATGATTTGTGTTTGAAATAGAAAATTCCAAGAGCTGAATGTTCATTGTTGGCACCAGGTTGTCTCTGGTTTCGCCTGATCTGTTTTATTCTGCCCCTGCATTGCACTCAGTCTCCAAAGTCCAAAGACTATCACTGCCTCAGCAATGTCACTTTTCCCTGTTTTGCAAAAGCCAATCTTGTTTATTGTCAAAGCTAAAATTTTTCATCTCCTCTATGTCCAAATTCAGGGAGGATATTTGTAATAGACTTGAGTTTAAATAACTCAGTTATGATATTTAGAATGCGCATTGGCCTGTGTAGAGCTGAAAATGTGCCCCACAAAGGAAGCAATGGTATTGGACTTTCTGAGGCAGCAAATACATTTTAAAGATAATACAACATTTTTCTAATAAGTAAAGTACAAAATATACTAAAGAGCAAGGATAGAAAATGCTGGAGAAAGACGGCAGATGTGGCATTGCCAGCGGAAAGAGAAAGAGAGTAAATAATTAAGATCCAAATCCCTTTGTCAGATTAAGAGAAAACAAGTTAGATTTAAATTTAAAAGAAAGTGGGGGGAGGAGAAGTAGGTCAAATAGAAAATTAGTGATTGCGTGAGGCCAGAGTTGCTGTGCTGTGGATGAGGTAATAAAGATGATAGGTCAGTGAGGGTAGTTAGAGACAGCCAACTTAAAACAAAAAAAAACTATGGCATGATGGCTGTTGGAAAGTGAAAACAAAACAAAACAAAATAATGTAAAAGTTGCAAAGTGCAGAGTTGAAGGAAATGCTCAACAGATCAGCATGTGCTAATGAAGAGTGGAGATTATAGATGATTGAGATGCATGACTATTCTGTGTTAACTATGATAGGAAATTTGAGCTGTGAGTAAATAACTGTAGTGTTGTCATTTTGCTGGGGCAGGGTGGAATTAACTCCACATCTTGCTGGGATCTAAATTTGAATTCCTTGCGCGCCACCAAAGGTTTTTCTGGGTTTTCAGGGAAAAGCGTTGTTTGGGGGCCTACATTTTACAAAACAGTGATTCTGAATGCATAGGTGTCATTTTCCTAACTGCTCAAGCTCCATACAGTATTTGTTGTCATTTTCATTTGTCTCCTGACTGTCAAATAGCCTTCTGTCAAACAGTGACCTGTTAACCCTTTGAAAATGAGAACATTGATTACCCCTGAAACTGTACATCAGGAAACAGTGCTTTTTGTGAGGGCCAAAATGAAAATAAGTTTTTCAGTGTTTTTGAACAGAACTGATGTAATTTGGTGTTTCTGTTCTTTTTTCTGAATGAGCTAACCCAGCATCAAATGAAAGCCGATATCAAGAAACCGACCATGAGGATCAGTGTGCTAAATCTTTGTTGTTTGCTCACTTTATGTGAACAAGCCAGCCACGGCTCCTTTGGTGGCTCATGAATCCATTCCCTCTTCATAACTGTCTCAAAATCCAGACACTGGTTTGTGGTTACTCTGTGCTATCTATAAATTGGTTTTATATCACCACAGGACTTCAGCCATCAACTTTGGGTCTTTAATTTTTCCTACTCTCTGACCTCTGCTTATAACTTGGACCTGCCTCTGTTTTCTCTCCTTGCTGTTTATTCTCAAGTCTTTCTGCATAAATTAATCTGAGTAATAAAGCTTTTGCTCTAAATCCAAGGTTCTTGCCTTTTTACTCACCTGCTTTATTCTTTCCTCTATTTATTCTTACAAAGTAATCATGCCATGTTTATTTCTCCCCCCCCCCCTCTTGTTCCACCCCTAACCCATTATTAATCATCCATCTTTCTACTCTATTTCTATTCCTTGCATACATACTTGGATAATAGGGATTTGAGGTTAACAGAGAACAGACAGGAAAGTGGATAGACACAAAAAGCTGGAGTAACTCAGTGGGACAGGCAGCATCTCTGGAGAGAGAGAATGGGTGACGTTTCGGGTCGAGACCCTTTCTCAGAAAAGTGGGGTTGAGTCAAATCATCTATGATTTTCTGAGGAAGGAAATTTCAGAGCCCCTTGCAGAAGTATTTACATTATCTTTAGCCACAGGTAATGTTCTGGAAGTCTTTTGAGTGGCTAAGACCGTAACTTTATTTAAGAAGGCCAGCAAAGACAAGCCAGTGAGTCTGACTTCAATAGTTTTTTTTAGTTTTAGAGATTCATTGAGGAAATAGGCCCATCAGCCCACCGAGTCCATGCTGACCATCAATCACCCCTACACTAATTCTGTGTTATCCCACTTTACATCCTACACACTAGGGGTAATTTTACAGAAGCCAAGGTATGTACAAACATGCACACCTTTAGAATGTGGGAGGAAACTAGAGCATCCGGAGAAATACCACGCAATGACAGAGAGAACATATAAAAATGTACAGCCCCTGCAGTCAAGATCGAACCCGCATTGCGCCACTGTGCCACCCCAAACAGTGGGTAATAGTGGGTAGGTTGCTGAGAGGAGACAGAGGGAACTGCAGATGCTGGTTTACAAAAACAAGCATCTGCATTTGCTTTTATAAACCAGCATTTGCAGTTCCTTTTGTCTCACTTTTACAACATGAAGGCATGTTGTAGACTGTGAACTGTGTTGGAGCACCTTAGCTTAGACCATAGAGTCTGAAGAAAAATCCTGACTCGGAACATCACCTTTCCATGTTCTCCAGAGATGCTGCCTGACCTGCCGAGTTATTCCAGCACTTTGTGTCTTAAGTTGTAGAAGATTACACTTGGAGACAGGAGCTACCAGCATTTGGATAGGCACAAAGTGATCAGGGCTAGTCAGCATGGCTTTGTGCGTGGGAAATTATGTTTCATAAAACTGATAGAAGGTTTTCAAGAGGTCACCAAGTGGATTGATGAAGCCGTAGCAGTGGTACCATGTGGTAGGCTTGTCTGGAAGATTCGTTCACATGGAATTCAAGGCGAGCTAGCCATTTGGTTTGTAAATCAGTTTGGACGAAGGAGTCAAAGGCTGTTTTTCTGACTGGAGGTCTGTGGCCAGTGGTGTGCCGCAGTGGATGCTGGTTCTACCGCTCTTTGTTGAATACATTAATGATTTGGATGACAGTGTAGTTAACATTGTTAGTAAATTGGCAGATGATACCAAAATTGGTTGCATGGTAGACAGTGAAGAAGGATATCTAAGTTTACAACAAGGGCTACACCAGTCGTGAAGGTGTGAAAGCAATGACAAATTGAATTGAACTTTGGCGAGCTGAAAATTTGGACTTTGGTATGTGAAACCAGGTCAGAACTTACATAGTAAATGGTAGAGCCCTGGAGAGAGTTGTAGAACATTGAGATCTGGGAATCCAGGCCCATGGTTTCTTAAAAGTGGTGACTCAGGTGGACAGTGTGGCAAAGAAAGCGTTTTTCACCCTTGCCTTCTTTTTAATATAGAGTGCAAAAGATTGAGCAACATAATGCAGTTGTACTAGCAGCAAAGTGATTGTTATGGGTGTTTCTCGGTGTGTCTTGTGTGGGGGGGGGGGAATCGTTCTTCAGTCACCCTCGACGGAGAGGAAACTTTTACCATGTCGCTTCTCCGTCTCCACTCTCGCGGCCTAACAGCTTGGATTGTAGCGGCCTTTCCTGGAATTGAGCCCGGAGCATCAGCAGCGTGTACTTTTTCCATCGTGGAACGGGCAAACCCTTGCCGGTGGTCGCCAGAGAGGAGTGCTCCGATCGCAGGCCCGCGGACTATGACATCCTGAAGCCACGGTCTGCGGAGCTTCTAGCCACGGGCACGGTGTGGACTTTCCATCGCGGAGTCTGGGATCCCTTGCCGGGGATAGCCGGAGAAGAGCTCCGACCGCCGGCCTGCGGCCTATAACATCCTGATGCTGCGGTCTCCGGTAGGAAAGTGCCGATTCAGGCACTGCAAGCCGCGGAGTGTGCTTCGACCGTTCATGGCCCCGACCGTGGGTGAACAAGGGAGGCGGACTGGCTGAACTTTGTGCCTTTCACCACAGTGAAGAATGCTGTGGTGGATGTTTATGTTAAATCTTATTGGGTGTATTTAACGAATAAAATTGACTTTGACTTTGACTACTAATCGTTGGTGAGACCACACTTCTGTTAGTAGTTCTTTGTTGCCCAGCTGTAGGATGGATGTAATTATGTTGGAAAGTCAAACAGGATGCCCGATCTAAGCTAGTCTGATTGGTCTGCATTTGGTCCTTATCCCACTAAACCTTTTCTACCCATGTACATGTTCAATGTCTTTTAAATGTTGTTATAGTACCTGCCTCAACTACCTCCTCTAACAGCTTGTTCCTTACACCCACCACCCTCTATATAAAAATATTGTCCCTCAGGTTCCTATTAAATCTTTCCCCTCTCACCAAACACCTTTGTCCTCTAGTTCTTGATTCCCCTACTGTGGGTAAAAGAATCTGCGCATTTACCCTATCTATTCCCCATATGACGTTGTATGCTATAAGAATACCCTTCATCCTCCTGCGCTCCAAATGTAAAGTCCTAGCCTGCCCACCCCATTTTACTGGTGGAGAGGAGACGAATTGCATCCAAATTAAGTGAGCACTTCAAAGACAAGTTGTGTGAAATGGTTTGAACATTTTTTTTGTATTTGTGATAAGGTGTTTTATGTATTCAACAATTTCTGTTCATATTGCCTATTTACTTGATGCTTCTAGGAATTGACGTGTACTTTTCAAACGCGCTGCTGTCGCCCTCATTTTCATTTGCACCACCTACTACTTAAAATAGCTATGTTGTACACTGTGTACATGTCCTGAAATGTTCAGTGCACAGTGTTACTCTTCATAACAATGGTATCATTTCAAGTTAACTTCCAATCTGGTGGTTTTGTGCCAATTATATGAATATACAAAAACATATTGACAGGAGGTGATGATAACAGGGTGTTTTATCCTTTTTTTGTCTTCAAATCAAATTGATTGGCAAATAAGCAAGTTGCATTATCTGATTGCCAAAAGTAGATCAGTTCTATAGCAAAAGACAATATAAAAATTTAGAAATTGTTGCAGTTTTAAAAAATTTTACTTTGATGCTGCCATGTTCTTATCTTTGCAGCTAATATATATTTTTAAATCTAATCGTTTGTACAGCAATTAAACATCAGTATAAACATTTACCACTTAAATATATTTTTGAGTAGCTCGCAGAATGTAGCTTGCAGTATTAATCAAATTAATACATTACATTAATCACAATGTTTGATTTATATGATATACTAGACTGTGGAACCCGTTGGGTCCCTTCCCCTCAAAGCGCGGTTGGGAAGATGGGTGGTCTGCAGCGTCACACAGAGGGGGGAAGGGGGAGAGAGGGAGGTTGGGGGGGGGGAGGGAGGGTGGGAGGGAGGGGGAAAGGGGAGAGAAAGTAGAGGGGAGAGAGGAGGGGGGAGGGAGGAGGGGAGAAAGAGTAGAGGGGAGAGAGGAGCGGGGAGAGATGAGGGGAGAGAGAGGAGGGAGGGGGAGGAGAGGAGGGAGAGGAGAGGGGGAAAAGAGGGGGAGGAGGGGGAAAGGGGGGAAGAGGAGGAGGGGAGCCGGGTGGGCGAACAGGCTGTGAGCAAGCTGGCTGCGGGGCCCACGGCGAGTGGGCTGCAGAGACTCGAGGGAGGCCACAGGCGGGCGCGATCTGAGGACGGTCAAAAGCAGCAGAGGGCCGGCCGATCATGGCATCCGCGAGGGGAATCCCACCCACCCGCGTGACAGACGATCGGGTGGGGGAGACGGAGAGGAGGTCGTCCCACACAACGGCCAGAGATCGCCAGGTGGGATCGTGATCACCAGCGAGGAAAAGACGTCACGATTCCCCGAGTCCCTGCGATCGACGGAGGAATCGCAGGTCTCCATGGACGGCCCATCCCAGTGCCACCTTCCCACCATGCTGCCCCGCGCCCGCGCGGTGATAATGACTGCTCCCGCCATGTTCTAGAACTTCAAGGAGCCCAGCGGGGCGCACAGCACAACCTGAGCAGCAGTTTAAAAATGCTAAGTGAAAGTTAAGAAGCCAAGAAGTACAGAAGACTGAACAGTGGTGACATCACTCGCAGCGCGACCAGAGGCAGGCAGTCAGATCCATCCATCCAGATCAGTGACATCATCAGCGAGACCATCTCATTTATTTTCTAAGATTTGAGATTTCTGAACATTTTCATAAATAACTTGAGAAATAATGCATGACATTTTCAGATAAGACGATTTTTGACATCATGTGTAAATTGTTATCGGAATATGTAAACATGTCACCGTTAGCGCGTCGTGTTTTCAAGGAGATGTGAATTGCACATGAACATCGCACAATACACACACATCCAAGATCAGAGCTTTAGAAGTATAGAGATGCCACTCACAGTATAACTGTTATGTTCCGGTGGGCGGCGCGACTCTCGTCGTAGCAGCCTCTGCAGTCCGTCTGTCTTTTTTTATTTTTTGTCTCGTTTGAGTGTAGTTAGTTAGTGTTTTTTTTTAGCTGGATATGTGTGGGGGGTGGGGGGCGGGGTGGGGGAAACTTTTTTAATCTTTTCCCTGTACGGAGGACGCGACCTTTCCTCTGTCAGGTCTCCGTTGCTGTTGGGGCCTAGCACCGTGGAGCGGCCTCCAACCGGACCTGGGGCTCCAGTCGCGGAGCATGCAGACTACTCACCATCGTGGGGCTGGCCGAGTTCGGAATGGGAGGAGCTGTGGAGGCGCGCTGCTGCTGCCCGACCCTGGAGATTCGGAGGCTCCAGCTGCAGGCCGGTGGATGGTAACACCGGGAGCTCGCGGGTCCCTGGTGGGAGACCGCTTTTCGGAGCTCCCGCGACGGCAACTTATCCTGCCCGAGATGTGGGGTTGAAAATGACCTGGAGCGGGGCCTTACATCGCCCCGCGCGGCATTAAACAGCCGCGGGACTTGCTAGCGCCCACCGGGGGCTCCAACATCAAGACCCGGAGCGCGGCCTTGCATCGCCCGGCGCATCCTTAATGGCTGCGGGACTTATTTACCATCGCCCGCCGGGGGCTTTGACTCTGGCATCGGGAGAAGAATGGGGAGTGCAGGGGAGAGATAAAACTTTGCCTTCCATCACAGTGAGGAGGAGATTCACTGTGATGGATGTTTGTGTCAATTGTGTTGTATCTTGGTTCTTTTCTTGTTTGTATGACTGCAGAAACACAATGAGGTTCAAATGACAATAAATGGTATTGTATTGTATTGTATTATATGTAGCTGCAGATTACATCTTGTTAAATGTTGCAGCAAGAACATTTATAGTGTAGTACTGGCAATAATGTGACAATTTAACAACAATGATGAATTTAAATAGTGATTTTCTGTAGATATGTATCCCAAAATCAAACATTGATCTTTGAACTCTGATCATATTGTACTCTAATAATTAATGAATTGTAATATCAGTCTTTCTGCTTTGAAATTGCACAAAATGTTGTACCCTTTATCTATGCCCAGGGAAAAGCCTGGATAGCGTAGATGTGGAGAGGATGTTTCGACTAGTGGGGCAGTGTCAAACCAGATGGCACAGCCTCAGAATAATAGGATATACTTTTTGAAGGGAGATGAGGAGGAATTTCTTTAGTCAGAGGGTGATGAATCTGTGGAATTCATTGCAACAGGCATCTGTGGAGGCCAAGTTGTATTTTTAAGGCATTGATTGATAGGTTTTTGTTTAGTAAGAGTATCAAAGGTTATGGAGAGGAGGCAGGAGAATGGTGTTGAGAAGGAAGGCTAGATCAGCCATGATTGAATGCCAGAGTAGACTTGATGTGCTGAATGGCCTAATTCTACTCCCATGACTTATGAAGTTATGAATTATGAATACTAGACATAAATACAATCAACCCAAACTCTACACTAAGTGGAGCGAAGGGATACGTGCAGAATATAGTTCTCAACATTGTAGCACATCAATTCCGGAGACAAGGTCCAATGTCTGCAATGAGGTAGAGGAGAATCGGACTGTTTCTTAGTTATGGAAGGATAGATTAAATTTGGAAAATACTATGCATTGTGATGGTAGAAAGATGTCATTCCTTTTATATTCTAGAACAGTGGAATATGCACCACATTCCAAATATTGGAAATTTCTGGTTGTGAACACTTAGCTATATATCAAACAGAAGCCATTATTTCGTATGATTCACTTAATTTCTTCTTTTGATTTTTAATTTAAGCATGATATAGATTGAATGGTTATCAAGTATTTTCTCTCCTTGTTCCGTATCTATACTATGGATATTCCAAGGTGGATTGTTGATTGCCTCATTGCATTATTATATTTAGTATACAGGGAATTTAGCACAAGTGAAACCATATAAATGATGAATAAATAACAGATAAAATGAAAGGCCACACCAAAAATTGGTTGAAGAGGCTGCTTCAACTAATGACCTGAAGAATCTATGAAAAACCTGCAGTTAAAAGCCAGTGGCTAAAGCTCCAAAACATGTGTCGTTGAAATGGATTAAGAGTAGAATGTAACTAGGGCAGAAACCAGTATGAAACTTATGAAAAAAAACTTGACAAGAAAAATAAAACCATTCCTAGAGTGAACTGGCGTGATTCAATAAATGGCAAAATTATACTCAGTTTATATGAGGAACATTATAATCCAAGCTTGACCTTTTCACAGTATTTTTCTGTGTTGGGCCTTTCGTTAGGTTGGCTGTGCAGTTTTTCTAGTTGATTACCAAAGTTTGCAATGAGACAATTGCGAGTCATAGGTAACATGTATCATTGTTTACCCAGTCTAGCTCTTGGAAGAATTCATAATTACCTGCGAGAAATTTTCTCTGCAATAACACTTGTGGTCAGTCAAAAATCCAAGTGATACTCATTGTTCAACGTTAGTAGTTACCATCTTTGGTAGTTACAGAGGCTGGATTCTGATGAGCTGCATTCCACTGGTTTTAGTCACATAGTGACATAAAATTCACCTTTTCACATGTGGGTTTATATTTGTTATGATATCGACATGAAACAGTGCACTGTGGTTCTCTGCCAGCATAATACTTTGATCTCTATTTATATTCAAGCAGCAAAAGATATCTAGTTAGGGTTAATGGACTTTAAGTGTTCCACAAGAGTTTCCAGTTTTAGAATAATGGCCATTGTTAGTGCAGTGAAATCTCTCTGACTGCCAAAATAAATTTAATGTAATTGAACACAGTGTTTGATTCATCTTTAAAGGTCTCTTGAAATTAAACAGGTTCAAAGATAAGGCAACAACGATTTCAAGAGATATTAATCCATCTAATTGATTTGCTATATAGTCATTTTGAAACTTCAGCAGTAGCTAAGCTCTAAGAACAAGAACTTGCTTATTGTGATTAGAGCCAGATTAGCAGCATGGGAGAGGATTAATGGTTCTAAACCAGATCTAGGTTCAGTTTTGTGATGGGAGGCTGGTGGAGAGTTTGGTTGGGTGGGGTCTGAAGAAGGGCCACAACCCGAAACGTTGCTTATCCATGTTCTCCATGGCTGCTGCCTGATCCGCTGAGTTACTCGAGCATTTTGTGTCTTTCCTTGATAAACCAGCATCTACTGTTCCTGCTTCTATTGAATCTCCTCAATCTTCTAAAGAAGTAGAGACATTGATGGGCTTTCTTAATGATTGCATCAAAGTGCTGGGTCCAGGACAGATCTTTAGAGATTTGCACACCAAGGAATTTGAAGTAGTTGACTCTCTCCACCACCAAACCGTCGATGAAGACAGATTAGTGGATCCTGTGTCGGGAAGAGATCAGCAAATGAGGGATCTTGAGGCTCACAACAGTTAAAAGATTATGAAATGTGATGTTAGCAAAGTTAATCAAAACACATTATAACACTTGCAATACAATTTTTTATTTAATATAAAGAAAAATGATATTTTGATGTATCACTTTATTTTGATGTTCTCCAGGCCAGTCAAGTAATAGTGCTTCCGCTGCTCAACTAATCTAGACTGACATCTAGGATCATGGTGGTGCTCCAATGTTAATCTCCACATGGAATTCAGCAGTGCAGCAAAGGAAACATAGAAACATAGAAATTAGGTGCAGGAGTAGGCCATTCGGCCCTTCGAGCCTGCACCGCCATTCAATATGATCATGGCTGATCATCCAACTCAGTATCCCGTACCTGCCTTCTCTCCATACCCTCTGATCCCCTTAGCCACAAGGGTCACATCTAACTCCCTCTTAAATATAGCCAATGAACTGGCCTCAACTACCCTCTGTGGCAAAGAGTTCCAGAGACCCACCACTCTCTGTGTGAAAAAAGTCATTCTCATCTCGGTCCTAAAGGATTTCCCCCTTATCCTTAAGCTGTGACCCCTTGTCCTGGACTTCCCCAACATCGGGAACAATCTTCCTGCATCTAGCCTGTCCAACCCCTTAAGAATTTTGTAAGTTTCTATAAGATCCCCTCTCAATCTCCTAAATTCTAGAGAGTATAAACCGAATCTATGCAGTCTTTGTTCATAAGACAGTCCTGACATCCCAGGAAACAGTCTGGTTGCACAGGAAAGAGTGCAGCACCTTCTGCAGCACACTACATCCCAGGCCTGTAGCCTAAATCCAGCACTCGTACATAAGCAAATGGGTGACTGTAAGCAGTTCCCTTTTGCACACTTAGCCAAGGAAACAACAGTGAAAGTGATTACAGTGCCATTCCATCATTAATTCAGGAACATCTGGAAGCCAATTCTGTCAGCTTCTGACTTGAGAATGTCCTATGAAATGCTGCCATTGACTCTATGTTAAAAAGCCAAGTTGCCATCTGAATTTCGAGGGCCTGTGTCCTGGATACATTTTGCTATCTGCCCAGTGTGCTGGCTTTGATGCCCCTAGCTAGCTATGTTGTCAAGTGGGTGGGAGATTCAGTGAAGTGGGGATCAGATGACCTTGTCCAGGATTCTGATAGATTGTAAAAGTGTTCAGCTAAAACCATTGGAAAGATGGGTTTGTAAGTGAAACGTCCAGGTTGTATCAATATGTATAAATAGCAGAATATGAGCATTTCTGTTATATACTGAGATGTCGATTATTTGATCAGACTTTATAAATGGCAGTTTCTGAGAGGCTGCTTCTGCTGATATTTCTAAACACATGACCAATGGTTTCATAGTTTCATGTAGACTGATGTTGGCGGCCATACAACGTGTCTAATGTGTATGGCTTGTAAGTAGTTTCAAAACGTAAATGATCATTTTTTAACAAATAATTTGTTGTTTATCGCAGTTTAATTTGGCAAAGTTTGACCCCAAAACGGGTAACTTTCCAGCATGTTTATTGACATACAGCATTGTAAAGGAGCTGTTGGATTTGAGTTACAACTGTCAGTATTAGTAATGTGGTAATTTTAAAATTGCTGTTTTTTTCTTTTTTTTCCTCCCACAAATATGTAATATGTGAATATGTGATTTTGTTCCATTCTGTTTTGTAGTTTTTTTGCACAATCCGCAAGCATTGCCACTTTTCATTTCACTGCACATCTCGTATGTGTATGTGACGAATAAACTTGACATGACTTGACTTGATGGATATCCAAGCTCAGTTTCTCACCTTTCAACAATGTTATATTGTGTTTTTCCATTCATGTTTTGTGCATGTCACACATTGTATTTTTAATTAAATCATTAAATGTCTTCTGCATGAGGTGGAGCTGAATGTGATTAGACTGGGCATGTTCCCATTCAAAGTCTGCTATCTATAACAGGAATTGTTGCATTACCAGTTGTCTCAAATGACTACAATTATCTTTTCACATTTTTCCTTGTACAAATTAGAAATCAGTACCCAGTTAGGTTGAGCATGATAACATTTTTGCTAATAATTACTTTTCATAACTAAAAAATCAGCAATAGCACTTTTGAAGTTATCTCACTGTGCAAAATGGCAAAATGATGCTGCATGAAATCCACCGACTGCATCACCCCGCCACTTACTGTAACTACATGTTACATTCACTCATTTATCATACCATGTAGACACTGAGGCATGTGCCTAAAGTATTCATTATTGAGTCTAGGTTGCAGTTTTTTTGTGCAATCTAGTTAATTAATATGTCTGAATATTTTTGTCGTTTACACGCAACCATGCTGCAATCCATTATTTTACCCCACCCTTTAACAAAAATGGATATGCATTTTGCTTTTTTGGGAATAGGGTGGTGAGGATACTCCTTTGAAATATGTATCCGTTTCCATTGAATATCTAAGACAACAGACTATAATTTGATTTTGCCTTTGAAAAAAAACATTTCTCCTTTTTCTTTTGGCATCCACCACTGTTTCCTCTTGTTCTTTCAGACCTATTTTGGAAGGATAGGACAATCTCTTGAATATAGATCTGAATTCCCTTCCCTAAAGTCAATCAAAGCACGGGAATGAATAGAGCAAGGTGGACATTTTTGCAATTTTTTTTTGTGTTTTGGGAAGAATCAGAATTAAGATCTGTTGTTTCACTATTTGTTCAGAGTTAAACACTTACATTTGTAATCCGATGCCGGAACTCACATAGAAGTCCTTAGGATAGATCCCGGGCAATGAAGGGACTCAAATCAGCCACCAAATAATCAAAGAAATGCAATCTGCATTTAACCAAAGGATATAGCAGTGAAAGTTATTGGAGGGAATTCTGAGAATTTACATACATTTGGAATTTCAGGATTGATTGGGGAAAGTCAGCATTGCTTTGTTCATGGGAAAGCATGTTTCACAAATTTGGTTGTTTTATGAATAGGTGACCAGGATGTTTGCTGAGGGCAGTGTGTAGATGTTGTCGACATGGACTTTAGCCAGGTCTTCGACAAGATACTGTGTGGTCAGCTGTCTAGAAGGTCAGATCACATGGGTTCCGGGTTGAGCTAGTCAGTTGGATACACAATTGTCTTGAACATAGGTGGTAGAGGTTTGCTTATCAGACTAAAGACCTGTTACAAGTGGTGAACCAGAGGATCCACGCTGGGTCCACTGTTGTTCATTATTAATGTTAATGATCTGGATGTGAATGCACTACATTCTGGAAAGTTGGATCACATTGGATCCAGGCCAGTTAGCCATCTAGGTAGATAAAATTGGTTGAAGGTAGGAGACAGAGGCTGGTAGTGGAGCTTTTTAAAGGAAATAAATATAGTCACTATTATAATGTAGGAAATGTTCCACCCTATTCCTTTACCTTGATGTAATTTATTACATTATTTATATTTGTAATATTTGTGATGTTAAGGGTTGAATATTAGCTAGGACACTGGGAGAATTCAGATTTGTTTAAATAACATCAGGAGAACTTTTATGTTATTTTTAGATTAAAACCTCATGAAAATCACAATACCCACCAGTGGAATACTGCCTCGGTATTAAAACACTAAACTAGACAAGGGCCTTAGTTGTTCTGACTTCTGCCAACTAGCAAAGGAAAACAGGATTCACCATCTTATCACAGTATAAGTCCAGGATGTTGATGTTTAGATGGTCAAATCTGTCAGATCACTGTTTCTGGGTTCAACATGGAGTCTGGCAACAGAGGCCAGTTTTGCAGTACGAGATTTGCCAGCATTATGCTGGACATTAACTACTTAAATCACGTGCTAGTGATATTTAAAAACAGTTAAAACCAATTATTGCTTTGCAACTATCTAAAGTTATTAAGGGCACTAGAGTGGCAAGGTTTCCTCACTGCATTGGCCAAGGCCCTTGTCTATCCAGATTCTACTGCTGCACCCCTGAGTGCAAAGAGCCAGCAGCATTTAGGTGTCAGTCGACAGTTGGGCCTTTTTGGATAGAGTGAATGTGGAGAGGATATTTCCACTAGTGGGAGAGTCTCAGAATTAAAGGAGTCAAAGCCTCCGAATTAAAGGACGTTCCTTTAGGAAGGAGATGAGGAAGAATTTATTTAGTCAGAGGGTGGTGAATCTATGGAATTCTTTGCCACAGAAGGCTGTGGAGGCAGTCAGTGGATGTATTTAAGGCAGAAATAGATAGATTCTTGATTAGTACGGGTGTCAGCGGTTATGGGGAGAAGGAGGGAGAGATAGATCAGCCATGATTGAATGGCAGAGTAGACTTGAGGGGCCGAATGGCCTAATTCTACTCCTATCACTTGCGATCTTAAGATCTTCTGATTCCCATCAGTTCACATTTCCAGATGATTCATGTTATAGGAGCAAGGTTAGGCCATTTGGCCCATCAAGTCTATTCCGCATTCTACTACAATCTTCTGACCTCAAGGCGAAAGTCCTTTCATTACCCAAGCACATAACCTATGCTGGTACGTAAAAAAACACATACGTTATGTAGATTGGCTATTTCATACTAGCCAATTATAGTGTTTGTTAGTAGTGACTCCACCTATTATGTGCTTCATGTTATCAAGAGCTTGCTTACGCTAATTAGTATGAGTAGCAGCTCGGAGATGCAATGTCTGCAGATCCTTGCTGTAAGTAGATTTAATAAACATGTGTTGTATCTTGATGTGTGTTCGAGTTGACTCATTACATGGTGTCAGAAGTGGGATCCCTGCGAGAACTGACACACAAGGATGCGGCATGGTCCTGGTATCCGCAACACCAAAGAGCTTTTGACACTCTAAAATTGCAAATGGCTAGCGCACCTACTCTCGCCTACTTTGCTTGAAAGTTACCAGTAACGCTCACCTGCGATGCATCCCAGTACGGGTTAGGCGCAGCGTGCCTGCAGACCACTACCGATAGAGATTTCAAGCCCATTTCGTACGCCTCCCATACATTAACTGACTGAACAGCGTTACGCCCAGATCGAAAAGGAACTGGTCGTAGTGGTTTTCGCCTGCACTAAATTCAAGGTCTTTATCTTTGGCAAGTCTGTGACTATCGAGACTGACCACCAGCCGCCGATCACCATTTTGAACAAACCCATCCACGCTGCCCCAGCACGACTACAGTGAATGATGATGCAACTGCAGCGGTTTGATTTCAACATTGTCTATAAGAAAGGCAAAGACATGTACATAGCAGACACGCTATCCAGAGCCCTGTGCAAAACTAACGAACAACAACTCTGAACAGGACCAATTCTCAGTAATGAAGGTTTCGTCTGTAGCTGACTCATTACACGTTATGTTGTAATAGAAAGCAAAGCAGATGCTGTTTCATATCTCAGATTGACACAAAAATGCTGGAGTAACTCAGTGGGTCAGGCATTATGATTCATTGTAAGACATGGCTGAGGTGCCAGAAGACTGGAGGGTGGCCAATTGTTGTGCCTCAACGTAAGAAGAGTTGAAAGGTAAAAACCTGGGAACTGTAGACCATAAGCCTTACATTGTGGTAGGAAAGTTACTGGAGAGGATTCTGAGGGATAAGATATCCATTAATTTGGAAAGGCAGGGTTTCATTTGGGATAGTCAGCATTATTTTGTGCGTGGTAGGTCGTGTCTTTCGAATTTGAATTTTTTGAAGAAGTAATCAAGAAGGTTGATGAGAGCAGGGCAGGAGGCTTATTCGATATGGACCAGCAAGGCCTTAGATAATGTTCTGCATTGTAAGCTGCTCTATAAGGTTAAAGTACCTTGGATGCAAGGAGAGCTAACTAAGAATTGCTTCATTATAACACGCTGAGTAGTGGTGGAAGTGGTCCAATGTCTAGTGGTGTGTCTCAGGGATCGGTGCTGGGCCCATTGCTGTTTGTCACCCATAGAAACTAATTGGATGAGAATGCGCAAGGTATGTTTGCAGATGACACCAAAATAGGTGGTATCATAGTTAACCATATGACAGTGAAGATGGTTATCACGAATTACAGTGGTATTTTGATCAGCTGGGAAAGTGGGCCAAGGAAAGGAAATGAAGTGTAAGGGGTGAATTTAAGTTAAGTGTGAAGGGGTGAATTTTGGGAAGCGATACCATGGCAGGGCCTTTACATTGAATGGTAGGGCAAGGGGATTGTTGTAGATGAAAAGAATCCAGGATTACAAATACATAATCCCCTAAAAAATGGCATTGGATATAGACAGGGTATTGAAGAAGTCTGTTGCATGAAGCCCCTCATCAATCAGGGAATTTAGTACAAATTGAATTGCATCACAGTTGGCTTTGGAACAGCTTTGCCCCAAATTGCAAGAAACTGCAAGACCAGGATAGAGTGGATGTGGAAAAGTTGTTTCCACTCATGGGAGTTGTTTCCCCCAGAGGTCATAGCTCCAGAATAAAAGGATGTCCCTTTAGGAAGGAGAAGAGGAGGAATTTCTTTAGTCATATGGTAGTGAATCTGTGGAATTCATTGCCCCAAAAGGCTGTAGAGGCCAAGTCAATGGATATTTTTACGGTAGAGATGGATAGATTCTTGATTAGTACGGGTGTCAGGGGTTATGGGGAGAAGACAGGAGAATGAGGTTAAGAGGTGAAGATAGATCAGCCATGATTGAATGGCGGAGTAGGCGATGGGCCAAATGGCCTAATTCTGCTCCTATCACTTATGAACATGAAAGTTGCAGAGATGAAGCCCAGTTTATCACACAGACCAGACTTTCCACCAGTAATTCCATCTGCACTTCATTCTGCATCCGAAAAGCACGCAACATAATCAAAGACTTGTCCCACTCCTGTCATTCCGTGTTGTCCATGTTCCCATGTGGCAGAAGATACAGAAGCTTGAATAGATGCACTATCAGGAACATCCCGTTGGCAACATTAGACTTTGTCTTTGTCTATAGCTCTGTCCAAGACTGCCAGACATTGCAGAGAATTGGAAATGTAGTCCAGTACATTAAACAGACCAGACTACCCACTATTAACTCCATCTACGCTTCACGCAACCTCAGAAAAACAGCAAAAATTATCAAAGACGTATCCCACCCCGATCATTCCTTCTCCCTGCTCCTATCAGGCAAAAGGTACAGAAACTTGAACTTGAAACTTGAAGGTACAGAAACAGGAACAGCTTCTTCCCCTCTGTTAGAAACATAGAAACATAGAAAATAGGTGCAGGAGTAGGCCATTCGGCCCTTCGAGCCTGCACCGCCATTCAATGTGATCATGGCTGATCATCCAACTCAGTATCCCGTACCTGCCTTCTCTCCATACCCCCTGATCCCTTTAGCCACAAGTGCCACATCTAACGCCCTCTTAAATATAGCCAATGAACTGGCCTCAACTACCTTCTGTGGCAGAGAATTCCAGAGACTCACCACTCTCTGTGTAAAGAATGTTTTCCTCATTTCGGTCCTAAAGGAATTCCCCTTTATCCTTAGACTGTGACCCCTTGTTCTGGACTCCCCCAACATCGGGAACAATCTTCCAGCATCTAGCTTGTCCAACCCCTTGAGAATTTTGTAAGTTTCTATAAGATCCCCCCTCAATCTTCTAAATTCCAGTGAGTACAAGCCGAGTCTATCCAATCTTTCCTCATATGAAAGTCCTGACATCCCAGGAATCAGTCTGGTGAATCTTCTCTGTACCCCCTCTATGGCAAGGATGTCTTTCCTCAGATTTGGAGACCAAAACTGTACGCAATACTCCAGGTGTGGCCTCACCAAAACCCTGTACAACTGCAGTAGAACCTCCCTGCTCCTATACTCAAATCCTTTCGCTATGATTGCTAACATATCATTTGCTTTCTTCACTGCCTGCTGCACCTGCATGCCTACTTTCAATGACTGGTGTACCATGACACCCAGGTCTCGTTGCATCTCCCCCTTTCCTAATCTGCCACCATTCAGATAATAGTCTACCCTCATGTTTTTGCCACCAAAATGGATAACCTCACATTTATCCACATTATACTGCATCTGCCATGCATCTTCCCATTCACTCAGCCTATCCAAATCACCCTGCAGCCTCCAAGCATCCTCCTCACACCTAACTATACCCCCCAGCTTGGTATCATCTGCAAATTTGGAGATGTTGCATTGAATTCCCTCGTCCAAATCATTAATATATATTGTAAATAACTGGGGTCCCAGCACTGAGCCTTGCGGCACCCCACTAGTCACTGCCTGCCATTCTGAAAAGGACCCGTTTACTCCTACCCTTTGCCTCCTGTCTGCTAGCCAGTTCTCTATCCACATCAATACTGAACCCCCATTATCAGGCTTCTGAAAGCTACGATACTGTCCGGTTCACCTCTACCCCACTGAGGACATTGGACTTTGTCCAGAACTGTTGACCAATGATGGTGAGAACTATATTCTGCATATACACTGTATCTTCCCTTTTCTTTATCCATTGAACTTGATTTTGATGATTGTAATTTTCTATGATATATTTGATATAGCTGGCAAAAACGAAGCTTTTCACTGTACCTCAGTACACATGACAATAATAAGCCCAACCCTAAACTTGTAGTAACAGTAGGACATAAATAAGAGTGGACCTGAGGAAAGGGGACCAATCCCTGCTGAAGAGAAAGGTGCATTGATTTGATTCCTTAATGATGCTCATCCCTCAAGCATGTATTGGGAAGATTTATAAATGGCTAATTTTGCAGAGTCAACTTAACACTGCCAGAAGGAATGTCTATAAATACCATAATTATACAGCAATCAAGGTCAGGTCACATATGACCTGATGAGTGATTACAGATTTAACATTACAAGTCCTTGGCCTTTCATTAAAGCTGTGAATAGGAATCTGACAATTTGTTTAGAAGTTTATACTTGAGAATTTTGTTAATTCAATATTTTAATAGAAAACTGTAGCAATTCATTTACAAATTGAATACCAATTTTCCGGCACCCTCAGTTTCAGAGTCTTTCTGAATTATACATTTTTCCGTACCAACAAAGGTCATGTGATAATGAAATGACAATACACCCCTGGCCCGCTAATGACCCTCCTCCCGTGCTGGAAACTTGAATAAAATAAATATAAAATGTAAACTGAATGTGAATGAAATGACCGGCTCCCATCCCCGGCTCCCACCGTCTCCCTGGCAGCTTAGAGCCCCGGCTTCTGACCCCACTCCTGACTCGCAAGGTGCATCAGTGAGCCCCTCTCACCTGCTGCTGTATCTTGGTGTCGGCGGTGGCTTTATCCGCTCCCCGCTCGACCACCACCACCTGAATGTCCCATTGCTCTGTCCAGTCGGCTTCTTTCTGTCCCCCTTCTCCTCCTCCTCCCCCCACCACAACCTCCTTCTCCCCCGGAGTCGCTGAAATACTCTACCTTGGAAGCAACAGTAGATGAGAGAGGAGGGAGCCCCAGGGTAACTGAACCTAGTTTTAAAGTGAATCAGTCTTAGGAAGGGTCCCAATGTCACTGATCCATGTTCTCCAGAGATCCTGACCCGCTGAATTACTTCAGCACTTTGTGTCCTTTTGTCTATTTACCTATGGTCCTTTATAACAAAGGTTTGGCTATTAAGCTATTAATATTATATTAATCCACTATAATGAAGATGTACTGAAAACGAATCATAGTGGAGGGAGTGGTGTATGTTATTGCCGCTGACTGCAGATGATAATAGGCAAATTAACTCTGGAGAACATGAATAGGCGACATCAGGACCTTTCCTCAGACAGATTCAGTTGGTTGAGTTACTCCATCACTGTATTGTTTCACATTAAACTAAGAGTGGTCACCATGGGGCTCCCTTCCCTCTCACCTGCTGTCGCTTCCAAGGTGGTGCTGGGGGGGGGGGGGGGGGGAGGAGGAGGACAAAAGGCCGAATGGACAGAGCAATGGGAGAAGCAGGCGGTGGTGGTCGTGCGGGGAGCGGATAAAGCCTCTACCGACAACAAGAAACTGCAGCAGATGAGAGGGGCTGGAGCACCTTGTGAGTCGGGAGTGGGGTCGGAAGCAGGGACTCTAAACAGCCGGGGAGCTGGGGATGGGTCGGCCAGTGATTCCATTCACATTCAGTTTACAATGCCATCTGTGACAGAGAATTTCAACTGAGCTCTTGTAAATTTTGTCCGGATTATAGGGAGGGGGAGGGAGACCATGAGTTGCTGGAAAATCGATGTTCAACCTGTATTTATTTTTAACGTTATATCAAAAAACTGAAATGAATAAAAGTTTTTTTCTGAAGGATTTGGCTTACCAGAATTGTGCATACAGATAATCAGCAGGGAGTGATTTCAGATGTCAATAATTCTACATTACTGTCCTAATTGTTGTTGTCATTTGTGCACAAAGAACTAATTTATACTATGCATATGGATTTTAGTTTTATTTAGGCAGAATTAAAAACCGAATGAAGTAGCCTACACTGGCAGCAAGGGATCTTAGGCAACAGCTCTCTGTGGTTTGGGATGGGTGTGCATTGGGCACATTCACCACTTTGATGATCACTAGCATCATCATCGTTTTGGCACCCATGTGTGGAAGACTTTTTGACTCACACTTAATTACAGTCTATGCACTGCAATTATTGGGACCCTTGTGTAGACACCCACAATGCTGAACAAATATAGTTAACCTTTAACCTAACATGCCAAAGACAGACACCTCATGGAGTGTACAGAAGATTAAGCAGTATCCGAAATGGTTATGATGGTGCAAAAAAAACTGTATTATTTTTCTTGGATTTGTTTTCTCTTTATATTTGGAGGCACAGATTAGGAGGAATAGGAAGAGTAGTGTTTGGATGAAACTGATTCGGGATGAGCCAAACAAAACAGAAATAGGTCAGAAGGGTTAGAATGCTTGCAATCTGTCAACACCTCACAGGGTGATTCGTAGGTGTCAAGACATAATTGACAAATGTTATAGTTCAATAAAAATGAATTTATAGACAATAGGTGCAGGAGTAGGCCATTCGGCCCTTCGAGCCAGCACCGCCATTCAATGTGATCAAGGCTGATCATCCCCAATCAGTACCTCGTTCTTGCGTTCTCCCCATATCCCCCGACTCCGCTATCTTTAAGAGTCCTATCTAGCTCTCTCTTGAAAATATCCAGAGAACCGGCCGCCACCGTCTTCTGAGGCAGAGAATTCCACAGACTCACAACTCACTGTGAGAAAAAGTGTTTCCTCATCTCCTTATTCTTAAACTGTGGTCCCTGGTTCTGGACTCCCGAAACATCGGGAACATGTTTCCTGCCTCTAGCGTGTCCAAACCCTTAACAATCTTCTATGTTTCAATAAGATCCCCTATCATCCTTCTAAACTCCAGAGTGTTCAAGCCCAGCCACTCCATTCTCTCAGCTTATGACAGTCCCGCCATCCCGGGAATTAACCTTGTAAACGTACGCTGCACTCCCTCAATAGCAAGAACGTCCTTCCTCAAATTAGGGGACCAAAAAACTGCACACAATACTCCAGGCGTGGTCTCACTGGGGCCCTATACAACTGCAGAAGGACCTCTTTGCTCCCAGGCATGGAAATCGCTATCAAAATATGGAGGGGACCGGGGGACAGGGGGGACACAATTTCTTGGCAGCGGCGCGCGCATGCGCACACTCACGCGAGAGGCTTCGGAGGCTCAATCCAGTGCTAAATGCAGCTAGACAGAGTTCTTAAAGATGGTGGAGTCAAGGAATATGGGGAGAAGGCAGGAACGGGGTACTGATTGTAGATGATCAGCCATGATCACATTGAATGGCAGTGCTGGCTTGAAGGGCCGAATGGCCCACTCCTGCACCTATTGTGTATTGTCTATTTGGCTAATGTGATAATGAGTTTGTTTCACTGACAAACTAATGGAAGAAATATTACACCTTTGTATTTTAAAATTGAAGACACAGAAAGCTGGAGTAACTCAGCAGGTCACACAGCATCTCTGGAGAATAGGATTGAGTGACGTTTCAGGTCATGACCCTTCTTCAGACTGAGAGTCAGGGGAAAGAGAAATGAGAAATCTGGACGGTGACAAATGAATGAAAAATATGCAAAAAAGTAATGATGATAACAGAAACAGGCTATTGTTAGCTGGTGAGATCGGGTTACAGATAATGAAACTCACCAGGACGACATTAACAATTACTTGGGTGGGGGAGGGACGGTGAGAGAGGGGATGCAAGGGTTCAAATCTTACTCTCAGTCTGAAGATGGGTCTCGACCTGAAACGTCACCTATTCCTTTTCTCCAGACCGACCCGCTGAATTACTCCAGCTTTTTGTGTGTCTATATCTTCTTTTAGACCAGCATCAGTAGTTCCTTCCTACATAATTTAAAATTGAACAGTATTCATATTTAATGACATCTTGAATTATTTCATCATTATTACAATGATCTCATTATTTTCGGAATGAAAATTGTGCTGCTTCACGCTTTATTGATTCTTTATCACATAATTAAACCATTTACTGATTATTGTTTCCCTACCAAACCTTTGACATTTAATGTTCCCCTTCCATTGGTACCACTAAATGTTATTGTTTTTTTCTTCTTTTACTCGTTAATTATGCTCTTTGGTACATTAATTGTTTTTACATGTCGCCACATTTCCCATAACCGGTTTTGGTTTGTACCATTGGTTTACATATAATGCCATTTGGCTTATGATGAAAGTTGTTCTTGATGCTGGGCTGGCCAGTGACCTCAGCAGGAACAGCCCATGTCTTCAATCATGGTGGTTTCCAAAGGTTTTAGAAAAATAATCCACATCTTGTTCACATTAGATTGCACTTCTAACCTCATTGCATGCATTCAAATTACTAGATTGTTTGGAAGAATGGCACAGATGTGGACCATTTCCAATCTTTCAAATTGCTTCATGAAGGTCAATGTTAGACCTACTGGGCTCATTGAAAAAGTTCACTTTTTTGTTGGGGATTGGAATGAGGAGCTAACATGGAAGCCAATGGGGAGAGTAAATTGTTGGAGGAGAAGTTGAAGATGTTGGTGAAGATTGTGGCTAGCTGATTGTTGCCAAATTTCAGAACCCATCCAGGTAATCCATCCTGATCGACCCCATCCAACAGTTTACCCTCTTAAGCAGATCTGACTACTGCCAACGAGATGTGTGGGACAGGGCCAACAAGGGGTGGGGAGAAGAGCCTATGTGGAACTTTGCCTGTTCACAGCTATTATAAAAGGCATTGAGCTCATCCAGAAACTTGTCCTGGACCAGCCATATCGAAACAATGGCCTAGAGAGCACACTAATGCATCTACTTCAAAGGCTTAGGAACTCTCACCAACTTCTGCAGATGCGCCGTAGAAATATTTTATTGCAGCAAGACCACAAGAAATTGCAGAGAATTGTGGACGCAGCCCAGACCATCACACAAAACAACCCCCTATCCATTGACTTCATGCTGCCTCGGCAAGGTCACCAGCATAATCAAGGATAGTCTCGCCCCGGTCACACCCTCTTCTCCCCTCTCCCATCAGGCAAGAGGCACAGAAATATAAATACACGCCTCCAGATTCAGGGATAGTTTCTTCCAAGGTATTATCAGACAATATTATCATTGCAGTATAATGTGGATAAATGTGAGGTTATCCACTTTGGTGGCAAAAATAGGAAAACCGACTACTATCTAAATGGTGGCCGATTAGGAAAAGGGGAGATGCAGCGCGACCTGGGTGTCATGGTACACCAGTCATTGAAAGTAGGCATGCAGGTACAGTAGGCAGTGAAGAAAGCCAATGGTATGTTAGCTTTCATAGCAAAAGGATTTGAGTATAGGAGCAGGGAGGTTCTACTTCAGTTGTATAGGGTCTTGGTGAGGCCACACATGGAGTATTGCGTACAGTTCTGGTCTCCAAATCTGAGGAAGGATATTATTGCCATAGAGGGAGTGCAGCGAAGGTTCACCAGACTGATTCCTGGGATGTCAGGACTGTCTTATGAACAAAGACTGCATAGACTCGGTTTATACTCTCTAGAATTTAGGAGATTGAGAGGGGATCTTATAGAAACTTACAAGATTCTTAAGGGGTTGGACAGGCTAGATGCAGGAAGATTGTTCCCGATGTTGGGGAGGTCCAGGACAAGGGGTCACAGCTTAAGGATAAGGGGGAAATCCTTTAGGACCGAGATGAGAAGGAATTTTTTCACACACAGAGTGGTGGGTCTCTGGAACTCTCTGCCACAGAGGGTAGTTGAGGCCAGTTCATTGGCTATATTTAACAGGGAGTTAGATGTGGCCCTTGTGGCTAAGGGGATCAGAGGGTATGGAGAGAAGGCAGGTACGGGATACTGAGTTGGATGATCAGCCATGATCATATTGAATGGCGGTGCAGGCTCGAAGGGACGAATGGCCTACTCCTGCACCTAATTTCTATGTTTCTATGTCTATGTTTCTAACTGCAGGCAGGATTTCGTTGCTTCAGGTGTGATAGAATTGGAGGGGCAAGAGGTGGAGGTGTTGCATTGCTAGTCAAGGAAGATATTACAGCAGTGCTTTGGCAGGATAGATTGGAGGGCTCATCTAGGGAGGCTATTTGGGTGGAACTGAGAAGTGGGAAAGGTGTAGCAACACTTATAGGGATATATTATAGACCGCCAAATGGGGAACGAGAATTAGAAGAGCAAATATGTAAAGAGATAGCAGATATTAGTAGTAAGCACAAGGTAGTGATTGTGGGAGATTTCAACTTTCCACACATAGACTGGGAAACACATTCTGTAAATGGGCTGGATGGTTTGGAGTTTGTAAAATGTGTGCAGGATAGTTTTTTGCAGCAATACATAGAGGTGCCTACTAGAGGAGGGGCAGTGCTGGACCTCCTGTTAGGAAATGAGACGGGACAGGTGGCGGAGGTATGCGTTGAGGAGCACTTCGGGTCCAGTGATCACAATACCATTAGTTTCAATATAATTATGGAGAAGGACAGAATGGGCCTAGGGTTGAGATTTTTGATTGGAGAAAGGCTAACTTTAACGAGATGCGAGATGATTTAAAAGGAGTGAACTGGGACATTTTGTTTTATGGGAAAGATGTAGAAGAGAAATGGAGGATTTAAAGGGGAAATTTTAATAGTACAGAATCTTTATGTTCCTGTTCGGTTGAAAGGAACCAGTAAAAATTGGAAAGAGCCCTGGTTTTCAAGGGAAATTGGACTTCTTGTTCGGAAAAAGAGGGAGATCTACAATAATTATAGGCAGCATGAAGTAAATGAGGTGCTTGAGGAGTATAAGGAATGTAACAAGAATCTTAAGAAAGAAATTAGAAAAGCTAAAAGAAGATATGAGGTTGCTGTGGCAAGTAAGGTGAAAGTAAATCCAAAGGGTTTCTACAGCTCTATTAATAGCAAAAGGATAACAAGGGATAAAATTGGTACATTGGAGAGACCGAGTGGACAGCTATCTGCAGAGCCAAAAGAGATGGGGGAGATATTGAACAATTTCTTTTCTTCGGTATTCTCCAAGGAGAAGGATATTGAATTATGTGAGGTAAGGGAAACTAGTAGAGTTGCTATGGATACTATGAGTTTCAAAGTAAAAGAAGTACTGACACTTTTGAAAAATATAAAAGTGGATAAGTCTCCAGGTCCTGACAGGATATTCCCTAGGACATTGAGGGAAGTTAGTGTAGAAATATCCGGGGCTATGACAGAAATGTTTCAAATGTCATTAGAAACGGGAATAGTCCCCGAGGATTGGCGTACTGCGCATGTTGTTCCATTGTTTAAAAAGGGTTCTAAGAGTAAACCTAGCAGTTATAGACCGGTTAGTTTGACTTCAGTGGTGGGCAAATTAATGGAAAAGATACTTAGAGATAATATATATAAGCATCTGGATAAACAGGGTCTAATTAGGAACAGTCAACATGAATTTATGCCTGGAAGGTCATGTTTGACTAATCTTCTTGAATTTTTTTAAGAGGTTACTAGGGAAATTGACGAGGGTAAAGCTGTGGATGTTGTCTATATGGACTTCAGTAAGGCCTTTGACAAGGTTCCTCATGGAAGGTTGGTTAAGAAGGTTCAACTGTTGGGTATAAATGCAGGAATAGCAAGATGGATTCAACAGTGGCTGAATGGGAGAAGCCAGAGGGTAATGGTGGACAGCTATTTGTCGGGTTGGAGGCAGGTGACTAGTGGGGTGCCTCAGGGATCTGTGTTGGGTCCTTTGTTATTTGTCATGTACATCAATGATCTGGATGAAGGGGTGGTAAATTGGATTAGTAAGTATGCAGATGATACCAAGATAGGGGGTGTTGTGGATAATGAAGAGGATTTCCAAAGTCTACAGAGTGATTTAGGCCAGTTGGAAAAATGGGCTGAAAGATGGCAGATGCAGTTTAATGCTGATAAATGTGAGGTGCTACACCTTGGCAGGACAAATCAAAAGAGGACGTACATGGTAAATGGTAGGGAATTGAAGAATACAGTTGAACAGAGGGATCTGGGAATAACCGGGCATAGTTCCTTGAAGGTGGAATCTCATATAGATAGGGTGGTAAAGAAAGCATTTGGTATGCTAGCCTTTATAAATCAGAGCATTGAGTATAGAAGCTGGGATGTAATGTTAAAATTGTACAAGGCATTGGTGAGACCAAATCTGGAGTATGGTGTACAATTTTGGTCGCCCAATTATAGGAAGGATGTCATCAAAATAGAGAGGGTACAGAGGAGATTTACTAGAATGTTGCCTGGGTTTCAACAGCTAAGTTACAGAGATAGGTTGAATAAGTTAGGTCTTTATTCTCTGGAGCGCAGAAGGTTAAGGGGGGACTTGATAGAGGTCTTTAAAATGATGAGAGGGATAGACAGAGTTGATGTGGACAAGCTTTTCCCTTTGAGAATAGGGAAGATTCAAACAAGAGGACATGACTTTAGAATTAAGGGAGCCAAATGCAACGTAATTTCGTTTGGAACTGCATGTATCAATGTATTTCTAAATGACAATAAAGTTTGTTTGACTTGAGAAGTTTAGGGGTAACATGAGGGGGAACTTCTTTACTCAGAGAGTGGTAGCGGTGTGGAATGAGCTTCCAGTGGAAGTGGTGGCGGCAGGTTCGTTGGTATCATTTTAAAATAAATTGGAAAGGCATATGGATGAGAAGGGTATGGAGGGTTATGGTATGAGTGCAGGCAGGTGGGACTAAGGGAAAAAAGTTGTTCGGCACGGACTTGAAGGGCCGAGATGGCCTGTTTCCGTGCTGTAATTGTTATATGGTTATATGTTATATGGTTAACTGAACCAACTAGAGAACGGTCCTGACCTACTATCTACCTCCATGGAAACCCTTGGACTATCTTTAATCAGACTTTACTGGACTTTATCTTGCACTAAATGTTATTCCCTTTATTATGTATCTGTACACTGTGGATGGCTCGATTGTAATCATGTATAGTGTTTTTGCTGACTGATTAGCACACAGCTAAGCTTTTCACTGTATCTTGGTACACAGACAATAAATTAAACTAAACCAAACTAAATTCAATGCAGTAGAGATGCATCATAGCCTGTGATCACCACCGATTTCGACGTAACCCGTGCTGGTGTAGTTGCCTGGCATCTGCTTGTTTGAATTGATCTTCCTGACCATTGACCATGGTGATAAGGCTCTAATTACGCTGAGCCATCTCTGGGCAAAGTTGTTCATGTATGTCTGACACCAGAAACATACCCTTTATTGCAAACTAGTTACTGCATTCCATTATAAAATGAATAAAGCTTACTAAACATATTGAAAAAGTGTATCACCTCCCACCTCTGGGGAATTCTGCACAAAAATGGAGCAGCTGTGATTGAAATGGGATTGAGAACATTGAATCCGGGCACCAGGAGCACACAGCAGATTAATGTAAATAACAGAAGGAGTTCAATTGTGATTATTTGTCTGGAGGAAAAGATAAGAGGCATCACTTGTTCATACCAAATAATCTTCTCAACATTTGGCCAACATTGTGGCTTAGCGGTAGAGTTGCTGTCTAACAACGCCAGAGACCCAGGTTCGATCCTGACTACAGGTGCTGTCTGTGAGGAGTTTGTACCTTCTCCCTGTGGGTTTTTCTCCAGGTGCTTAGGTTTTCCCCCACACTCCAAAGACATACAGGTTTGTCGGATCATTGGCTTCTGTTAATTGTGAATTGTACTAGTGTGTAGGATACTGCAAGTGTACAGCGTGATTTGTACACGTACACACGTACTAGTAGTGCTCTGGTCGACGCAGACTCGGTGGGCCGAAGGGCATGCCCATGCTGTATCTCTAAAGTCTGATTATAAGGAGCCATGGATAGAAGTTTTCTGCGATAGAAGTTTCCCTTTTTACTAATCTGTTGAATGATTTGTGCTGAAATTCTCTCAGTCGGGGTTATTTCTGAGTCAGTTATGCCTGAGATATTTGTAGTAACATGCACAAACCAGTTTTCTTTTCATTAAAGCAGGCACTCAGAATCAACAATGAGTGAGCATCGAGGAGAACAAAGAGTGGGTTGTGCCGACTGCCACATGTGTCATGGGTGATCCTTTACTGATGGGTGGGTCTGTAACGACAATGTGGCAATCTTCACGCTGTTTGCATTTGGCTCCCATGTCCCCAACCATAAAGACATTAGATTTTCTATGCAGTCCTGGATGCTACATCACCATTCTTAGACAATGAGGAAGATATAGATGGTTTGACCTGTTGGGATGTGAAATGGTAAATAGAATTTAATCCAAAACATTGTGGAATGTTACTTCTCCCCAAACGCATGAAGGCAAGATCATTTACAGTAAATGAATGACATTGAATGATATGGAAGCACAATTGGACATTATGTCGACAGACCCTTGAAGGGAGTAAAACAGGCTGCTCAGTTGGTTAAAAATGCATAACGATGCTTTTCTTTATGAGTAGAGATGTAGAATGCAAGAGAGGTATTGCAAAAATTGTATGCGACAGTACCGATTGTATGCGACAGCATGGTTCTGATCACATTACAGGAAAGTTGTAATTACTCCAAAGAGGTGAAGAGATGATTTAAAAAGATGTTGCCAGGGTTTGAAAATTATAGCTACGGAGAAAGATTGGATTAGGGTTATTTTATTTGTAACAGAGCCATAATTTAGATGTATAAAATGAAAGGATAAAGTAAATAGGCAGGAAGTTCAAAATAATTTGTAGAAGGAATGGAGAGGAGATGAGATAACAATTAAGGTAAAAACCTCAAGGGCAGCAGGCACCTTGAATCTTCTGCCTGAAACATTGATAGAGGCAGAAACTCAAAAGTCAAAATCGTACAGCACTTAAATCTGTACATTAGTAGTCGTGATCTACAGTTTTGGAAAGGAAAGGTAATATGGGCCAAATGTCAGCAAATGGGACCTTCTTGGTTTCCTGGTCCTCCAAAATATTCCAAATGGAATTTAAACTGGAGGTGGTGGAGGGAGGACTTAAGAGATAGGCATCTTGGTCAGCATGGACACGTTGGGCTGAAGGCCGTATAAATAACCCCGAGCTATGGAAGACAACAGATCCTCTTTGTTCGAGTCCAAAAGGACATCGACTTGAATTAGAGTTTAGTTTATTGTCACGTGTACCGAAGTACAGTGAAAAGCTTTTGTTGTCTGCTAAGTCAGCAGAAAGACAGTTCATGATTACAATTGAGCCATTCAGTGTACAGATACGACGACGGCGGCTAAGATGGCGGCGCTGGGTTAACAGCTGCGGCCCACCTGCGGTCCGTCTATTATTTTATTTTTATGTCCTGTTTTTGGTTGGGTTAGTTCGTTTTGTTGGATTGTGTGTGTATGTGGGTGGGGTGGGTGGGGAGTAACATGTCCGGGTCTCTTCCTTCTGGGGGGGGGGGTGCGACTTTCTGTCGTATTCCCCGTCTCTGTCTGCGCCGAGGCCTAATGGCGGAGCTGGCGGCCTCGGGCCCGGGGCGGTTCCAGTAGCGGCGACGGCCCGACCACCCGAGCGGTTCCGGCAACGGCGGCGGCGGCAGCAGTGGAAACCTGACTCCAGGAGCGGTTCCAGCAGCGGCGGCAGCAGCAGCAGCGGAAACCCGACTCGGTCCCGGGGCGGCGACCCGACTCGGTCCCGGAGCGGTTCCGGCAACGGCGGCGGCGGCAGCAGTGGAAACCCGACTCCAGGAGCGGTTCCAGCAGCGGCGGCGGCAGCAGCAGCGGAAACCCGACTCGGTCCCGGGGCGGCGACCCGACTCGGTCCCGGAGCGGTTCCGGCAACGGCGGCGGCAGCGGCAGCGGAAACCCGACTCGGTCCCGGGGCGGCGACCCGACTCGGTCCCGGAGCAGTTGCAGCGGCGGCGCGGCGGCGGAAACCCGACTCGGTCCCGGGGCGGCGACCCGACTCGGTCCCGGAGCGGTTGCAGCGGCCCGACCACGGGCCCGGTGGACCCCCCAGGCCGCGTAGTTGAACTGGCCCACTCGTGGAGCTCGGTTGAACCGCGGGACTGACTTACCATCGCCCAGTGCGGTCGCGGCATCTGGGGCCTGGATCACCTCGGCGCAGAGGGAAACAAAGAGGGAAGAGACACAGACTTTAAGTTGTGCCTTCCACCACAGTGAGGAGGTGTTTGGTGAACTCACTGTGGTGGATGTTAAATTTGTGTTTATTCTGTATTCTGTCATTTTTGTTTATTTATTTGTAATTATATGTATGACTGCAGGGAAACAGAGTTTCGTTCAGACCGAAAGGTCTGAATGACAAATAAAGAATCTAATCTAATCTAAAAAAAAGATACATGATAAAGGGAACAACATGAATAATGTTTAGTGCAAGCTAAAGCCAGTAAAGTCCAATTAAAGACAGTTCGAGGGTCTCCAATGAGGTAGATAGTGGTTCAGGACTGCGCTCGATCGACAATAGACAATATGTGCAGAAGTAGGCCATTCGGCCCTTCGAGCCAGCACTGCCATTTATTGTGATCATGGCTGATCATCCACAATCAGTACCCCGTTCCTGCCTTCTCTCCATATCCCTTGACTCCACTATCTTTAAGAGCTCTATCTAACTCTCTATGAAAGCATCCAAGTGGAATGGAGAATGCCTCAAATGGAATGGAGAACAGCCTTCTTCTGTGTTTAAATTCACTCTAAATCTATGGTAGAGCAATCATGAACCAAACAAGCCATGAATTCAAATCATGAAGCCATGTTCATGTTCCTAGCCATTGGGGCAGAAAGAGGCCATTTGGCCTATCAAGTCTACTCTGCCATTCAATCATGGCTGATCTATCTCCCCCTTCAACTCCTTTCTGCTGTCTTCTTCCTATAACCCTTGATACCCTTACCAGTCAAGTATATATCAATCTCCACCTTAAAAATACCCATTGACTTGGCTTCCACAGCTGTCTGTGGCAATGAATTGCATAGATTCACCACCTTTTCACTCAAGAAATTCTTCCTTGTTTCCTTTCTCAGGTACGTCCTTTTATTCTGAGGCTATGCTTTCTGGTTCTAGACTCTCCACCCAGTGGAAACACTCTCCATGTCACTCTGTCTAGGCCTTTTACTATTCAGTAAGTATTTATGAGGTCTCCCCCTCATCCTTCTAAACTCCAGCGTGTACCAGAAGGTACAGAAGTACCAGAAACTCCAGTGCCATCAAACGTTCATCATATGATCACCCAATAACTTTGGGATCATTTACGTACATGCTGTGAATTCTTGAATTTCTTCTTGCAGAGGTTTTGAATCCCTGGCATTCTCTACCCCATAGGATGGTGGGGACAGGATCAGAGGAGATATCTGAAGTAATTCAGGCTGATTTTTTTAAACAATAAAAAACAAATTGCTGCTCATGGCTTCCTCTGTGATTAGCAGATGGATGGAATAAGTGCAAAAGGCCAGAGTAGAAAAGGAAACAAAAGCATGTCAAATAACAAGAAAGGCAGAATTGAAATATAATGCCGGAGGGAGAAATATGAATGGAAAAAGATTGACGGTTGGGAAGTGGTGGGAATAAAGGGAAATATGCGACTTTGGGATGGGATATAAGCATACAGAGGAGGAAAAGGAGCGAGGTGTCTAGGATGGTGGATGAAGCTGGGAGGTTTATTTGAAAGGTCAGAGAATCGCGATCTTATGGGGAACTGGCACAGAAGATGAGATGAGATGTAGGCAGATCAGCCATGATCATTGTGAATGGCAGGGCAGACATGAGGGGCCGAGTGGCGTACTCCTACTATTTTCTTACTATATTAGGAAGTAATTGTGCAAGCAGCTTAGAGACTTTGTCTTGAGTAGGCATCGTCCAAGGATGTATCTCAAACTAAAACTTAACTAGACGAATAAAGCTTTCTAATCCTGTCAACATTGGAATTGTACTGCACCAGTGCATATTAGGTAGAGAGTGAAAAATATTCTCAAGCTGTGGGATGCCAGCTCTGAGTCTTTGGAAGGAATAGAAGTTCAATTAAAAAGACATAATTCAGAAATAGTTTAAACAAAAATAAACCGAGTCCTGGCTGTTTGTGACCTTTCCTGTGGGAAGCTGCCAATGGCAAGTCCTCCTGACAGCACACCTGTTTACAAGTACTTTGGAAGTGGGATTTCACCCCTTCTTCCTGGCTTTGCTGACATGTTTCCAAACATGACGGTGATTTATGCCCACTGGTTTGGCTGCTGAAAAATCACAGGTGTTGTAGGCCTGGCACAAGGGTCAAGCTCCATCCTATGTATGCAGTAATTTTTTCTTTTTCTATATTGTACATTAAAAGTTACCACATCTGTTGGCTTCATATCCGTGTTGCAGGCAATAGATTTTATCTCACTAGAGATAACATTCAAACTAACAACAATGTTAGGCTTATTTATTTCATAGCTAGACTGTTGCCGTTTACTTTTACTAATGTTCTAACATCAATCAGCATGTAAATAGAGTGTCAATTGGCAGTGATGGAGACCTTACCGCTTGGTTGCTTGGAAATTATTTTTTTCATTCATGACGGACCATTTTCCTTGCAATGTTCCAATAAAATTATGCTCTAAAAATGTTCATCTCTGAATGAATATTGCTACAATGTTAGGCTTGAGATCTCGTGAGACGTAAATTGTTATGAAAACTTATTAATAGAATTTCTGAGTATTTCTTCCCAATTTTTTCCATTCAGGCACACGTACATCCCTATAGCATTTTGAACAGATGTGTCATTTTGTGTATGTGCACAGAATAATGACTGAAGCGGATAATGGGCATGCTTATTCAAATGCCGATATAGTTCATAGTGGTATTGCCTGAATTGGGAAATTGAGAGCTCTATTTCAACAGAATCCTTGAACACACAACCTAGGTAAATATTTTGTTATCATGAAAAATGTACAATGTCATGATCTGAGGTTAAGGTTGTGATCCCTCTGCCAAATTTGGTGGATGACGAACTGTCCCTGGTATTATTTGAAGATTAATTCTGCTTCAGACAGCCATGTCCACCAAGAACAGATCATTTGATTGTTTGCACGCTGATTGCCTTAATTTCACCAATTTCACTTCAAACATAAAGGGTGAATGCCTTGGAAATCTCTTTGAATTCCAATGTCAATTCAGATCGTATAATACAATACTTCATCAAGCCAAACTCAAGTGGTGCAAAGAGCAAAATATGGAGTATAGAATATAATTCTCAACATTGTAGCTCAACAGTTCTAGACAAAGTCCATTGTCGAAATAGGGTAGAGGTGAATCAGGCAGTACCCTAGCTCATGGAAGGTCCATTCAGAAGCCTGGTAACTGAGGGAAATAAGCTGTTCCTGAGTATGGTGGGTTACACTTGCAACTTCCTGCAATTTCTTGATGTCTGCAATTCCCAAGCTGTTAAGCAACCTGACAGTATGCTTTCCATGGTTCCATCTGTAGAAGTTTATATGATTGGAGATATGCAAACTTTCTTCAGTCTCCTAAGGTGTGTTTTCTTGGCTGTCACATCAATGTGCTGGACCACGACAGATCATTGATAGGATTTATGCCAAGGAAATTGAAGCTCTCAACCATTTCGACTTTTGACCATTATTGCTGATTATGGCTGGTACTCCACAATGCTTCTTGAAGTTGATGACCAGCTCCTACATCTTGCTGGAAGAGAAGTTGTTGTCCTGTCACCATGTTAATAAGTTCTCTACCTCCTTCCTGTACTCCGTCTCATCATTGTTCAAGATTCTGCCCACCATATTGGTGTCACCTGCAAACCTGTAGACAGAGTTATAGCCAATTTGACCATACAGTCTTGAGTGTGCAGGTAGTATATATGCTATCATCATCATCATCATCGTTGAAAATATCAACGAGCACGGTGCCTTACAATGCTATGTATGACAGTGATCGCAACTGCTACTCAACTTCAACACCCTAATGAATGGGCGTTCGCTCGCTAGGAACTCATCTGCCCTTTGAGGTCTTGTTTTTGGTCCTGCTGAGGGTCCACAGCCCCCTCCTCACCTGGCAAACCAGGTGGGGGAGACGGTTTAGTCGCCGGCTATCCGACCATGGGGCAGGTAGCACGGGATTATATGGTACCCGTGGCGGGGGGAACTTCCCGCGACCTGATACTGGAGACTGAAAACGCATCCATGCGGGTGTTGAGTATAAATGTGACGAGGTGTTGTCACCTATCCTTGCCAATTGTGGTCTGTGGGTCAGAAAGTCAAGGATCCAGTGGCAGAGGGCAGTGTTGATTCCTAGCTCCAGGAATTTGGAGATAGTCCATTATAACGTGCAAGTCTTGCCACAAACTATGAGTATGCATGCAATTACATTGGTACTCCAGCTTGGTCCAGACTTACCTCATGGCATCCTTAATTCCCAGATTCTTGATTAATAAGGATGTCAGGGGTTATGGGGTGAAGGCATGAGAATGGGGTTGAGAGGGAAAGATAGACCAGCCATGATTGAATGGCAAAGTGGACTTGATGAGCCCAATGCCATAATTCTGCTCCTAAAACCTATGAAGTTAATGCCTCTGCATAAGTCATAGCCAGATTTCTTATACCACTTGTGGTTATTTGACTTGAACACTGCAAACATGGACTCCACCTGGGAGGGGAGTTTGTGGTTCATCCATAGTTTCTAGTTTGGGGAAGCATGTATTGTCTTCTTTGGCACACAGTCCTTTGCGTAGTTGCTGATGAAGTCTGCGTCACAAAGGATCTCATCCGTTTCCTCAAACAGCACTGCTCGACGTTCTGTACTAGATCCTCCCTCATCAGTTTCTGCTTGTAAGCAGGGAGTAGAAGCACAGCCAGGTGATCTGATTTACCAAGATGTACCAATATGTGGTCTGGAATTGGATTGTTATGCATTTTTGATGGTTGAGGGTAAATATACCACAAAAGACTGATGTTGGAATCGGGAGCATAAACAGACTGCTGAAGAAACTGAGCCAGTCAGGCATCATCTGAGGAAGGGTCTTGACCCAAAACATTGACTGTCCATTTCCCTCCGTGATGACCTGCCAAGTCCCTCTAGGCGTTTGCTTTTTGCTCAAGAATAAGCCACACCTTGCTCCCTGCTCATTTCTGGTTCATCATAATATTTGTATCGTTGCCTGGACAAAAAGCCTTGGGATTTGTAACATTCCTGATTCTACCAACCTGGTAACCATTTTGAAAAAGCGATTATAGTCATAGAATCTTACAGCTTAGTTCTTTATTGTATATTTTTGTTTAGAAAATATTGTCTTTGCTTGTGTGTTTTGCATAAAGTTAAGTGATAATCTGCACCAAAGTGGTGGAAGTAATTTCAATTAAGGCAGAATCCAGACAGAAATGATGTGCACAAAATAATGGAATATGCCTTCAGGTAATGAGCAGAATGCAGTGAATTTAATTTCCAGATGCAAGCTTCTGCATAATTTGTTAGAAAAAACAAATGTTAGGTTGATGGACCAAGACAGAATCATACTCTCTGAACATGTGTTGCTAACGCGTTAATTACATTTTAACATTGTAGTTTCATAGAATCGTAAAGTTACCCAACTCATCCATGACGATCAAGATACGTATTTAAACTAATCCCGTTTGTATTTATCTGGCACATATCCATCTAACCCTCTTCTATCCATGTACCTATCCAAGTGATTTTTAACCATTGTAATTACAGTATGTCTGAGTCTACCACCTTCTCTGGCAACTTGTTCCATTATCCCTCATCCACTGTGTTTAAGGCTTGCCTCTCAGATCCCCTTTAGATCTTTTCCCTTAAACCTATGCTGTCTGGTTTTCAACTTCCCACCCTGGGGAAAAGATTGTGATTACCTTCATAATTTTATGAGGTCACTCCTCAGCCTCCTTCGCTCCAGGGAAAGTCCCAGCCTATCCAACCTCTCCTTCTAATTCAAGTCTCCCAATCTTAATTGCACTGGACCTGCGCTTCTGGAGGAAATCTATGTAGGAAGGAGCTGCACCACGAAATGGAACTATGCCATGTCACAAAGACAAAGTGACAGCACCGTAAGGAGAGAGAGAAGGGGGCTCGACGACAACCAACCACCGTCAATCTCCACTGCCCACGTTGCACCACGGTGTATGGATCGCAGATCGGCCTCTACAGACATCTGCAGACCCACAAGTAGACTACCCTATGGAGAGGACAGGACAGTCATATTCGTTTCGAGTGACCGCCGATGATGATGAATCTTAATAACACCTTGTAAATATTTTCTGTACCCTCTTGAACTTAAACACATCCTTCCCATTGTGTGACGATCAGAACCTCACGGAATTATTCAAGTGCTGTCTAACCAACATTTTCTATAACTGTAACATGGTGTCTCAACTCATGTACTTATGCCAAGCCCAGTGATGCCAAGCAGCTTCTTCATTGTCCTGTCTACTGCTGTTGTCATTTCAGGCAACTGTATATTTGTACCGAAGATAGACAGAAAATGCTGGAGTAACTCAGCGGGTCAGGTAGCGTCCCTAGAGAAAAGGAATAGGTGTCCTTTCGGGTCAAGACCTTTCTTCAGACTACCCCTTTGTATATTTGTAACCCTTGATTTATCTGACTAACAACACGCCCCATGGCCTCGTCATTCACTGTGTATGTCTTGGCCTGGTTTAACTTCCAAATATACACATTGCATTAGTCTTAGTATGCAGCTGGTTTTTTTTTGTTTAGTTTAGAGATACAGGATGGAAACAGGCCATTCAGCCCATCGAGTCCATGCCGACCTGCAATCACCCCGCACACCAACACTATACTACACACAGTAGGGACAATTTATAATTTTACTGAGCCAATTAACCTACAAACCTTTACGTCTCTGGAGTGTGGTAGGAAAACGGAGATCCCGGAGAAAACCCACGCAGGTCACGGGGCAAACGTGCACACTCCGTACAGACAAGCATCCGTAGTCGGGATTGAACCCGGGTCTTTGGCGCTGTGAGGCGACAGCTCTTCTGCTGATACACCGTGCAGTACAGTGAAAATGCCTTAGTTGCATGCTAACCAGTCAGCGAAAAGACAATACATGATTAAAAGACAATACATGATTGAGGATTCTGCGGGATGATCTGAATAAAGTACACTGAACTATGGCAGTGGAGGCAGGTCATCTGCAGGCAGGTTGTCTCACAATGCAGGCAGGTCGTCTCACAACACATGAAACGTTTAGATGACCAAATGAAATGCCATGGCATGGAAGACTATGTGCTGGGGAGTGTCATTCGAATAGATAGATACTTCATGGCCATCAGAGATTCAATGGGCCGAAGGTCCTGTTACTATTCTATCTGACTAGTGATTGCAAGTGTTAAACTTATGGTTCTGGATTTTACCAATGGAGATCTATGGCCTCCATAATTTATGGTGTAGAAACAAATAATTGCAGTCGTTGGTTTACAAAAAGAGCAAATTGGGCATTTATTTCAGGCAATCACAGTAGTAGTCTCGGGCAGATGGGGCTCGTCAGCCTGGGAAAGCAGTCCATCTAGGAGAGGGAAAACTCTGATTTAAAACCCTCACCACCTTGTGGCCATATCCAGTCATGGAAAATGTTCCAGGAGTAAACCTCAAGAAAATCAGGAGTCGGAGCCCCTAAGACAGTTTGTCGTTGTCTACAACCTCGCTCTGGCAGTTCCTGCTACGTTGCTAGTGCCAAACTGTAACGGCCCTGCTGTTCCTTTGGATCGATCAATGACGTAGAGAGGGGGGACATGCTGCATGGGCAACAGCCTGTCCTCCATATGACATCGCCCAGGCTTGCATCCGACCAGGATGCATCACCCATGGTCAGTCATGACCAAGAGGGGACTACTACTACTACTACTACTACTACTACTACTACTACTACTACTACTACTACTACTACTACTACTACTACTACTACTACTACTACTACTACTACTACTACTACTACTACTACTACTACTACTACTACTACTACTACTACTACTACTACTACTACTACTACTACTACTACTACTACTACTACTGAGGAACAATTAATTGGAGAAATCTTGCTGTCCATGACCCTTGTGCCTCCAGAAATTTGTGCTAATATCAACCAGAGACCCACAATTCAAGTTGATGCACTTACCTTATAAATATGATTTTAATTTTCGTGCTTATCCATTCCATTTCTAAGCTCCTCAGCTTAATTACTGTCAAGTATTCTCTCTGATCCTGAATATTACCAGCTCCGAGTCTCATTCAGGTTCAGAATATGCCATTGATTGGCATGTGCGCGCTATTTCTCATCTACACGATCTTAAATGGCTGCCATTCTAGACGGCCTCAACTCATCTCTCCATTCATTCCTAGATTTTTTTTACACATTAATCCTATTGAAATGAGGAGGGGCTAAATTAAACCATCCTCCCAGCTTAATGACATGGAAGTAAAATGAAAGCAGATGGCTAAAATTACCTAATTTTGGGGTTATATCAATTCATATAGCACAGACTGCCATCCTTTGTGACAAATGTCCCCCTTGCTGCTTTCATGGTGCTTTTTTTGTTAATCCCTTTGTGTATGTGGCCTGATGTTCAACCTGGACTGGAACAGTTGATAGAACAGAGCACAGCACAGGAACAGGCCCTTCAGCCTACAATGTCCTTGCCAGTTCAATTTATCAAACTGAGAGGACAATAATTTAATTTTTGTGACAGGTGCAAGGGAGAGCTATTGCTTTCCAATACTGTAAAACAGTATTCAGCAGTAAACACGGGGATGGCTGTTTGAATTATGTGATTTGAATGCCTTTTCAACATGTTTATGTAGAACATTCAGAAAAAAGAAATTGAATATTTTATTCTTAAAATAAGTATAATTATATTTTGTTAAATTAATCCTGGGAAGATAAGCCCATGGTGATAGACTTATATCGTGCTCCTGCCTGTCTCCGTCCTGAATATTTCTGTAAAGGTTATTCATCATTGCAGGAATATCAAATTAGATAAAAATAAAGCCACTTTCATGTACTTGGCTGTGTAAAACCATAAACAATTCATGTGTCATAATTTCAAAGAGGGATATAGTATGATATAAGGAAGTTTGTCGGACTGCTTGGTAACCTAAATTTACCAACCTCCCCTGCAAGAGTCAAATATTTATTTATTCCCAGGATTGACATGAGCTTTCAGCATTCATGTGAGAGGGGACAAATGGGTGACTTGTTCTCTGACTGTTGGCACAAAGCCAGTCAATACCCTGGTGGCCTCAGATGGCACTCCTGAGGGCATTTGCACACATTCTGTCAATACTTACCGTAAATGATCAGGAACTTGATGCAATTCAAATTTAGCATTAGAATGACAGGACTGAAATGTTGTACTTCACAGACTTAATTTTATTTGACCAACAGATAAAAACATTTTAATGGAAACAGAATGGAAATAAAATAAAAACAGATTGTTAAAATCACCTAAATTTGAGGATATGTCATGTGTCATATGTTCAGATTGAACATATGTCATTTACAGCATCATGTTGGGAAATGTATAAACAGAATTGATATTAAAATTCATGTTCCACTTTTCATCGTTACCTTCCATGTTATGGTACGATGTAATTTACAAAGAAGGGTTCAGTTAAGTACAAAAAATTAGGTGATATTAAAATGAAATGGGTTGGTATGGTACTTTACTTGTCACATGGACCAAGGTACAGTGAAATTCATTTTTGGATACAGTTCAGTAAAGGTAGCACTTATGTAAGCACAGCCACATATTAGATTAGTATCTCAACTACAGTACAAATGTGTAGCAGTGGTACACCGAGACAGTCTACAGGGTCGCCAGTTTGTCACCATTTTCATGTCCTAGTTGTTTTAAGTGTAGGGTTCCTGACTTGACCCGTTACCCTGGCAGCGTTGCAGGGTCGGCCTGGCAAAGCGTAGCCGTGGTATCCTCCTGCTCCACCGCTCTGTGTCGCTGCAGGCTGCGTCCAGTCCTCGTGCTCGGCTTCTTGAAGCGGCGCCTGGTTTTGTTTAACATTGAGATTTATTGTATTTTCTGCTTCATATTGCCATGGAGCAGCAGATTTAGATGAGAAATGATAGCACAGCATGATAGCACCATCTGGTGTGTGTCACTGGCACACTCTGCAAAGGAAGAGGCTTAGACCTCATAGCGAACAAGATGTGAACTCACATGGAGTTCATGCCCTCTTGTGGTAATGGTTGAACTGCTTGTGCCTCCGCACAATACAAATTCCAGATATATCTATTTACTGAAATCACTGCAGAGAATACAAGGGGAGAATCATCTTGGCAGACCCCTCCACTTGTTCACCAGGAATGATAGTGGAAGTTCCTGGTGAAACAATGCACGAGCAAGAAAAAATAATTGTGGGAGAATAAGACTGCAGATGCTGGAATATGGAGCAAAAAACAAACTGCTAGAAGAACTGCAGGACAAGTAGCATCTGCGGAGGCAAAGGAATGGTTTGCATTTCAGGTTTTGATGCTTCATCAGGACTCATTGAAGTAATTATAGAATAACAACAAGGAACTGCAGATTCTGGTTTATACCAAAGATTGACACAGGATGCTGAAGCATCTCAGCGGGTCAGGCAGCATTCCTGGAGGACATGAATAGATGATGTTTCGGGTCAGAACTCTTCTTCAATCTGCAGAATGTCCCAACCAGAAACATCAGTTATCAATGTTCTCCAGGTATGCTGCACGACCCATTATTCTAACATTTTGTGTCAAACTGAAGTTATCATGAATATGGATATGACAGAAAGTGTTGGAGTAATTCAGTGGGACAGGCAGCATCTCTAGAGAGAAGGAATGGGTGACGGTTTGGGTCGAGATCCTTCTTTAGACTGATGTCAGGGGAGTGGGTGGGATAGAGATAGAATGGAGTTGGAGCCAGCAAGACTGGTGGGAGAACTGGGAAGGGGGGGAATGGAGAGGGAGGGAGAGCAACGGCTATTTGAAGTTAGAGAAGTCAATGTTCATACCGAAGGTAGACACAAAATGCTGGAGAAAATCAGTGGGTCAGGCAGCATCTCTGGAGAGAAGGAATGGGTGACGTTTCGGCTCGAGACCCTTCTTCAGACTCGACCTGAAACGTCACCCATTCTCTCTAGAGATGCTGCCTGGCCCGCTGAGTCCCTCCCGCATTTTGTGTCTACATAGAAAATAGGTGCAGGAGGAGGCCATTCGGCCCTTTGAGCCAGCACCACCATTCATTGTGATCATGGCTGATCGTCCCCTATCAATAACCCATGGCTGCCTTCTCCCCATATCCCTTGACTCCACTAGCCCCTAGAGCTCTATCTAATAACTCTTAAATCCATCCAGTGATTTGGCCTCCACTGCCCTCTGTGGCAGGGAATTCCATAAATTCACAACTGCATGAAAATGTTTCTCACCTCAGTCTTAAAAGACCTCCCCTTTACTCTAAGACTGTGGCCCCTGGTTCGGGACTCGCCAACATTGGGAACATTTTTCCTGCATCTAGCTTGTCCAGTCCTTTTATATGTTTCTACTATAAGATCCCCCTCATCCTTCTAAATTCCAGTGAATACAAGCCTAGTCTTTTCAATCTTTCCTCATATGTCAGTCCCGCCATCCCAGGGATCAATCTCATGAACCTACGCTGCACTGCCTCAATCACAAGGATGTCATTCCTCAAATTAGCAGATCAAAACTGTACACAATACTCCAGATGTGGTCTTACCAGACCCCTATACAACTGCAGAAGAACCTCTTTACACCTATGCTGAAATCCTCTTGTTATGAAGGCCAACTTTCATTAGCTTTCTTCACTGCCTGCTGTACCTGCACACCAACTTTCAGTGTACAACTTTCAGTGTAAAAGGACACCCAGCTGTACCTCCCATTTAACTAACCTAACCCCATTGAGATAATAATCTGCCCCCTTGTTTTTGCCACCAAAGTGGATAACCTCACATTTATCTATATTATACTGCATCTGCCCACTCACTCAACCTGTCCAGGTCACCCTGCAACCTTCTAACATCCTTTTAGAGTTCACACTGCCACCCAGCTTTGTGTCATCCGCAAACTTGCTAGTGTTGCTCCTAATTCCCTCTTCCAAATCATTAATATATGGTAAACAGTTGCAGCCCCAACACTGAGCCTTGCGGCACTCCACTCGCCACTGCCTGCCATTCTGAAAAGGACCCGTTCACTCCTGCTCTTTGCTTCCGGTCTGCCAACCAATTTTCTATCCATGTCAACACCCTACCCCCAATACCATGCGCACTAATTTTAGTCACCAGTCTCCCGTGCGGGACCTTATCAAAGGCTTTCTGAAAGGCTAGATACACTACATCCACTGGCACCCCTTCATCAGTTTTACTTGTCACATCCTCAACAAATTCCAGAAGATTAGTTAAGCATGATTTTCCTTTCATAAATCCATGTTGACTTGGACTAATCCTTTTACTGCTATCCAAATGCCCCATTATTACCTCTTTAATAATTGACTCCAGCATCTTTCCCACCACCAAAGTCAGGCTAACTAGTCTGTAATTCCCCGTTTTCTCTCTCTCGCTCCTTTCTTAATAAGTGGGATAACATTAGCTATCCTCCAATCCACAGGAACTGATCCTGAATCTATTGAACATTGGAAAATGATTCTATTTCTAGAGCCACCTCCATGAGGACCCTGGGATGCAGACCATCAGGCCCAGGGGATTTATCATCCTTCAGTCCCATTAGCCTACCCAATACTATTTCTCACCTAATTACATTTTTTTTTAGTTCCTCTACCCCCTTTGTCCTCCAGTACATCTGGGAGATCGGATCTGTCTTCACTAAGGAAGACACAAAGAAAGTACCTATTTAACTCTGCCATTTCCTTGTTGCCCATAATAATTTCACCCGTGTCTGCCTTCAAGGGACCCACATTTGACTTTGCTACTCTTTTTCCCCCTTAACATATCTAAAGGAGCTTTCTGTCCTTCTTTATAATCCTGGTCAGGTTCCCCTCAGTTTTAACTCCCGCTGAAACTTACACCCTATATCCAGGCTACAATTTGGGGTCTGTAAATAACACCAATTAGTGTCTTCTTGCCTTTACAATTCCTCAACTCAATCCACAATGACTACCTTGTCAGTCCCAATGTCTTCCCTCGCAAGGGACTGAATTCCATCCCTCACCAGCAGAGCTACCCACCCCCCCCTCCTCCTCCTCTCCTCTGCCCACCTGCCTGTCCTTTCTATAGGATGTATAACCCTGAATATTAAGTTCCCAGGCCCGATCCTCCTGCAGCCACGTCTCGGTAATCCCCACAATGTCCTATCTACCAACCTCTAACTGAGCCTAAAGCTGATCTACTTTACTTCTTATACTTCACACATTCATATACAATACCTTTAATTCCTTACACATCTCACCTGTCACATCAATCCCTATTACACTTGGCCATACTCTCCTATCACTTTGTGAGCTTCCTTTCCCATTAATTCTGGGGGCATTAACCATCCCTTTACTCTTTCCCTTTAACTCCATCCTCAACTATCCCATTTGACACCCCATTCCCCCCTTATTCAGTTTAAAACCACCCATGTAGCAGTGGCAAACCTGCCTGCCAGAATGCTGGTCCAACACCTGTTAAGATACAATCCATCCCTTTTGTACAGTTCCCAGTGATCAAAGAATCCAAATCCCTGCCCCCTGCACCAGTTCCTCAGCAACACATTCAGATCCCATATCTCCCTGTTCTTGCCAGCATGAGGAACTGGAAGCAAACCAGAGATAACAACCCTGGAGGGCCTGCTTTTCAGCATTTTCCCAAGTTCTCTAAAGCTATGCTGCAGAATATTCATCCCCTTCTTTCCAACATCATTTGTGCCAACATGCACTACAACTTCTGGCTGTTTACCTTCACCCTTGAGGATTTTCTGCACTCTGTCCATGACATCCTGGATCCTGGCACCAGGAAGGCAGCATACCATCCTCAAATACAGTCTGTTCCTGCAGAAACCCCTGTCCATACCTCTCACAATGGAGTCTCCAACTACAATGGCATTGCCTGACATCGGCCTCTTTGGTTTTGGCTCAACAGCCCTTTTTGCTTCACAAGCCAGTCCATCACTCAGTACATTAATGTTTTCTGTCCCAACAGATTCTAAGTGTGTGAACCTGTTCACAAGAGGTACAATACCCAGGAACATTTGCATTCCATGTTTCCCTCCCTTTCTCACCATCACCCACCTTCTCTCTTCCAGTACCTTAGGTATAACAACACATTGCATTTTACCTCCCCTTTTCTCACATGACACTTCCCTCACTGTTGTTCCCTAAGAGCCATCCTGCTTATATTGACTGTTAAATTGCCTAATTTACCAATTTACAAACCAAATTCCTCAGTTTTAAACTGTTTTCCCCTCTGACTCACTTCTAACTCTCCTCCCATTCGGGCTAGAGCCAATCAGTGTTTTCTCCTGCTTCTCTAGTTAAACCAGCTACCTTCTAGTTAAACCAGCAACTGCAGTTCTTTCCCACACTCAATGTTCATGCTGCTGGAGTGTAAGCTACCCAAGTAAAATATGAGGTGCTGTTCCTCCAAATTGCGCTGGGCCTCACTCTGACAATGGAGGAGGCCCAGGACAGAAAGGTCAGATTGGGGATGGGAGGGGGAATTAAAGTGGTGAGTAACCAGGAGATCAGGTAGGTTAATGCGGACTTAGCGGAGGTGTTCAGCGAAAAGATTGCTGAGCCCATGCTTGTTCTCATCGAATATGGATATATATTTATATTGATCTATAGAGAATAGAGGGGTATGGATCAAATGCGGGCAGAGGAGATTAATTTAACAGCATCATGTCTGGTGAGGCCATTGTGGGCTGAAGGGCCCATTCCTGTGTTGTACTGCACTATATTTACTCCCAATTTCCATAATTTCTCTTATTGTTTTTACATCAGCGAGTCAATGTATTATTGAACAATTGGATAATTACATAGAAAATTCCAATATATATTAAAATGCGCACTTTTCTGCAAAATATTGGAATGAAATTAATTCAGTTTGCGTACAAAACCTGCAGCAGCATATTAGCCAGCCGTCACGGACCTCCACTGCATTCTTTTCTACCCATCGTTGGCTATCTGTGAATGTAACCTGTGTCATTCCAAAAGTTGAATTTCACCCCCTAAGCACCATGCAAAGGCAAGAATGATCCTTTTAGCCCACAGAGGTTTATGGTAATTGCAGAAACTAGCTTAAAAATACCCCCTTCGCTGCGGCAGACCCACCTCACTGGCTTGGATGATATCAGCACAGTGTGTTCTATGCAGATAGAGCAGCCACATTTCAGCGCCAAAATTAAAACAAGCTCTCATCTCCCCTCTAGAGTGCATAAAATATAATCCCATTATACCTTTTGAATAAATAAATTTGAGTATTGCTGTTTTAATTAATTTTTATTCCCCAGCAAAAAGAGGTTAATAGATTATGAGGTCATTTTTGTTTGCAAAACCTTTCTGTGAGCATTTTTTTTCATGTTACAGTGCTTTAACAGCATGCCATTACTCTTAAGCACTTTGAGATGTACTAAGATTATGGAGGGTTGCTTTTCCCTTAATTAAACTATTAAAGATAATTTTGAAACTATTGGAATTTAATTATTTTAATTTTAAGCATCTAGTCTTACACTCTTGTAGTTAACAGGTTTATGTACTCATTCTAATTTCTGTAGGCCCTTTTTGACCTCTCCCATTCAATAAGAATATGGCTGCCTTTTTACCTTTTACCACGGTGCCACTTTCCAGCATTGGCCCCATATCCCCTGATTCCCTTAATATCCAAAAATCAAATCTCTGCCTTAAATATATTTGGCAATTGAGCCACTGTAGCCCTCTTGATTAAAGATTTCCAATGTTTCACAGCCCTTTGGTTAAAGAAGTTTCTTCTTCGTCCTGAATGGCTGACTCCTTATTTAGAGACAGTGATTCCAATTCTTAACGCTTCAGCCAGGGCAAACACCATCCCTGCTTCCATCCCAAGTCCTGTACATTATTGTACAATTCAAATAAATCCCTTTTCATTCTTTTGAACTCAAGAGAGTATAGGCCTAGCATGCATCACCTCTCCTCATAGAACAAACCTGCCATCCCGGGAATTAATCTGGTAAACCTTTGTTACACTTCTTCAAATACCAAAATATCCTTCATAAAGGAAGGAGATAAGATCTCTACAGACTATTCAAGATGCAGTCTCACCAGGGATCAAGCATTTGAGAATAGAGTTCTTACAACTCTTGTACTAAAATTCTCTTGCAATAAAGGCCAATATACCTTTTGTTTTCCTAATTGCCTACTGAACTTTCAGTGATTCATGTACAAGGATCCCAGGTCTCTCTGAGCACCAACTCCTTTCATTGTCCTGCCATTCAAAATATATCTTACGTATCCTTCATGTGCTTTTTTTGACTTCTGAGTCACCTTTATATACTGTTTATGTATTTACATATAACCGTCAAGGAGTAGGAGTGAATTAATGCATTTTATATTATCCACCATTAACATAGGAAATGCAAAACAATTATTGACAATAATTTCAACTCTCTACATTCACCACAAAAGTGAATTATTTCATGTTTCCGTTTCTTCAGTCCTTTGGGCCGCTCTTTGAAGTCTGAGTTATTTCTGCAATTTATAATTTTAGGTTGAGATCTTCACCACCCTGTCTGAAAACTATTTTCATCAAGATATAAATGCATGAGACCGCGTCATGTCCTGAGTCAATCATCACCAGCAGGAATGGGCCTTGCTGTCAGTGCAAAGAATAGTGCACTTTGTTCAGGTTGCTGATTAAAAAATGTTTTCAATTGTTAAAATGATTCAACATTTCAATTTGAATTTCTGCAGACAATTAAAGAAACGTGAAAGCTGCAGTTCTTAAACATTACAGCACCTTCTGCAGTTCTGACTTTTCTTCAGACATGTAAAGAGACATTCTATTTCAATGAAACATCGTGTGCACAATGGTGTAGTGCATCAGGAAAGCAGAGCTGCTTAATCTGCATACTCATGTGTCATACCGAAGTGCAACAATTTGTGGTTATAAATTTTGAGGCATTATATGGATAAAACAGAGCTGTTCTAAGTGCAAAGTATTAACCCTAATGAACAGAAGTGTTCGATCCACACAAAAACATTACACCTCAGTTTAACTTGCATACCAAACACAAACGTGCTATCCCTCCATTAAAAAAAGGAGATGCATACATTTTTTCTGGTACCAATCCAGTTTTTCACGCTCATACAGATGCTGAATTATCCAGTATAGCAAGTTGTGCCTGCTAACGGGTTACATGCCAAGCTTGTGATCCAACTGCTTGGCGATGTGTAACATGCATAAAATTGTTTTACCTTAATGCACAGTGAGTTGTGCCACACTGCATCAATGATTTAGATGAAGGGATTAGCAAATTTCCAGATGGCACAAAGCTGGGTGGCAGTGTGAACTGTGAGGAAGATGCTATGAGAATGCAGGGTGTCTTGGACAGGTTGGGTGAGTGGGCAGATGCAGTTTAATGTGGATAAATGTGAGGTTATCCACGTTGGTAGCAAAAACTGGAAGGCAGATTACTATCTAAATGGTGTCAAGTTGGTAAAAGAGGAAGTACAACAGGATCTGGGGGTCCTTGTTTATCAGTCAATGAAAGTAAGCATGCAGGTACACCAGGCAGTGAAGAAAGTGAATGGCATGTTGGCCTTTATAACAATGGGAGTTGAGTATAGGAGCAAAGAAGTCCTTCTGTAGTTGCATAGGACCCTAGTGAGACCACACATGGAGTATTGTGTGCAGTTTTGGCCCCCTAATTTACGGAAGGACATTTTTGGTATTGAGGGAGTGCAGCGTAGGTTTACAAGTTTAATTTCCGGGATGGTGGGACTGTCATATGCTGAGAGAATGGAGCGGCTGGGCTTGTATAATCTGGAGTTTAGAAGGATGAGAGGGGATCTTATTGAAACATATAAGATTATTAAGTGTTGGGACATGCTAGAGGCTGGAAACATGTTCCCGATGTTGGGGGAGTCCAGAACCAGGGGCCACAGTTTAAGTTTAAGGATAAGGGTCAAGTCATTTAGAACGGAAACACTTTTTCTCACAGAGAGTTGTGAGTCTGTGGAATTCTCTGCCTCAGAGTGTGGTGGAGGCCGGTTCCCTGGATTCTTTCAAGAGAGAGCTAGATAGGGCTCTTAAAGATAGCAGTGTCAGGGGATATGGGGAGAAGGCAGGAATGGGGTACTGATTGTGGATGATCACACTAAATGGTGGTGCTGGCTCGAAGGGCCGAATGGCCCATTCCTGCACCTATTATCTATTGTCTATTGCGAGTACAGGTGCAGTGTACCTCTGTAAAACAGTGAAATAACAGTACGGGAATTCAGTCACGTTTTAATACAAAGAGTACAGAATTTAAGTAGCAGTATCGATATCTCCTTGAGACTCTGCCAAGATTCTCCTGATATTCTTCGTAACTGATATAGAAAATTGGTTGCAATATGTTATAAACAGCTGAATGTGGTCCACAGAAACTCCTGCAGTAAATTTCCTTTCAGCTCCCAGAATTATAAATAAAAGGCCTTGAACTTCAACAAAAGCATATCGGATGAAACAGAGTTTAGTATCCAACTGGAGCTCTGTGCTTGACTGATAGTTTGTTGAGACTGTCTACACCCCGTGGAATGGCGTGTCTCCAAAAACCACCTGCGGGATAGTAATTGCACCTGATCTTTACTTGTGTTTCACTGCCACCTTGTGGCTCGATGTGAATCAAACTTAAATAGATCAAATGAAATTAAAAGCCCCAATTACCATTATGATTTTATAACACAGATCAGAGGTGCGGTGTTCGTCATGATAAATAATTCTGCCAGTTTACCAAAATGCTTGCATATTTAAAATTTGCTGTGAATGCAATGTAACAAGGATAACAAGAGAACTAAGGAAACAACTGTTGACATTTTTTTTAAATGCCTTTCATGTTCCTTGATGTGCTTGGGCTTGGAATACGAGTTCACAGGTTTGAGTTTGAGTTTCAGATTGTGACCGAGTTGTTCATTGTATTAGTTGAGTTTAATTTTGAGATACAGCATGGAAACAAGCCCTTGTGCCCACCAGGTCCATGTTCCCATCGATCACTGGTTCACACTATGTCTATGTCTGTGCCATTTCTTACAAACAAGAGGCAATATATACAGGCAAATTAACCTAAAAACCCACCCGTTCACTGAGAGAATGTGCAGACCCCACACAGACAGCAGGCAAGCTCAAGACTGAACCCAAATCTCTGGTGCTGTGAGGCAGTAGTTCTACCAGCTGGGCCATTGTGCTGCCAATTGAGAGATGGGGAGGTGGGACAATTTGGTAATTGATTTACGGTGTACGGTTATCTACTTTTGCAGATGAGTCCCATTGATAGTATTCAAATCCACCCTAGTAGGGTTTGATTAGATTGGATGACCTAGCAATTGTGCATCTTTCCGCTCATTGAAGATCCGCCTGATTTTCAATTCCAACAAAGTCAGGGGAGAGATCGTTTCTAATGCCAGAAATGAAATTTGTCCCTATTAGTCTGAACTAAGTAGGTTGCAAAAAACCCCTCAAAATGCACGGTTGGAAGGTTGAGGGAGAGAAGAGCATGGTAGGAATTAAAGATAGACACAAAAAGCTCGAGTGACTCAGTGGGACAGGCAGCATCTCTGGAGAGAAGGAATGGGTGACATTTCGGGTCGAGACCCTTCAGAGTTACTCCAGCATTTTGTGTCTATCTTCAATTTAAACCAGTATCTGCAGTTCTTTCCTACATAGAGTAGAAATTAAGGAAGATTAATAATCCAACATGAACGTGTAGGGAGGTTCCATCTTCACGGAAGAATAAACTTGCCCTAGAGTCAGCGCAATACAGTAACTGTTTGCAGAGAGGTGTTCTCATTCCAAATATAAGATTCTGAAAAGAATTGACTTGATTTATTTTGAGAAGCCATTTCCTTGGGATGTCAAGTCTACAATAATTTCAAAAATGGCATGAGATTTGTGGAATCCATGATATTTGGAACAGCTCATTTGGCATTTGATAAGATAAGAAAATGGCTATGATTATGTAGCTATTTGAAAAAGAAATAGAATGCATAATCAAAGACATACATGTTGGTTAGAAAGAGATGAGAAATGGCTGTGATTGGAACAATGTTCGTGGCATCAACAAGTGGCTTCATATTGCCCTTTTGGTTTTTTGCCTTAGTATCCTAAGGAACGTAGAAAAATAAATATATAATCTTCTCCAAGACACAAATTAGTAGCAAACTTCCCAATATGTTTGGAACCGTGTCCTGAAGCAAAGCAAGGAAGGTGATTTTTTCAAGATTTTAGTGTATAATTAATAAAAAAGAATATTTCTAGAAAAACATTACTGAAATCAATTATTTGCTTATTTTCCATATAGAAGAATAGATAACGAAGATGGTGTCACAGAGACACCAGAACAGCTTCTACTCTGCTGTTATCAGACTTGTACAGCCTTCTCATATGCTCAGGATTAATTCTCAATTTTCCAATGTCTTCTCTGTAGCTATGTTCTGCACTCTTCCTTAATTTTTTTTTGTGCTACCTGAAATACTCATGTATGGTATTATTTGCCTAGCTAGCACTGCATCTCTGCCCATATGACAATAATAAACCATACCAGTGGAGATACAAATCAAATGAAGATAAAGGAGGAAAGTAACAGGAGATGGCCTGAGACACCGATATATTGTCTTAAACATGGATTACTATTTCATACATAATTACAGTTCAGTTTTATGATTACTTTGTTTAAACTAAGATACTTTCGGGATTGTATTGGCTTCTGATGTTATCCCATCTTTAATAGATTGTTTATTATATGGATGGACATAACTATTGAATTCTACAGTACATTATCTTCAACTGAACATATTTGGCTGAGCTAAAGGGATGGTATGGTGCTTTCTATGTACAATGTTTTTTACCAGGATACTACTTCACACTGATATTCAGATCCAGATCCAGATTCATTTAAAAACGTTATTGTCATTGTGCAGTGTACAAGTACAGAGACAACGAGATGCAGTTAACATCTCACCTAGAAGTGCGAACACAGAATAATGGAACAGTAAATATATATATATATATATATATATATATATATATATATATATATATATATATGTACATACAGTAGCAGTAGTGCAATTTCCGGGGAGAGAGATCAGTCACTGGGGGAAGGAGTGTCCGGGAGGGGGGGATGACTGGCAATCACCAAGGTGCAGAGTTAAGTACGGTAACAACCGCAGGGGTGAAGCTGTTCCTGAACCTGCTGGTCCGGGAACGGAGAGACCTGTAGCGCCTCCCAGATGGGTGGTGGGTAAACAATCTGTGGTTGGGGTGAGAGCAGTCCTTGACGATGCTGCGCGCCCTTCACAAGCATCGTCTGCTCTGGACTGACTCAATGGACGGGAGTGAGGAACCGGTGATGTGTTGGACAGTTTTCACCACCCTCTGCAGTGCTTTCCGATCGGAGACAGAGCACTTGCCATACCATACTGTGATTCAGTTAGTAAGGATGCTCTCAATGGTGCAGCGGTAGAAGTTCACCAGAATCTGAGGAGACAGATGGACCTTCTTTAGTCTCCTGAGGAAGAAGAGACACTCTGGGTTGCCAATGGTAAGGCTTCACCCAAAGATACCACCTCACACTGATGCACTGTCTCAATAGAGAAGTAAACCAAGGAAAGTATTTGTGGCTGTGAAGGGTCTGTGATCACTTCTTCTACAATTTCTTGCAGCCTACAATATCTGCAGATGTTGAAAACCTGAAATAAAAACAGAAAATGCTGGAAATACCAAGCAGTTCAGGCAGCTTCTGTGGAAGGACAAAGGGTTAATATTTCAGAACACGATCCAATTCCAGCAAAGGGTCTTTGACTTGAAACATTAACTCCTAACTTCTTCCCACGGATAGGAATTGACCACTAAATGCTTCCAGTATTTTCTGTTTTCATTTTAAATAAAGAAAAATACCACCCCTTTAGTCTATGCAACAAAAAACAGAAGTAACTATATCTCAGAAAGTTGGCACAGCCATTAAAATATACTCATTGTTGCAAATGAGTATATGACAGGTTGGTAATTAATATTTTGCAGCAAGATATTAATTATTAGCCTGAATAAGGATGCAGGTTTGAGGCATGATGGCTTCATTATCTTCACACGAAGCTCGTATATCAATAAGAATCATGTTTTATTGTATAGAAATATGTTTTATTATGTAGTATTCACAGCACATAGATTGGCCGGCCTATCTTTACCACTGTTTTATGCCCCCATTCATCCTGCACAGACCCTCCAATCCACATTGTACTGCCCCCCCCCCCCCCCTTCCCATTCATCCTACGCTGAATTCCCCCCTCCTGTGCTGGAATTGTCTTTAGAGCGAACATTGACTACGTTTGATAACGGAATGCAATCAAATGTGTTTTAATTCCCAATGTTATTATTTGTTTTAGCCCATAAAGATGGATTAATTAAATTGTGAACACGTGAAACATTAAAACCACAGTGTTCAATTGTCACTGCTGCCGTTGACACGTTATTACAGAATTCATTTTAACGGCAAATCAATGCCAATTGTCTCAATCCTGTTGACCCTTGCTGTCTCCTCCCCTTCTCACCTCTCCCTCAGTCCTCGGGCTCCTCCTCCTCTTTTTTCCTTTCTTCCCCCCACCCCCTATCAGTCTGAAGAAGGGTTTCGGCCCGAAACGTTACCTATCTCCTTCGTTCTATAGATGCTGCTGCACCCTCCAGTATTTTGTGTACCCTCTTAATATGGGGTATCAGAACTGTAGTTATTTAATAAGCAACATTCACAACTATATGTTGGATTTATCCATGTTTTACTTCTACAGTCGGTCATATACATCACAAATTTGGTCAGGAGATATATCAGTTGAAATTTTAATGTTAATTCTGAAGTGGGAATGATGGAAACAGCGTTTATCAATTATTTTTTCAAAATCTGGTGCGTTCAAACTGGGTATCTTCATTGCTGTTCACAACACGTACATCTAATCTGAATGTCCGGTAATGTGGTGTTTTGACACCTTTAAACATATTACCAAAAGAACATTTGTGGCAGTTATGTCATTTGGCCATCTCTTGTCAGTCAATGTAATGTTTAACTAGTCAGATGGGTATAGTCGGTTTTAACAGCTATTATCATAAAATGCCTTTAGAAATGTCCTTGTAACCTGTATATTTTGTTATGGATAAATTATGTGGGAAGCAAGAGTGTTTCGGTACCAATAGCAATAATGACCCATGCTATGGCCATGTCATGGTAATTTTCGGTCCTTCAGAGAAAACATACTTGCATCAATCTGTAGTGTGCATGGTTAAGCATATTTGTTATGCTTAACCATGCATAACATATATATAGGATTTATATATATGTTATCCATAATATAGGATTTATTGACACAGGTTGATTTTACTCTGAAAAATCCAACCACATTTTTGTTTGGAAGTGGAAAGAACTAATAGAACTTGCATTAATTGAAATGTGTAAAAAGAGTTGAGATACTGTATTATAATTTTGCTGCATGTCATCATGTCTTGATTGGTGAATATGTTGAGTTTGTGACTTTATTTAAGCAGAAATAATATGTGAATGCTTCATTAAGCATAATTCTGACTTGTAACTACGCACTTCGTCCGAGCACATTATCGCACGTGTCATGCAAACCGTCTTAAATGACCACCTAAACTTCCATTTGGCAACCTAAAAAGCTGGCAACAGAGAACAAAAGTTAAGTGAGAGCCAAAACTCCCTCTAAAAAAATAATTAATGTGTTATTTGTTGCCAACGTGTTAATTTACTAAAACACAACAGTTGTCACTCCTGGGCTCTATACTCTGGAACACTCCACAGACCTCTTCATCTCCCTCCTTAAGGGCCTGTCCCACTTAGGCGACTTTTTAGGCAAGTGCAGGAGACTCTGTACTCTGCGTATCTTTGGCTTATTTTAAGTTGTCTGGTTTCTTAAAAGTGTCTCCTCTCCTTCTCCCCCTTCTCCCCCCCCCCCCCCCTCGTTCTCCCCTCCCCCTTTTAAAGGACTTAAGGGCCTGTCCCACCAGCATGCAACTCTAGGCGATGAGCGCGATCAAACCGGCAGCGGGGGCCGCGCGGAGGTCGGGTGATCCCCTGTACAGGGCCGTTCCCACCAGCATGCGCCTGCATGCGGCAAGTGCAACTAAACCGGCAGTGAGGGCCGCGCGGAGGTCGGGTGAGTGGCGCAACGCGGCGCAAAGCGAGGCGAACTTGAAGCAAGTCCAAGGTAAGTTCGCCAGGACTTAGAGGGGTACACAGAGAGGGGCACCGAGACACACACACATACAGGGCCCCGGAGCCACACACATAGAGGGTCACGGAGGCACTTACAAATAAGTTCATGGAGGCACGATGTCCGGGCGGTGTGTAAATGTCGAGGCGACTGCGAGCCGATAAGCCGTTGCCGCGCGGGATTTTTAGACATAGTCGGTTTTTCTGAGCCCCGCGCGGTCTCGGGACGAACTCTGGACGAACTCCGCACAATTCCGCGCGGCTCCGGCGATCAATGTGGGACCGGCCCCGCGACGCCGGACGGCTCAAGCGACCACGTTAGGTCGCGCTAATCGCGTAGAGTTGCATGCTGGTGGGACAGGCCCTTTACTGTACACTGTGCTTGCTGTCTTAACCTTCCTGTTCATTGCGGTGTGTGTCTGTATCACCTTGGCTTTGCACCGTGTGAATTTCAGACAGTGGTCTCCCTGCTTTCCCTGGCCCCCACCTTTGCGATGTGTGTGTGTGTGTGTGTGTTCCACTGACAGTTGCCGTTCCAGTTCCCAGTTTTTCAGGCGAGTGCCGCAAACTTGACAGTCGCTGGCAGTCCACTGAAAAATTGCCTAAGTGGGAAAGGCCCTTTATATCTTTGAAGTAGCTTTGTAAGTTCCTCCACTGTATCACATGGATTCATAGCATGGAGAGAGGTTGTACAACTCAACATCTCCAAGTTAGTCTAAATTAACTTTTACATTCATCCTGCTTTCCAGCTATCGTTTACAGCTCCATAGGTTACGTGTCTTCAAGGGGTCAGTTGAATGCAATAAGGGCTTCGACCTGAACCCCATTTTGTTCTGGTATCTCCAGATTCCTTTCACATGTTATTTTTTACTGAAGTTTCCTCTAGTTTATCTACCACTTAAATCTACATTCCCTAGTTAGCGACCTCTCTACATCTTATTGTTTTTAATAATGTCTTAAACTACATTAGGGGCCTTTTTCCACTATCAAAGGAACCTATAAATACAAATGGTTATTTTTGTTGTCTGTGTATGTTTTTCTTTAATGCCTATCTAAATAAACTGAGAAGGGTTCAGTTTAGTGTCTCACTGACAATGACAGCAATACCAGCAATGTGCAACATTCTCTGAGTGTGTCTTGACTGCGAGGCAATGGTGCTACAAATGAGGCAGCTGACACGTCGTCTCAGAAAACAAATCAGTCTTAAAACAACACGTATTGAAGAGGTTAAATGCGCTAATGGACCAGATGTCATTCCTAAATCAAAGTTCAGTAAAGATGGAATGCCAGTGCACAGACCATTACCTGGAAGCACTTTTTCTGCCAAACATTTTCTTCTGTTATTTTCCCAGGCTTTAATTTCCTTAAAACTCCAAATGTGTTAATCACACATGTGGTAACCATTTGCTGACCAGAAATAGCAAGTTGGTCCTGCCAGATAAGTGCTATTTAACACACTAAATTATTTTTACAAGAGATGTTAGTTGCATTAGTTAGCAGGTTAGTTGTGAAATTTGCTTTCATTATTTGTACACCAGATGGCATCTGACGTTTAAAACTATGCTTGTACCTCTTTCCATACAATGTGCTGTTGTTTGTCTTGCCGTGGGTTTTGGAGAGAGGGGTTGTGACTAGGGGCTGGAACCCAAGAGTTGGTACATAAGGTGATAACAAGTGAATGGTAGGAGAGTGATTTATATCTGCTCCTCTGCTGACTGACAATGCCGTTAAATTTCTCAACCTGTGCTATTAACTCTTTTAGAATTACCAGTACATTTTTGTATACATTTTCCCTGATATCCGTTTAGACTATCCTCGAGAACCCCAAATTGCTCATTCTTCTTGAGGTTTAATAAATGGTCTTTAAAGGAGTTGATTCGCGCCACAATAAAAAGAACAAGCTTTATCAAGATGCACATCCCACATAATACTGTGCAAAACTGGATTTTTTGGCGGGACTTATGTTCACAAAAATGCTGCAGGCATTTTATATTTATTTGTAGAAGAACTCTACATCTCAAGCATATCCGTCTCTGAAGTTGAGGGTCTCTGTGTGTATTCAGATGTGCTTGTTGGCAATCACATTTGAGGCTTGAAAGAAGGCAGTTATATTGAACACAGTTCTCCAATCATGCCAGATTTCAGTGGAAGGTATGCACATTGTGTGGGGGCGGGATTGGGGTATGTGTTTGCAGCTCAGAATAGGGGCAGGAAGAATTTGCTGCCAGGATCAGGCAGGCCCCATCAGAAGTATGGAATAGGTTGCCAATATTCAGCTGGAACCCTTAGGGAACGTACCATTGTGGGGCAGTAGGTGAAAAGCCTTCTCGATGGAAACACAAGAGTTCATATTTCAGACATTGGCTTGGTTACAAGAAGTACAAATTCAAAATGTTAACTTCTCTGTTTAGATTCTAAAACAGCCTGACCTGCCTCGTCTATCGAGCACTGCCATTTCAATCTCCAGCAACAGCAGACAAGGCTTTTTGTTTTCATTTGTTTATCATTTGAATAAGACACCTCTAACAGTTGTACAATTTTGAAGACTATATTATTATATATAATAATTCTGTTTATAAAAGCCAAAGGCTTTTAAAAACAGAATGAAAGCAAGGGCCGAACGGTGGTGCAGTGGTAGAGTTGTGGCCTTACAGCCCCAGACAGCCATGTTCGTTCCTGACTACAAGTGCGGTCTTTTCGGGGTTTGTACGTTCTCCCTGTGACCTTGTAGGTTTTCTCCGAATTATTCAGTTTCCTCCCACACTCCAAAGACTTACAGGTTTGTAGGGTAATTTGCCTCGTAAATATTGTAAATTGCCCCTCGTGTTTAGGATATTGTTAGTGTGTGGGGTGATTGCTGTGCGGCGCGGATTCTGTGGGCCGAAGGGCCTATTTCCACGCTGTAGTGTACCCGGACTTTCAGAAAGCACTTGAAAGCATTGGTTGGCAGACAGGAAACAAATAGTAGGGATTAACGGGTCACTTTCAGAATGGCAGGCAATGACTAGGAAGGACTGCAAGCCTCGGTGCTGGGACTGCAGCCATTTACAATATACATCAATGATTTAGATGAAGGGATTCAAAGTAACATTAGCAAATTTGCAGATGGCACAAAGCTGGGTGGCAGCGTGAACTGTGAGGAGGATGTTATGAGAATGCAGGGTGACTTGGACAGGTTGGCCGAGTGGGCAGATGCATGGGAGATGCAGTTTAATGTGGATAAATGTGAGGTTATCCACTTGGTAGTGAAAACAGGAAGGCAGATTATTTTTTAAATGGTGTCAAGTTGGGAAAAGGGGAAGTACAATGGGATCTGGGGGTTCTTGTTCAACAGTCACTGAAATTAAGCATGCAGGTACAGCAGGCACTGAAAAAGCGAATTGCATGTTGGCCTTCATAACAAGAGAAGGTGCGTGGCACTAGTGAGACAACACCTGGAGTATTGTGTGCAGTTTTGGTCCCCTAATTTGAGGAAGGACATTCTTGCTATTGAGGAAGTGCAGCGTAGATTCACAATAGCATTCTTGCTATTGAGGGAGTGCAGCGTACGTTAATTCCCTGGATAGCGGGACTGTCATATGCTGAGAGAATGGAGCGGCTGGGCTTGTATACTCTGGAATTTAGAAGGATGAGAGAGGATCTTATTGAAACCTATATGATTATTAAGAGTTTGAACATGCTAGTGGCAGGAAACATATTCCCGATGTTGGGGGAGTCCAGAACCAGGGGCCACAGTTTAAGAATAAGGGGTAAGCCATTTAGAACGGAGCTGAGGAAACACTTTCTCACACACAGAGTTGTCAGTGTTGAATTCTCTGCCTCGGAGAGCGGTGGTGGGCAGTTGTCTGGATACTTTCAAGAGGGAGCTTGATGGGGCTCTTAAAGATAGTGGTGTCAGGGGATATGGGGAGAAGGCAGGAACGGAGTACTGATTATGAATGATCAGCCATGATCACATTGAATGGCGGTGCTTGCTATAAGGGCCAAATGGCCTACTCCTGCACCTATTGTCTATTGTCTGCATCTCTAAGTCTAAAGCAAGGGAAGGCAGTTGAGCCTTTGACAAGCACACACAGCTGGCAATGTGTGAAAGACAAGACTGCAGGGCTGCAGCACTGGATACAGAGAAATTATAAGGTAAGGTGATCCACCCAAAATAAGTGTAAACCAGCTGCAACAAATACTAGATTATTTCACAGCATCAAGAATGCATTAGGTGGCTGAATGGCAGGCAGCCATGGATATGGAATTGGGCAGTTTCTGCTGCTAGCCTTAGAAAGAAGAATTGGATTTTGTTTCCTGATTTAAATCCATGTCCTGGTGTCAGAAACTTTATGTTAAGGCTAAGCCTTGCAAGTTATAAGTGAATAGAGATGAGGTTGAGTGGTGGGGGCTGATTGGCAGATGGGTGGAGATAGTGACAAAGGCTGGGGGTGAAAAGGTGACAAAAGGATGTCAGATAAGGAAAGATGAGGAGGAGTGAAATGTAAAGCCGGGAGGGATATGTGTGGAAGCGGATGGGAGGAAGGGGGAAAAGGGCATTAAAAAAATGGGCCTCAGGGATTTGATAAACTGGTACAAGAGGTTGGGGTGGGGTAGGGAAGGAGCAGGGTAACTGGAGTGGTGAGAGATGGTGGGGAAATGGGTGTGCATGGGGTGGGGGGAGCATTGGAAAGAGTGGGGAAGAAGGGGGGGCATTACATAGAATTTGAGAATTCAATATTCGTTCCATTGCGATGTAAGCCTCCCAAATGGAATATGAGGAGTCAATAAATACCCCGTAGTGATTGCATGGTTGTGAATGGAGTATGCAACTGTTCCGAGTTTTCACTTTTTTTATCAACAAACACGGTTTCCACACATTCCGTAGACATGCACTTGAAGTTTACGTTCACACCACTGTGGGGAGCTGCAATTGTATATTGTTAATCTTTCATATTAGCTAAAGTTACTTGAGAGGAATATCTTAGGGCACTAGTGATGCGGCTCATTGTGGTATCTGGCATTTATAGTCAATCCAACTGGCGAGGATTAAGAATTTAATAAAAAAATCATTTTCAAATCAAAAATTGACTGCAGCTGTCCAACATTTGCATCTCAAGTCACTGGAGGAACCTTCGCAGATTAGATGTTAGTGACAATCAAAGAAAGCTTTTGCTGTTCATTTTGCTCTTTCATGATATGTGAGTATCTCCAACGAGGCCAACATTTCACATGTGTCTCTAATTCCCCTTGGGAAGATGATGGCAAGTCTCCTTCTTGAATCTCTGCCATCCATGTGCTGAAACTACTCCAAGACCTGAATCAAAAACAAAAAGTGCCAGAAACTCTCAGCACGCCTTGGAAATTTGTGGAAAGAGAAGCAGACTTTACATTTCAGTTTGGCGACCCTTCATTGGAACTGGATTTTGACCCATCAACATTCAAAGGCAGTCATATACAGTGCCCTCCCTAATGGGGGGGACTATTTATAAACACAGCTGTAATTTCTACATGGTGAAATCAAAATGTATAAAAACGGCCTTTAATAAAATCTGACAATGTGCACTTTAACCACATTTGATTTTTCTCTTACAAATCTCATATTATGGAGTACAGAGACAAATAAATAAATTATGGGCCTTTGTCCCAAACATCATGAAGGGCACTGTATAAGTCATTTATAAAGTGCATGCACAGTAATCTTCAGGAGGTGCTATTGCCACGGCCATTTACCCATACCCTTCCAGGCAGAGGTTGTAAATTTGGAGAGTGACATTGAAGAAGCTGGGGTGTAATTCTCCATCTGATCCTCTACAATAAACACTTTTTGAGAATCAGGGGGGGGGAGTCAGTCCCCACAGAATTTCAGTTTTCAGTTTAGTTTAATTTTGTTTAGTTTATTTAGTTTAGCGGCATGTTGGCGCAGTGGTAGAGTTGCTGCCTCAGAACGCCAGAGACCCGGGTTCAATCCCAACTATGCGTGCTTGTCTGTACAGAATTTGCACGTTCTCCCCGTGACATGCGTGGGTTTTCTCCGGGATCTCCGGTTTATTCCCACACTCCAAAGACGTACAGGTTTGTAGGTTAATTGGCTTGGTATAATTGTAAAATGTCCCTATTGTGTGTGGGATAGTGTTAGTGTGTGGGGATCGCTGGTCGGTGCGGATCCGGTGGGCCGAAGCGCTTGTTTCTGCGCTGTATCTCAAAATTAAACTAAATTAAACAATGTGTTTAGTTCAGATAAAGTTTCTGGCTAAAGTTGTTTCCCAAAATTTTGTCAATGGATGTTTTGACATTGTGAATTCTATTAAGTGTACAAAGGAGGTATTCTGGCTGTATTTTATGAAGATGCCTATTGTTATGTGAATGTGCACTGATCAGATTGAGCTAGAATTACTGTACAGGTGATGCTGCGGTGGGCATGGAGTACGTCAGTGAATGGACATCAGTTGCACTTGACTCGCAAAAATTGTGATTTTGTGGTAACACTAGTGAGAAATGACCACAATAATACACAATAATACAAAATGAAAGCTTTATTTGATCATGAATCAAAAATATGGTACAACACACAAACTCTGTAGGTGTGGAGGGAATGTACAGGCGATATTGCAGTTGCTGCCTGATCTGCTGAATTCCTCCAGCACATGTGTTTTGCTTCAGATTCCAACATCTGCATTCCTCATGTCTCCATATAAATACAATAGAATTCCATCATAGCTGGAATAAGATTAAGTAGTTTTGATGCTGCATCCCTGTACTTAATATGTTTCTTGTGGTGCTTTCTTTAAAATGAAGTAGTTCGAGAATTTGGACAATGTGTCACAAATAATCACAAAGATAAGAGAGTTGAAAGGTTTTAGTTGTGAGATTAGATTGGGGAAAGTAGAGCAGTTTTTGTTAATGGAAAGAAACTTAGTAAAGGAGATATAATGGAAATGTTAATAAATGTGGGGGTCACGTGAATTGGAAAAATCTAAGTCATCACCGAAACAAAAAATAGGAAATTCTAGTCATTTTGGAGTAATGAAAAAAATCTGCATTTAACAAATTGTTAAATAAAATTCGAACTAAACATAGAAACAGAAAAATAGGTGCAGGAGTAGGCCATTCGATCCTTCGAGCCAGCACCGCCATTCAATATGGTCATGGCTGATCATCTAAAATCAAGCATGATTTCCCCTTCATAAATCCATGCTGACTTTAACCGATCCTGTCACTGCTTTCCAATTGCGCTGCAATAACATCTTTCACAATCGACTTAAGCATCTTCCCCACTACCGATGTATGACTAACTGGTCTATCATTCCCTGTTTTCTCTTTCCCTCCTTTTTTTTAAAGTGAGATTACATTAGCTACCCTCCAGTCCACAGGAACTGATCCAGAGTCGAGAGAACATTGGAAAATGATCACCAATGCACCCACTATTTCTAGGATCACCTCCTTGAGTACCATCATGTCCTGGGGATTTATCTGCCTTCAGTTCCAACAGTTTACCTAACACCATTTCCTGCCTGTTAAAGAAGGAACTGCAGATGCTGGAGAATCGAGGGTTACACAAAAAGCTGGAGGAACTCAGCGGGTGCAGCAGCATCTAAGGATCTATCTCCTTCACTCCTTAGATGCTGCTGCACCCGCTGAGTTTCTCCAGCTTTTTGTGTAACCATTTCCTGCCTAATGTGGATTCCTTTCAGTTCCTACCTCACACTAGATCCTTGGTTCCCTAGTGTTTCTGGGAGATTGTTTTTGTCTTCCTTAGTGAAGACAGAACCAAAGTACTTGTTTAACTGTTCTGCCATTTCTTTGTTTCCCATTATAAATTCACCTGTCTCTGAACGTAACATTAAGTTAGTAGCTGAAATATAAACTACTCAAGGTGTGAAAATTGTAACGTTATTTTTTAATTTACTATATTTTTAAACATTTCTGTGAAGAAATTACAGTACACGATCATAGAATGTTATGATTAAAACCATTATGTTTTGTGAGTAATAATTATAATAAGTGCACCATGAAAATATAACGTAGAACCCATGCAACAAAATGTATAATTTATGGGGATTTTACATGAGAACTGTTCATAAATACCTGAACTTTTGTTATGTTGTTGGCAACAACTTCAGCATTTCTATATTAAACTTTGGGCATGTGAGCATCCAAAAGATGACAAGGTTTTGAAATGTGGTATTGTTATTACAACTGCAAAATAAGACGATCAGTGATTTTAGAATCTAGTTATGTTTCATTTCGAGTTTAACATTAACATTGTGATAAATGATAAACCACCTGCAACTTGCACAAATTTGAGCTCCACGAAAAGTGGTGCGAGTGGGAATGAAAAAGCCTTGAAGTCTCCTGGAGTGAGAGGTTGAAGCGGGGTTGCTGGATGCATTTAAGATTGATCCAGATGAACCCTTGATTCATTTAGGCATTGAGGCCTAGTGACCAAGTGCTGGGCGATGGGATTAATACAGATGGGTGCACACTGGTCAGCATGGATGTTGAGACTAATGGCCTGTTTCTGTACTGTACTATTCAATGATTTCTATCAGCAACTCTGTGTATGATATTCGGTTCCTGGGGTACTCTGTCAGCCAGCATAAACTAGCGCAAGTGTGTGTCTGGTGCGTAGTCAGTGTTCAGTTAGCTGTTTTTTACACCAGACAGTAATTGCCATGCAATAATTGGCCTCAAAATTTCATAGACTATGGGGGAAACAACAATTTCCAAGAATTCACATCTGTGATTGCTAACCAGTGTTTCCTGCTGGAAAATATTTGTGTGTTTGAGTATATGTGTGTTAAAATAACTTCTTGAGGGAGGGCAGTTGTCGCCCATTCAGTGGTATTCCCAGCCTGCGAAAGCACCTTAAGAGTGGAAGGAAGAATAGAAACTAATGTTTATAGAAGGTATTATTGCTCTTGCTAATCTTCTATACCCCTTTACTGAACAATATTGATTTGGGATTAAAGAGAGATTAACCACCTACCCATTTAATCAGGGAGATGCTTGATCTTCCGTAAGAAGCAGAAGTAAATAACATGGAAAAAAGGGTTTGTGTCCCAGAGAGGAAAAATGCTAAAGGAAAATGGATATCTTATAATGCCTTATTTGTGCTGACTCGTTAAAAAATGTTTGTTGAACCTTATTATCAGAACCACATTAAGTGAATACTTTGGAAAACTGTTGGTTTGAATGCTAGCCAACTGACTCACTTAGACATTTTAGAAGAAATGAGAAAGCCACAGTCTTTGATAGATTGGGAGCCTAAATCACAACCAAATGGAGTCATGTATATATAGAATTTGAAATCGCATTTGCAGCCAAGAGGTGCTGCAGGAATCTTTGTTTTTTATTGATATGTGGTACACTCTCCTGCACAATAATGTTTATAGTGCTGCACCAAAGTCTGGTTGGACCCTATTGTAATTTCTGTATATTTATATAAAATGTTTATATAGACTTGGGAGTATACCTTGAGCATTGGGCAGGTGCTATAGACCTCCACGGGAAGGTAGACGTTCCCGCCCACACAAATCTCGGGCAGATGGGGCTCGTCAGCCTGGGAAGGCAGTCCATCTAGGAGAGGGAAAATTCTGATTTAAAACCTCCACTGCCTTGTGGCCATATCCAGTCATTGAAAAGGCTCCAGGAGTAAACCTCAAGAAAGTCTGGAGCCCCTAAGGCAGTTCATCGTTGTCTACAACCTCGCTCTGGCAGCTCTTGCGACGGTGCTGGTGCCAAACTGTTACGGCCCTGCTGTTCCTTTGGATCGATCAGCGACGTGGTGAGGGGGGCATGCTGCATGGGCAACAGCCTGTCCTTCATATGACATCGCCCAGGCTCAGTCATGACCGAGGGGGGTCTACTACTATATAAAAAGTTTGTTTATGTATGAATATTTCAAATACTTGCTTCTATAGTGTAAGCTACAATAACTAGTTTCAACCGTATCTTAACTTTGAAAGGATTTCTCGATGTTAGATCAAAATAATAAAATATTATGTATTAGCTTCCCACACATATTTTCCAATATGGATGCTCTGAAGGTGGCAACACTCATCAAATTTTATGCCATGGCTCGCGCGGTGCATACAGATCCCGATTTTATCCATTACCACCGGACGCATGCATCCATAATCCCGAAGATGTACCTATTGGTGACATGAGAGAAACCATCGTTTGTGACACTTCCACTGGCAAACCAAAGCCGTTTGTGCTTAGGACAATGCGTCGTAAATTTTCAGCACTCTGCACAACTTATAACATCCGGGCAAGAAGGCTACAATAAAATGAATCTCTGAACATTTAATCTAGCTTTTTATCAAGTGTGACGTTGGATTATGGGCGAAGATTCGTCTGCAGTGTCAACAATCTAAGATCTCCAGGCACACCAGGACCCCTTTCAGTGAGTTTCCTGTATTGAACGCCCATTTCGAGGCATGTATACCTGGACTTGGTCGGCCTCACTCCCACTATCAATAAACTACACATATCTGCTCACTTGGGCAAGATGCTATCCCAGTCATCAATATTTAAGTGGAAACAATAGCCCGTGCTTTTGTTGACGGATGGATTTCGGTCTTTGGGGTCTGTGGACCACAATTTGAGTCTGCGCTATTTCAAACACTAGCCAATCTCTTGGGTACGAACCGGATCCGAATGACTGTGTATCATCCAGAAGGGAATGGCCTGATTGAACGGTTCCATCGCCAGCTGAAAGCTGCGCTGGCAGCCGGAGGAGACACGTCGCACTGGAGTAAACGATTGCCTCTGGTTCTGCTTGGCATTTGTACGATGGTGAAAGCAGGATGTTCGTCGGCGGAAATTGTTTCCGGCACAACTCTGAAGTTGCCCACCAAATTTGTCGTACCAATCCTCACAGACAGATCCTATGATCCAAGCAGGTATGTCGATCGATTATGGCGAACTCTGCAGCTACTCAGGCCAACACCGACACGGCAAACACCTGCTGTGGTCTACGTGCCTGCTGACCTCCAATGCTGCACAAGTGAATTGGTCCAACACGACGCCGTCCGCCAACCTCTTCAGCAAGCATACGATGGCCCTTACCAAGTCATCCAACGCCTACACAAAAGTTTTGTGATCTGTCGGAATGGAAAAATTGACACTGTATCTGTCGACTGGTTAAAGCCAGCATACGTCGTGAACCAACCGACTACCTCATCCACCGAACCGGCAAAGTCTCAAGACCCCAACACAAACTCCACAAATTCACAACTCTGACTGAAAATGTTTTTCCCCATCTCAGTTCTAAATGGCATATCCCTTATTCTTAAACTGTGGCCCCTGGTTCTGGACTCCCCCGACATTGGGAACATGTTTCCTGCCTCTAGCGTGTCCAATCCCTTAATAATTTTATATGTTTCCATAAGATCCACTCTCATCCTTCTAAATTCCATTGAATACAAGCCCAGTCACACCATTCTTTCATCATATGACCGTCCCGCCATCCCGGGAATTAACCTTGTAAACCTACGCTGCACTGCCACAATCACAAGGATGTCCTTCCTCAAATTAGGAGACCAAAACTGTATGCAATACTCCAGATTTGGTCATACCAGAGCCCTACACAACTGCAGAAGAACCTCTACTCCTATACTGAATTCCTCTTGTTTTGAAGGCCAACTTTCCATTAGTTTTCTTGTACCTGCATGCCAACTTTCAGTGACCGGTGTACAAGGACACCCAGATCTCGCTGTACCTCCCCCTTACCTAACCTAACCCCATTGAGATAATAATCTGCCCCTTGTTTGTGCCACCAAAGTGGATAACCTCACATTTATCTATTATTTTCCTGAATCTGCCATGCATCTGCCCACTCACTCAACCTGTCCAGGTCAGCCTGCAACCTCCTAACATCCTCTTCACAGTTCACACTGTCACCCAGCTTTGTTTTATCCGCAAACTTGCTAGTGTTGCACCTAATTCCCTCTTCCAAATCATTAATATATATGGTAAACAGTTGCGGCCCCAACACCGAGCCTTGCGGCACTCCACTCGCCTCTGCCTGCCATTCTGAAAAGGATCCGTTCACTCCTACTCTTTGCTTCCTGTCTGCCAACCAATTTTCAATCCACGTCAACACCCTACCCCCAATACCATGTGTTCTAATTTTAGTCACCAGTCTTTCGTGCGGGACCTTATCAAAGGCTTTCTGAAAATCTTGATACACTACATCCACTGGCTCCCCTTGATCCATTTTACTTGTCACATTCTCAAACAATTCCAGAAGATTAGTCAAGCATGATTTTCCTTTCATAAATCCATGCTGACTTAGACTAATTCTTTTACTGCTATCCATATGCCCCATTATTACCTCTTTAATAATTGACTCCAACATCTTTCCCACCACCGAAGTCAGGCTAACTGGTCTATACTTCCCCGTTTTCTCTCTCGCTCCTTTCTTGATAAGTGGAATAACATTAGCTATCCTCCAATCCACAGGAACTGATCATGACTCTATTGAACATTGGAAAATGATCACCAATGCGTCCACTATTTCTAGAGCCACCTCCCTGAGGACCCTGGGATGCAGACCATCAGGCCCCGGGGATTTATCATCCTTCAGTCCCATTAGCCTACCCAATACTATTTCTCACCTAATGAAAATTTATTTCAGTTCCTCGACCCCCTTAGATCCTCTGTCCTCCAGTATTTCTGGGAGATTGTTTGTGTCTTCCTTAGTGAAGACAGATTCGAAGTACCTGTTCAACTCTTCTGCCATTTCCTTGTTCCCCATAATAATTTCACCTGTGTCTGCCTTCAAGGGATCCACATTTGACTTTGCTATTCTTTTTCCCTTAACATATCTAAATAAGCTTTTACTGTCCTTATTTATATTCCTGGCCAGATTCCCTTCGTACTTCATCTTTTCAGCCCGTATTGTCCGTTTTGTTTCCTTCTGTTGTCCTACGAAGGAATCCTCTGGCTTCCGGCTACTCTTTGCTGTGTTATACATATTTTCTTTTAGTTTTATTCTATCCCTAACTTCTCTTGTCAGCCGCGGTTGCCTCCTACTCCCCTTAGAATCTTTCTTCCTTTTTGGAATGAAATGATCTTGTGTCTTCCGGATTATGTTCCAGAGATTCCTGCCATTGCTGTTCCAATGTCATTCCTGCTAGTATCCCTTTCCAGTTTACTTTGGCCAGCTCCTCTCTCATGCCTTCATAATCCCCTTCGTTCAGCATCACTGCCACTTCCGATTTAACGTTCTCCTTCTCAAATTGCAGATTAAAACTTATCATATTATGATCACTACCTCCAAGCGGTTCCTTTACTTCAAGTTCTCTTATCAAATTTGGTTCATTGGACAACACTAAATCCAGAATTGCCTTTTCTCTGGTCGGCTTCATTACAAGCTGCTCTCAGAATACATCTCAGAGGCATTCTACAAACTCTCTTTTTTGGGGTCCTGAACCAACCTGATTTTCCCAGTCCACCTGCATATTGATATCCCCCATCACCACAGTGGCATCATCTTTGTTACATGCCAGTTTTAACTCCTGCTGCAACTTACACCCTACATCTGGGCTACTATTTGGAAGTCTGTGGATACTGTCTGTAAATACATTCAGGTCCTGTATCGCCCTGTTCTTGCTCTCGCTAGCACGAGGAACTGGAAGCAAACCGGAGATAACCACCCTGGAGGTCCTGCTTTTCAGCACTTTTCCGAGCTCTCTAAAGTCACGCTTCAGAATATTTATCCCATTCTTTCCGACATCATTTGTGCCAACATGCACAACAACGTCCGGCTGTTCACCTTCGCCCTTGAGGATTTTCTGCACTCTGTCCGTGACATCCTGGATCCTGGCACCCGGGAGGCAGCACACCATCTTCTAATCCCGTCTGTTGCCGCAGAAACCCCTCTCCGTACCTCTCACAATGAAGAATTCAACCCTTCAGCACTGCGTTGCCTGACGTTAGCTTCCTTGGTTTTGGCTCAACAGCACTTTTTGCATCGCAAGCCAGTGCACAGCTCAGTGCGTCAACGTCTTCTGTCCCGACAGATTTTAAGTGGGTGAATCTGTTCACAAGAGGTACAACACCCGGGGACCTGTGCATTCCATGTTTACTTCCGTTTCTCACCGTCACCCACCTTCCCTCTTCCAGTACCTTTGGTGTAACAATCTTGCTGTAGGACTCGTCGGGGAGCGACTCAGCCTCTCGGACGAAGCTGAGGTCATCCACTTGTTTCTCCAGTTCCCCAACATGGTCCTTCAGGAGCTGTACCTGGATGCACTTCTCACACTTGTAGCAGCCAGAGGCACCAGCAGTGTCCTTGATCTCCCACATACTGCAAGCATCGCACTGAATGAATCTCCTTCTTTTGTTTCTCGCTCTCCAGCGATTTGCTTTGCGATACATTTTGTTTCCTGTCTGCCAACCAATTTTCAATCCATGTCAATACCCTACCCCCAATACCCTGTGCTCTAATTGTGCCCACTAATCTCACCACAGTGGCAGCAGCATGAATGCACAACCTTAACCAATGCAAACTATGTACTGCCTGACTAGAATTGATATGTAAAGGAGCACTAATCTGAAGAGCAGGGAACAGGATGTTTAATTTGCCGGCGTGAGTGTCAATTGTGAAAACTGCCAATTTCTTTCTGTGTGATTAGTCAAAAATAAACAAAAGACAAGCCTCAAAACTTGAACATGTGACTCCTTATGGTCTCTCTTGAAATCAAACTCTTCTGGAGGATTAACTATCCTTGAGGTGTAATTTGCGGATGAGCTTGTTTGTAGTTATATCTGATTAATGATGAAAGATAAGTGACAATGAGACATTAAGTTGTCAGTGTTAAATAAAAGCACCTAGCATTAAAATTCTTGGCTCTGGGTAGGGACCATATTTTTATTAACTGTCAAAGTTACCTGCCAAATATAAAGTACATTTTGACCATTCAATGTACTAATTGGAGTTTCATGTTTTGAAAATCATTGCAACATATCATTTAGTAGGTGGCTGTAACTCGTTTATTTTCTTTTTTTATTAAAACAGAAGACTCCGGAATATATTTTCCATCAGTGAAAAAGGATCCAGGGAAATATTTACTCCGTTGCTCTGAATCTGTGAAAGATTGGCTGAGGAGACTGAAGAATGCTGGAAAAGTGCTACTCCTGATCACCAGCTCACACAGTGACTACTGCAGACTGCTCTGTGAGCACATTCTAGGGTGAGTACAAAAGCCCATTACAGTCTAATGATCAGAGACAACATAATTAGAGTTACATTAAAATCATAATTATTTTTTTCTTCTAGGTACTAAGCACTGACAGTTTCATATTCACCGAAGCTGCCTTTTCACGGGTGTTATTTATAGAAACCTCACATGTTTACTTCTGTAGAGACCTCCACTGTTAGGTCTCCTCTTCCCTGCTGAGCAACATAAGAATGTTGCTACAGGGGTGCTCTCCTGGAACCTTACAATCCAGTGAACACAAACCTTAGCTGGTAATGGCACAGATTCAGCTGATTTGCTGAACCTTGCTTCAGTTATGTCTTCTTGACGATGATCCACCGGTAATTCACCAGATCTCACCATCAAAGTAATCTCACCAAGTACCAGTGATCCATCATAGTAATCTCTGTGCTGCATAATGCCCCCGTCCCACTTAGGAAACTGAACGGAAACCTCTGGAGACTTTGTGCCTCACCCAAGGTTTCCGTGAGGTTTCCGTGAGGTTCCCGGAGGTTTTTGTCAGTTTCACTAATGGTCGAAAGTGGTTTCCGTTTTAAAAATCGGTAATTTTTTAGTCTAAGCCGGTTGCGATGCTAGTTGAAGGTGGTTGCTGGAGGACAAAAACCTCCAGGAACCGTACGGAAACCTTGGCTGGGGTGCAAAGTCTCCAGAGGCTTCCTTTCAGGTGTCCTGTGGGACAGGGGCATAAGTATTCAGTGCCTAATTGGGCCAATTAATCGCTAATTTCCCTTATTCTTGACAATACCCAAAATAGTTGATAATTCAATTTTCAGTTCATTTTCTTTATTTCCGTTGCCCACTATATTTAAAAATCTTTAAAAATAGGAAAACTAATACCATACTTTAAATAATCAGAGATGATGTAAACATTGCGACAAGGAGTATTTAAAAAGTTTACAAACCATGCCTTTAGCCAACTGATGTTGATAACAATATCCTCACTTAAAAAGCCATTCTGTTACTATTTCCAACTATTCCATGTAGCATTCATCAAGAAAATGAATGAGGAAAGCAGTGAGACAATTTCAAAGTCAAAATTATTTAAAGGTTATTGGCATTTTCCTGTTTTGAATGAGGCTCTTACTCAATTCTGCCCAAATGCCAATTTTTATTTCATCAAGCAAGGCTTTCATATCGTATCAATGCAGATGTTTTTGCACAATAACAAACCTTCCATTTGATTCACATTCCTGGAAGCATCTCCCAAAACCATAGACCAGATGACATAAAGTGCTGGCATATTAAACTTTCGTAGCCTGAACCAAATTTGAAAATGGCACAGAACGGTTTTATGAAAGTTTGTTCAGTATACTACTTGTATGAAATGTACATGTAGAGTTATTACCCAGGTTTCAGAGAGTAGAACTTCATAGGCCTAAGCATAATTATCAGTCACAGAAGTTACACAAATTGTTTGTGTAGAAATGATCATCATCACCAGTCCAGTGGGAGTTCAATGTAAATAAAACAAAGATGCAATATCATTGAAGATTATTCAACACATGAGTTATATTTTTGTTGGTTACACAAAAAGCTGGAGAAACTCAGCGGGTGCAGCAGCATCTAAGGAGCGAAGGAGATAGGCGACGTTTCGGGTCGAGACCCTTCTTCAGACTTGTCAGGGATCAGGGAAACGAGAGATATAAACAGTGATGTGGAGAGATAAAGAACAATGAGTGAAAGATATGCAAAAAAGTATAGGTGATAACGGAAAAAGGGGGGGGGAGATGGAGAAGGAATGTCAGGGCCCGAGGGCTGAGGGAGAGGTGGGGAGGAGGCAGTCTGGGTTAGCAGAATTGAGAAAATTCAATGTTTAAGCCCAGAGGATGCAGACTCCCCAAACGGAATATGAGGTGCTGTTCCTCCAACTTGCGGTGTTGCTCATTTTGGCCGTGGAGGAGGCCCAGGACCGAGAGGTCGGATACGGAGTGGGAGGGGGAGTTGAAGTGCTGAGCCACCGGGAGGTCGGGTTGGTTATTGCGGACCGAGCGGAGGTGTTCGGCGAAACGATCGCCCAGCCTCCGCTTGGTCTCACCGATGTAGATCAGCTGGCATCTGGAGCAACGGATGCAGTAGATGAGGTTGGAGGAGGTGCAGGTGAACCTCTGTCGGACTTGGAATGACTGCTTGGGTCCCTGAAAGGAGTGGATGGGGGAGGTGAAGGGACAAGTGTAGCATCTCTTGCGGTTGCAAGGGAAAGTGTCCGGGGAAGGAGTGGAGCGGGAGGGCAGGGAAGAATTGACAAGGGAGTTGCGGAGGGAGCCGTCTTTGCGGAAGGCAGACAGGGGGGGAGATGGGAAGATGTGGCGAGTGGAGGGGTCACGTTGGAGGTGGCGAAACTGGCGGAGGACTATCTGTTGTATGCGCTGGCTGGTGGGGTGAAAGGTGAGGACCAGGGGGACTCGGCCCTTGTTGTGAGTGGGGGAATGGGGAGAAAGGGCAGTGTTGCGGGGTATGGAGGAGACCCTGGTGCGAGCCGCATCTATAGTGGGGGAGGGGAAACCCCGTTCTCTGAAGAACGAGGACATTTGCGATGACCTGGTGTGGAACACGTCATCCTGGGAGCAGATGCGGCGTAGACGGAGGAATTGGGAATAGGGGATGGAGTCCTTACAGGAAGCAGGGTGGGAGGAAGAGTAGTCCAGGTAGCTGTGAGAGTCAGTTGGTTTGTAGTGGATGTCAGTCAGGAGTGTATCACCTGCAATAGAGATGGTGAGGTCAAGGAATGGTAGGGAAATGTCGGAAATGGTCCAAGTATATTTCAGTGCCGGATGGAAGTTGGTGGTGAAATGGATGAAGTCAGTCAGTTGTGCGTGGGTGCAGGAGGTGACACCAAAGCAGTCGTCAATGTAGCGGAGGTAAAGGTCGGGGGTGGGGCCCTGGTACGCCGAGAACAAAGATTGTTCGACATGCCCGACAAAGAGGCAAGCGTAGCTAGGGCCCATGCGTGTGCCCATAGCTACGCCTTGTGTTTGGAGGAAATGGGAGGAGTCAAAAGAGAAGTTGTTGAGGGTAAGGACCAACTCCGCTAGGCGGAGGAGGGTATCAGTGGATGGGTATGGGTTGCTCCTCTGGTCGAGGAAGTACCGGAGGGCTTTGAGACCATCCTGGTGGGGGATGCAGGTGTATAGTGACTGGACGTCCATGGTGAAGATGAGAGGATGGGGGCCTGGACAACGGAATGTGCGGAGCCGACGGAGAGTGTCTGAGGTGTCGTGAACATAGGTGGGGAGGGATTTAACAAAGGGGGATAGGATGGAGTCAAGGTATGTGGAAATGTGTTCGGTGGGGCACGAACAGGCAGAGACAATGGGTCTGCCGGGGCAGTCGGGTTTGTGGATTAAATTATATTTTTGTTGTTGTCTTTTATGCCCAATCTATCACAGTCATCTTTCTTAGAACTGAAGTCTGAAGAAGGGTCTCGACCCGAAACGTCGCCTATCTCCTTCACTCCTTAGATGCTGCTGCACCCGCTGAGTTTCTCCAGCTTTTTGTGTAACCCCCTTTCTTAGAACTTCAATATGTGTTTATATCTAAGCCACATTTTTATGGTATTCTTAAGCATTCAGATCTATATAATAGTTTGGAGATAATTATTGTTTCATGAACTCTTTATATTTTACCAAAATATATTTAATCTTTCATATCCGTTTAATCGGTCAAAAGCAGCAGAAGCTGATTCAATCCTTTGCAGTCCATATTTTTTTCTGATATTTCCCAAATCCTTTAACTTCTTATGTTTCTCCATAAACCAAACTTCCTGCTTTCTGAGTACATCTTATCAATTTACTTTAGCGTATCTTTCATGAATAAGGCTACACAATGGCACAGTTAGTGGAGCAGCTGTCTCATAGCTTCTGGGATTTGGGATCAGTCCTGATAGCATTGAGAGAACCTTAAGATATTTCAGATGTTTCTGTTTGTGAAAAATGTTCAGAAATGTTTGATTCTTCAGAAAGGGAAATAGCTTGAGAGAAGCTTTATTGCAAGTTCATGCATTTCATTGTAACACTAATCATAATGGTTTCTGACACTCGTCATGAACAAAATCATTGTTTACATTGTTCTGTTGTGTTTAATTCACTAACACTGTTACAGTAGTTTCCATCCAAGAGCTATGTACCTCCCTAATCCATCACTTGTACATACAGTGAAACGTTAGTTTCTGTTCCTGCTATGCACCTCCCAAAGGGAGATATCATATTGTATTGTGATGAGTAATGTATGGAACAGCAATGACTTCTGAGAAATATTGATGATGTGAACTGCAGATGTTTCATAGCTGCCACAGTTATCACAGTTAAAGTGGAATGAATGTTGTATTGGTTAAGAATTTGGGGTATTTGGCCAATGCAGAACAAAAACTAACTTATTTTGGCATCAAGTGATTGAATGTATTACTCTTGGATTGCAATACATCTTGTCAGCATTTATTATGCAATTTTCCAGAAGAGATGAGCAACACATAAAAGCCCTAAATATTTTGGAGGAAAAATTATAATATATCTTCTGAACCCATTTGGTTATGAAAACTAATGTATGAAATCACCGCAGGTCCACCAGCACATGCTACTTAGGCATGGGCAATAAATGCTGGCCTTGACAACAGTGTCAATGTACCAAAAACCAAATTTAAAAAGACACGTTACATTATAAGGTTTGGAAAGAGATCATCTCAGCCCTCTTCTGAAAATGGTCCAGATTTCCTGAAGATTTAATAAATCACTGCTTGTGACGCTATCTATCCACGATCAACCTGCTCCACGCCATCTATTACTCTTGGAGAAAAGATGAGCTGTCTACCATCCAAATTAGTTCTGACCTTAGATCAACAATGGGTATGACCCCTGGTGTTCGATATACATTATGCAACTTTTTCCAATCTTTATTATATTAAACTCAGTGATTCTATATTCCTTTAAGCTCAAATGCCATTTTAAACAATGATAATGTCTTGCAGACTTTCCCTATCTTCTTTCAGTGCCTCAATATCCTTAATATGTAAGAAGACCAAAACTGTACTTGAAAGATATTAAGTAGCCGCTTCTTGTGTATTACATAATATGATAATACTGGGATAAGTGTGAGTGGGTTTTCAATAAAACATATATAATTTCAGTATTTAATGACAATCTCAAATTAAAGGATATGCCATAAAGACTGAGATGAGAAGAAATTATTTTACTTGGAAATCTCTATCCGTGATGGAATAGATTCATCACAAGTTCACAAGATATAGGAGTAGAATTAGGCCATTCTTCTCTTCCTGCTAATCCCTTTCTAATCAAGAATTTGTCTATCTCAGCCTTAAAAATATCCACCGACTTGGCCTCTACAGCCCTCTGTGGCAACGAGTTCCACAGGTTAACTATCCTCTGACTGAAGAAGTTCCTCCTCGTCTCCTTTCTAAAAGAGCGCCCTTTATTGAGAACAAAAGATAAAGAATTACAAATGTATTTCAGTGATTAATTTACCTTTTTAAAAAATGGTGATGTTGTTCTTATTAATAACTACATAGTAAAGAATGAGGCAATTTGCATATCAGGAAACTAATGGTTACAGGGGGTTTTGAGGAAAGAAAAATACTATGCAGTTGATGTAACCAGTTCAGTCCTGTGCAGCTCAACATTGAAGAGACAGGGAATGAAAGAGTTGGTACCAAGTAATAAAGATGAGGCTTTGGCCTGCATGAAAATTGCACTAAGCCATATTATGATTATTCCACGGCATGAAAACAGGCCCTTTGACGATTATGTCCATGCCAACCATCAAGCCAAACCAATTTTTACTCTTCCCACAATCTTATTAACTCTCCACGGTATTAATCATTTTAATGTTGCATCATGAAGATTTTTAAAGGCAATAATTTTAAAAGGCTAAATTCACAGTTAAGCAGAGGACATAAGTTTATAACAAAGTTGAGGAGATTTGATGAGGATTTTTTGTTGCTTTCATCACATGATTTGTGTTATTTTGTTATGTGCTCATTATTTGTTGATTAGTTTATGTTCTAATTTTTCAGTTTTGATTTATTATGTATAAAACAATGAGACATTCAGTGATGCGTATGACATTAAACTGCATGCAGAAGAAATGACATGTTTAAATAGTGAAAAAGTATTTTTGCACAATTTCTGAGACGTGGGTACTCTGATTTGGAAAATAACAGATATATTCATCTGGAACTTGAATATAGAGGGCCAAGCAGAGCAGATTCATGCTGAGGTCTTGCATGCATTAGTAATGAGATTAGTCTTGTGTAAATACTGCACGCTTTGATTTGATGAAATTCACTGACCTTGTGAATAGAATTTTCAATAGTTTTCAGAAAAGGTGAGATATTTTAATCTAAAATTTGAGTTTCAGCATCTATGGAAACTGATTCTGCCTGCAAAGATGCGAGAATCATTAATTCTGAAGGGTCTGTTTCAGACAAAGCTGATGTTGGTTAATTGAAGTAGAAAGGATTGGTTTGTGGTTTGGTTCTCCTCACAAAATTCATCTTGCTGCTGCTGCCTGGTGTTATCAGTGCACCACAGCACCGGTATAACAACACGTCATAGATGGCAGTTGTCAATGTGATTAAGACAATGAAATGTAATGCATGTGGCTGGAGTCAATGTTGTCACAACCTCAGTTTCCTTTTATTATGTACGAGAGCTCTCTGAGATTATGGATTAAAAAAATATTCAATGTACATTTCATTTTCTCTGTTTAGAGTCAAACAGGTAGAGGGCAGCAGGCTTTATTAAGATCATATGCACGGGGTGACATAGACTGCACTGCGTTGTTTTGCAGCAACTACCTGTCATTGTTCACGCTGGAACAGCAAAAGATTCCACTCCCAATCGGGTACTATTATTCAACCACTTGCAGAGAATTGTGCCTTTGATCCACCATTGCAAATGGAAAACTGGGCAAAGCTTGACTGAAACTGCTGCTGGTGACCACAGTGATAACCCAAAAAAGACACAGTGCTAGAGTGACTCAACGGGTCAGGTAGCATCTCTGGTGAACATGGATAGGTGACATTTCAAGTTGAGACACTTTTTCAAACTGATTGTGGTGGGGGGAGTAGGAAAAGAGGTGGGGGATGGACAAGGCCTGGCAAATTATAGGTGGTTACAAGTGGGGGGGGGGAAGGGGGTTTGCTTGGCAGATAGTTGGACAAAGGCCAGAGATGAAAAGGCAAAACCTGTGAGAAGAAGAGATGAGGATAGAAGAAGTGCGAAATGTGAAACCAACGAAGAGAATATAGGTGGAAGAGGATGGAGGGAGGTGGAAGCATGTATATCCAGGTGGAAGATGTATAGCACAAGTTGAGCAAAAAGAGGGGGAGAGTGGATCGAAAGGTGAGGTTGGATATTTGTAGGACATTTACCTAAGATTGGAGAATTGTATGTTCAATCAATTAGATTATAAGGCAATGACATGTGATAGGCGCAGAATTAGGCTATTCGGCCCATCACGTCTATTCTGCAATTCAAACATGGCTGATCTAACTCCCTCCTAACCCCATTCTCCTGCTTTCTCCCCATAACCCCTTATGCCTGTACTAATCAATAATCTATCTATCTGTGCCTTAAAAATATCCATTGACCTGGCCTCCTCTGTGGCAAATAATTCCGCAAATTCACCACCCTCTGGCTAAAGAAATTCCTCCTCATCTCTTTCCTAAAAGAACGTCCTTTAATTCTGAGGCTATGACCTCTAGTTCTAGACTCCCACTAGTGGAAACATCCTCTGCACATCCACTCTATCCAAGCCTTTCACTATTTGGAATGCTTCAATGAGGTCCCCCCTCATTCTTCTGAACTCCAGTGAGTACAGGCCCAGTGTTGTCAAATGCTCCTTCCTGGGATCATTCTCTGCATTCTCTCCAGGGCCAGCACATCCTTCCTCAGATATGGTGCCCAAAATTCCTCAGATTATAAGCTGCCCACACTTTTTCTGATGTAACAGAGCCCTGGCGTACTGACGTCCTGCCATGTTAGCAGAGCAGGTGACAAGACCTTTGATGGTGTGCAGAATGCTGCACATTCTCACCACCACAAGGTCACAGACTTAATATTGGCTATTGGCGGGCCAGAAGCATGAAAGAGAGGTGAGAGGAAGAACAACAAAGATGTTGCTTGAGGAAGAAGAGGAGGGGGTAAAGAAAGAGGACAATAAACCATGGTACTAACTAGATAACTGTTATTGTTATTAACTGCTAGCAATTCCTTGTTCTCCTGTGTTCTATCAGCATTTAATTGAATTGTTCTCTTTTATAAACACTTAAAGAAATGTTATCTATATTTATATTTTTGTATAATATTATATTATATATCGCGCAATCTATTTTATTCTTTATGTATTTATAATAATCATTAGCTGTTTTCTTGGTTCTAGCTGGTTAACGACCTAACTGGTTTCTAAAATCTTTACCAATCCTCTGGCCTATTCTTCCCAGGACTATACGGTTTTTCATTCACCTGGACATTCTCTTCAACTTTCTTTGTTTATCAAGGATGTATAATCCTTCTTGTGGAATTGCTGTTACTCCACAGAATATAGCTGGTGAAATATCAGTCTGATCAGTCTGAAGAAGGGTTTCGGCCCGAAATGTTGCCTATTTCCTTCGCTCCATTATTGCTGCTGCACCCGCTGAGTTGCTCCAGCACTTTTGTCTACCTTCGATTTTCCAGCATCTGCAGTTCGTTCTTAAAAACTGGTGAAATATCTCCCTGATTCAGTTCTGGATGTGAGCAGTTGAGCACAATTGATAGGATTCGGCATTTTGAAGTCATTTTCACTGACCTTGATTATTCATGCATGGTCATTGAACTTATGATACTGCATGAAGATTATCATAGTTTGGCTGAACACTCTCACTACCTTCAATTCTAAAGGCTAAAGGGGAGAATCAGTTTGCTTACTTTAATGTTGCGCCATTAACTATTTCACAGATCACATTCCCATGCAGGAAGACTCCTCTGCTTTAACCTCTAGTTTGGGTTTGAGGTAATCTCTAATGGAAGCAGATCCTCATGATATTATATTCCAGCAGATGCATCCAGTCATTTAAGAGGAAAATTAAGGGTAATTTGACAACAAGCTCAATGAGGCCGAACTTCTGTCTTCGCGAAATTATCTGGGTATTCCAGAAGGCATCCTATTTTCTAGTGCAACCATTGACCTAAGTTGATAATGCATCTTCCACCCTTCTGCCTCTGAATTGTGGCTGCTCCAGTGGCTTCTTCATGAGGTCTAATGGGACAATGCAATCTGACACTAGCTTAGAAGCATAAGAGCCATAGAGCACGGAAACAGGCCCATGGGCTCAACTCATCCATGCCCAAGATAGTCATTCATGCCCACCAGTATGCCTCGTCTATGCTAGCCGCATTTGCCCACATTTGACCCATATCCCCCTAAAGCTTTCCTATTCATGTATCTGTCCAAATGACTTTTAAATGGGGTTATTGTACCTACCTTACCTACTTTCTCAATGGTTCAGTGATACTTTTTTGTCACATGTACCGAGATATCGTGAAATTCCTTTTTTTTCGCATCCAGTTCAGCAAAGATCTTACTATACATAGGCACCATCATACTTGTACAAGAGTAGAAGAATGTTAGATTATACTGAGACAGTACACAAGTGTGGCCACATTTCCAGTACCATCTTGTACATTTCAAGTTTGTAGTAGTTACAAATATTAGAGATTTGCCTTGGCCATGACGGCCCATTGTCATGGCGACAGCACTGGTTTGGAGTTAATCTGTGTTAGTTCCTCTGGCAACTCTTTCCACATACCCACCATCGGAAAACATTGAGGTTATTATACAATCTTTTCCTTCTCTCCTTAAATCAATGGCTTCTGGTTCTTAATTCCCCTACCCTGGGAAAAGGACTGGGTGTATTCATCTATATTACTAAAAGTCTGATCTTGACCACTTCCTGTTCTGTATATTGATTTTAGAAAAAACACAGCCACTTACAGCTGTGATTTTTGGCCATCTTACTCAGTCTTCCTCCGCTGTGCAAGACGAGGATTTTTCCCATAGATGAAAAATAAGAGTTATTAATGTTTATAAAATGTTGAGATTCTCTCTCCTGAAGGCCACGCCCATTCCGGAGGGACTATTAAACCCGTGTTAGGTGCCTCAGTCAGTCTCTGCAAGATGCGGGAGTGAGACGGTCACGTCTCTCAGTCTGAGCTATGAATAACACTGAACACATTTCTACTAAACTGAGTGTGGTTTTACTGACCTTGGGTGCCCTTAATGTGGTTTGAAAATGAAAATGTGGTTGGTTTGAAATAAAGCACAGCAAATGGTTGGTGGTGGTGATTGGTTCGAAATAAAGCACAGCAAATGGTTGTTGGTGGTGGTTGGTTCGAAATAAAGCACATCAAGTGGTCGATGGTGGTGATTGGTTCGAAATAAAACACAGTAATTAGTTGGTGGTGGTGGTTGGTTTGAAACAAAGCACAGCAGATGGTTGTTGGTGGTTGTTGGTTCAAAGTAAAGCACAGAAAATGGTTGTTGGTGGGTTGGTTTGAAATAAAGTACAGCAAATGGTTCTGGTGGTGGTTGGTTCAAAATAAAGCACAGCAAATGTTTGGTGGTGGTTGGTTCGAAATGGCAAATGATTGAAAGTCTAAACTTGACAACTTACTGTTTGCACTGTACATTGATTTTAGATAAAACGCTACGACTTACGGCTGTGGATTTTGGCCATCTTACTCAGCCCCCCTGTTCATCAGGTGTAGAGGATTCTTCACAGGAATGAAAAATAAAAGCATTATTAGTGTTTAAAAAATGTTGAGGATCTCTCTCCTGTCAATCACGCCATGAAAGCCACTCCCCTTCCGGTGGGAGGGGGAGAAATTATAAAACCAGGACATGTGGGTGTGGCTCAGTCTCTGCAAAATGGGGGAGGGAGAGGTCACGACTCTCACTGAATACGACTCTCAATTGAATACACTGAATGTCTACTGAACTGTGAGAGTGATGTTTATGTGGTGTTTTGTGTGGTTTTATGGTGGTTTCACCCTGCTTGAAATGGTATGATACTGCCTTTGAATGTGGTGGTCTTGCACCCTGGTATAAATGGTATAAAACTGCATTTTAATTTGATGGCCTTGCACCCTGCATGAAATGGTATGAAACTACATTTGAATTTGGTGGCCTTGCACCCTGCTTGAAGTGGGATGAAACGGCATTGAGTGTGGTGGCCTTGCACCCTGCTTGAAGTGGTACGAAACTGCACTTGAATTTGGTGGCCTTGCACCCTGCTTGAAGTGGTCCAAACCTGGACTTGAATTTGGTGGCCTTGCACCCTGCTTGAAATGGTAAGAAACTGCACTTCAATTTGGTTGTCTTGCACCCTGCTTGAAGTGGTATGAAACTGCACTTGAATTTGGTGGTCTTGCACCCTGCTTGAAATGGCATGAAACTGCACTTGAATTTGGTGGCCTTGCATCCTGCTTGAAATGGTATGAAACTGCATTTCAATTTGGTGGCCTTGCACCCTGCTTGAAATGGCATGAAACTGCACTTGAATTTGATGGCCTTGCACACTGCTTGAAATGGCATGAAACTGCACTTACATTTGGTGGCCTTACACCCTGCTGGAAGTGGCATGAAACTGCACTTGGATTTGGTGGCCTTGCACCCTGCTTGAAGCAGCATGAAACTGCACTTGCATTTGGTGGCCTTGCACTCTGCTTGAAGTGGCATGAAACTGCACTTGCATTTGGTGGCCTTGCACCCTTCTTGAAGTGGTATGAAACTGCGCTTGAATTTGGTGGCCGTGCACCCTGCTTGAAGTGGTACGAAACTGCGCTTGAATTTGATGGCCTTGCACCCGGCTTGAAGTGGTCAAAAAACTGCACTTGAATTAGTTGGCCTTGCACCCTTCTTGAAGTGGTATGAAACTGCGCTTGAATTTGGTGGCCTTGCACCCTGCTTGAAGTGGTATGAAACTGCGCTTTAATTAGTTGGCCTTGCACCCTGCTTTAAGTGGTATGTAACTGCACTTGAATTAGTTGGCCTTGCACCCTTCTTGAAGTGGTATGAAACTGCACTTGAATTTGGTGGCCTTGCACCCGGCTTGAAATGGCATGAAACGACACTTGCATTTGGTGGCCTTGCACGCTGCTTGAAATGGAATTTCAAGGAATAGCCGTGAGTCAACTGCCAGCCCACCAGCCGTGAATGAGCTCCCAGCACATTAGGCTTGAGTGACTGAGCTGCCACCCCACGAATCCATTTGGCCCACAATATCCATGCTAGCCCTCTGGAAACCAGTCCCTTCAGCCCACAACACCCATACCTGTGCTCCAGAAAGGCCCCCCCCCCCCCCCCCCCCACCAATGCTAAATTCCAGGCGCTAAGTGAGAATGACTGACGTTAATATCACAACGTTATTTGGGGCAGTTACAGGAGTGGTTGAAGTCGTTTCATGCAAAATGGAGAGTGAACAGGGAAGCAGAACTAGCAGGATTGCATTGCATCGAGCCAGTACATACTTCATGGGTTGAATGGCTTCTTTCAATGTCGTAACCTTTTTCTGTTCTTTTAGTTTCATGGCCACACGCAACCCCTTAAGCCCTTTCGCCCACACATTTACATCATGTTACATCTTAATTGTGTTCCTTTTATTATCTTGGTCTTGCCAACAAAAGTATCAATCTCAGTTTACAAAATATTTCATTAGACCTGAGCTTAGTTGTATTGCACTCAAGTATATAAACTGATTTAATGAAAGCCATTAGCTGCAATGCATCAAATGGAGTACATAAATATTGCACAACCAAGCGGAAGGCAGGCTGGAAGTTATTCAAAGCTGGAAATGTTTGTCATGCATTTAGTATTGAGAGTTTCAGTGGCTTTCTGAGGTCACTGCTTTGAAGGACGCCTGTGTGTTCATGTGATAGATGTCTGGGGATGTGCCAAATCTAACTCATAATTATTTATCGATAGTGTAAATTGCTCGTTCTAAGTTTCCCCCCAGTCTAGTTTCAGTCAAATATCACTGAGTCGAGCACTTGCGCATCTAAACTTTATTTTGACAAAACACAATTACAGTTCCCACTACTGTACCTAACCACCGCGGGTTTGATCCTTGTATCTGCCTGACCAAGCCCTCTTTAGCCTTGCTCAAGCAGAGGCACTCCAGAAGATCACCCAGTCCCAAGCGTTCTCCCAGAAGATCGACACAGGACCTCGTGGGAGCGTACTTTTAAGGGTCTCCGAATATCGAGGGGCTGAACCACATTTTATTCAAACAGTGTTTCTCAAAGGAAACGAACATCGCAACATGTGCCCTGATATGCAAGAAAACCAGACAAGGCTCAATACTTAATCCAATCAACATCCAGCAAATTAGGGCTTTGCAACATTATTTACAATGTGTATGTCTGGTTTGCATTCATCCAATCCATTCTATGCATTTTGCACCTAATTGTCAGGGTCTGCAAATGTACTCAGTCTCTTCCTGCAGCTCTAATCTAGGCTCTACTGGCACCATTCAAACTGGCACCATTCTACTTTTCAAACTGGCACCATTCTGCAGCTTGTCCCATTTCTGCAGAAGGCACTTTTAAATTGACCAAATCGCCCAGCAGCCCAGAAGCCTTTACTCAATTTTAGTATCCTGGCCTCTCCAATTTGGCCAGTATTAACAGTCCTTACTTTAATCATATATGATAAACCATCATTTATTTTAACCAAGTAGACAGATAATCAGATAACCAGATATACATATGCATGTCTATTACATTCTCCATCTATCAACAACCACAATGATGATGTTTCTTCCCAGAATCTTATCAAGCTTCACGAGTTTTCGTGGGCGTAGCTTCACAATTTCCGTCTGATGAGTCTTCACCTCCCGAGTTTTCATGGGAGCTAATTCCCTCCATCTGTGTTGTTGCCCATTCTTCCATCCCTTTCCATAGTCGAACCTATAACCTATCATTCCTGAAAAGCAAGTTACCATTCACTGTAATTCTATCCCTTTTCCATTTCACTATCACTGTCACTATATATTCTGCTCTATCACTGTGTTCTTATTACAATTCTGTTCTATAATATACTCTTTACTATTCTAGGATCAACACTAATCACCTCTATCCATATTTACATGATGTTATAATATGTCTATCTGGTGATCGTTTCTGATATAAATTTCAGCAGGGCTCGAAATTAGCGGTTGCCTGGGTGCCATTGACCACCCAAAGTGCCGCTGCGCAACCTAAACGGCGAGTCATTTGGCTCGGCTTGGCACTGAAGATACTGGTTGATAACGATAGACACAAAAAACTGGAATAACTCAGCAGGTCAGGCAGCATCTCTGGAGAAAATAAACGTGATGTTTTGTGTCGGTGGAGGCTATATTGCGGGGCAAAGACACTAGGTGCGTGGTGACGAAGGGTCGGAGCGATAGACGGGCCCCGAACAGCGGCAGCAGCGGCCACGACAGCGGCTCCACCTCCTCCTCCTCCCGCACCCCGCCCGCCCTGATAGCGGCCGCTGCTTGCAAATCCGCTAACGGCGCTTTCAAAACAACCCCTCTCGCACGCCGAGTCTGGGAGGAGGGAGGGAGGGAGGGGAGGCCTCCTTCCGCCGTCTGAAGCAGCTGCACCAAAGATCCTATAGCTATGGGATCTTTGAGCTGCACCGCTCGGCCCCGCACCTTGCTGTTGGCTGGCGCAGGAGGGGAGGTGGTGGCGAGATAACAACTGCCTCCCCTTTGGCGGCGGCACTTGGCGTTGGACAGGGACGGCCAAGGCAGCGGGGCGATGTAGTCCGAGGACCGCTGACCTTCCTTCCTCCCTACCTCCTCTGCCTCTCTCTTTCCCTCTCCCTCTCCCCCTCCCCCTCCCCCTCCCCCCTCTGATGGGTTTCGGCCTGAAAAGTTGCCTATTTCCTTCGCTCCATAGATGCTGCCGCACCTGCTTTCTCGAGCACTTTTGTCTACCTTCGATTTTCCAGCATTTGCAGTTCCTTCTTGAACATAATATGTGAATGCTTCATTGAGCATAATTCCGACTGGTAACTACGCACTTCGTCCGAACACATTTTCGCACGCGTCATGTAAACCGTCTTAAATGACCACCTAAACTGTCATTTGGCAGCCGAAAAAGCTGTTAAGGTTGTCCGGCTGGCAACAGGGAATAAAAGTTAAGTGAGAGCCCTGTTTCAGCTGGGTTCAGTCCAGATTTCCCTACAGGCGTGACTCTTATTTAAAGCAAACCATGAAGAATGTTCCAAATTAATCAAATTCAGTCTTAGCCTTCAATTTACTCTTTTAAATTTCAGTATCCATCTCATCCTTCTCATTCCACAGCATTGTGGCCAATAACACAATTCCTGTGGAATTCCCAGCTGTTCAGATTTAATCAATCAATTTCCATATGTGGTCAATTTTATCATAAATCCAATTAAGAATGCCAAATCTAGGGACAATTTTTTTCCACCTTGATAATAGAAGCCGCATTACAATCAAGGGTTAAACAATTTAGATTCATCGGTTAAATACATCGACTATGATATCTCAACACCCATTCAAGTTTCTCCTTATAATTCAATATATTTCTCCTCTAGTACTTCTTCCTTAGTATGTTGGCTTGGCGATCAGTCCATAGGGGTTCTTTCCTATACTAATTTATTTTTATCTCTAAGTAACTCTTTCTGGATGGTTAGTATTGACTTTCAGAGGGGAATTCATACATTTTTAGTCTACCTCATCATTTTATACTACCACCTTACGTTTCCAGGGTATGTCTTAATTCCTGATATCCGCTAGGGTCTGTTCCTTTCTTGATAGTAACTAAATAGGTCTGTCCCATATTCGATTTTCTTCCGATGTGTGAGACAAGCGAAGAATGCCAAGTCAACAGTCAATTCTCTAACAATGTGTAAGACTATATCCCATAAGCCCTCTTCAAATCAATTTATTTACAAGTAAATTTAGGTTCAAATGGGTATTTTGCCCCAAACCACAGAGGAATGTCTTTTCAAATTCAAATTCATTTATTTAAAGTGGAGCTTGCCACAATAGTCATCATAGGTTGTCAGTGTTGTTTCTTTAGGAAAGATTAGATAGTGTTACTTTTCTTTCCTTCACTGGCGTCAAAAGCTAGATGATGTTAAAGTTGGGCACTAGGGTAGGTATCTTCTTCAAGGGAGTAGGGATACTGAGCAGCAGATTTTGCTATCTGTTGGCCTTCCCAGATTTGTCTTGAAGGGGCAGGACAGTGTCAATTCCTCCTGCTTGATGATTCCTGTTTCTGGGGAGCTACATTATCTGTGCTGATTTCTGCCCATTCTCAAGGGGTCTGTATATTCTTTACCTCACTCCCCAGATAGTATGTTGTCGATTATACTGTCCTGCAGGCACAAACGCAGTAATACGTTCGTACAATAGCTCCTTTCCCCACTCCTGTACCTCCTGAACAATAGGTCTGTTTCTTCCCTCCCTAGTGCCATTTCAGTTCTCCTTAGTTCCCATTCCTTCTGACACCAGCTACTGGGTTCCTTTTCTTACTTTCTTTATTGCCCCTTGATTTCTCTTCCGTTCTGCTATATTATGTCTTCTCGATGGGCACTCCTTGGTTCCAATGACCTAATTGTTTACAGTTGTAACAAGCTCCTTGATTTTCAATGTTCTTTGCTCTTTGGGGTTTTCTGGGGCACTCATAAGATTGTTTATAATTTTATTTTATGTGATCTTCAGTTTTTACTACAATAGTACATCCAATTTATTCATTCTGGTAAATTACTTGAGGGGATTCTAGAGTAGGAGTCATGTTTCCACGCCCACAATTCTTGGACGGAATTCCTAGTAATAACCCTGTCCCACGGTACGAGTTCATTCCAAGAGCTTTCACGAGTTTAAAAAAAATCTAACTCGTAAGCACGGAGAATGAAAGTGGCGGATACGTCGGAGCTCGAGGACGTCTCTTAGCGGATCGTAACGCTAACGGCAGGTACTCGGGAAGGCTCGCTAACAGCAGGTAAGCACGGGAAGACGCGTGAACGTTTTTACAACATGTTGAAAAATGTCCACGAGGGCCCGAATACCGATGAATGGCCATTACTGTAAATCGCCGAGTTCGAATCAGGGCAAACTCGGGAGAACTCTTGAAACTCGTATCGTGGGACAGGGCTTTAAGTCAGGACTGAGAAAATGGGTTGGCTTGAGTGAACGATATGTGACTTCTTGGTTCCTGACATTTGGGCCATCTCTCTCTCTGCTCTCTTGGGTCCCAGTAGTCTCTTGAATTAAAGGACCTCCCATATTTCCTGAGATCTCAGAGGTTTCTATATTCTCTAGGATCTCTAATTTCTTCGTAATCCTGGAAATCCCTTCTTTGACCCCTCTCTCTCACTCGCTCCCTTGTTGGACAGGCTCGACTCCAATGTCACATCCCCCCACAAGTGCAGCATTAATTAGCCAATATGGTTGGCTTTATTCCACCCCTTGGTTCCATTGGAATGGGTTCTAAATTGGGAGTGTAGTGATAAAAATCTGAGTAGGCTGGAACCCTAATTTCTCCCAATCCATAATTTGCTGGTACTCTGGGAATCCATGGTTCAGAGTTAGATCTTGGCATTTCGTACTTGGCTATACATTCACTTTCGCTTCTAATTACAGGATCATTTTCCTGGTTTCTACCCACCTTCCAATAGTGCCTCACAGCTCTAGCCTTTTGAGAGGCTAGGTTCTCAGACCAGTTCCTGTTATCAGTATTAATTAAGTCTGCTACTTTAGTGGGGAGACAATTCAATAAGATAGCACAATACTGAGGGGAACTTGCTCCATTCTGATAGTCTGTCACCTGATTGGTCCATATATAATTTTGTAAAACGGTCTAAAAATTAATCTGCTCCTTCATCCTTTTCTGGTTTTATTTCCAGAATTTGTTTTAAATCGCTTGGTTTCTGAAACGTTTTTGCAAGGGCCGTTAAAATCTCTTGCACTGTCATCCACTACTACATTTGCCAAGGCTTCATAAGTTGGGAGTCCTAGGGTTACTAGAAATTTGGTATTTTCAGCTGGAGTAATTATCTGTTGTATGGTCTCCCACAAATCCCGGGAATCTGCATGATATACACGTATTGTGCATCTTAAATAATCTATAAAAGCAGCAGGTGACTTCTTCCTATCGGGGATTCTGTTTAGTACTGCCATTAATTCATGGGTTTTCCATGGAGTATGGACGTCTGTGGCACGGGGATTATTCATACTTACTGCGCTGGTCGAATCCGCTCTACCCAGCCCTTCCTTTACTAGGAACTGCCTATGTGATATCAGTTTAATTTGTAAACTTTTGGTTGCATCAAAATCTATCTCGGTATCTTCAATCACTGTCTCACCCTCAGATGAATCTTCCATTCGCTAGGACTTTCCCGATACTGTCCAAATAAATCGTTCTTTCTTACTACTCGTGTAATCTGTCTAGGTTGTGGCTCACAGAAATACTCTGGCGGTTGCACTATATCTAACATACCTTCCTTTTCTTTAAACACCAGAACTAACCTCTTTGTTCTATTATGGATGCCATAAGCCACTGAACGATCTATCAATTATGGCGTGGATATGGTAGAAGAATCTGGTACCCCAGTATCTGCTGTTGGTAGAATCTGTTCAGATGTAGATTCTGCCGACCTAAAATATTTATTACGGACACATGTCATACAAGGTGCTAGTGAAGCCTGGGAAATGCAAGAAGAACATGGTGTGAGCTGTGAACTTCCACTTCCATTCTTCCAAATATTAATCTCTTTCCCCCTCGAAGTCAGCCATCGGATCCTTAATCTTTAAATTTACAGGGACTAATTTCCTTCCCGGAGATCTGCCTTTTCTTTGTTCTGTGTGTTACCCTTCATCACCACTCCTGTTCTTCCTACTGCCTGGAGGTCGATTTTCACCTTCTTTCAGTTCCATTCCAAGTTTAGCGATCGCTTTTCCCCAACTTGCCATACTCTTAATCTCTTTATTCGCCTTCCGTTCCTCATAATATTTTCTCCTTAACCCTATTAATTCCTTTGCACTTTTGTTATTACTATGCTGCCAAATAATCCATTCTATGTATTTTATCCCTTTTACTGTTCTAATGCCCCCCGGCGACCATAACTTGTTTCCTAATTTCTTATTTAACGCTCCTGATAAATTTCTTAATTTCTCTGTCTTGTGAGGGAACTCATTACACATTATTTGCAATGGGCTCCTTTCCTCTTCTGTCATATCTCGACTATGCTATTCCCCATGTTTCCGAACAACCGAAACAGAATTCCTAAATCCCCCATTCCTTCCTGATGATCCCTAAGTTTATCAAACTCGCTCCTGAACAATGGCTGATGGCTCAAAGCGTTCGCAGCCTCACAATTCTTTACTCCTTTGCTCCACCAATCTTACTCTCCTATTCAATGTCTTATCCTATCTCCCACACGTCCACACCCTTTCAACCTTACAAATTTCTCAATCCCTGCTCATTCAAAAATCAGAGTACTCCAGGGAACAATCAAACACAAAACACTGGCTGTTCACATTGAATGGTGGAACAAGTACATGTGGAAAAATGGCCTACTCTGCTTTTATTTCTCATATGCAGAAAGTAAATATTCGCTTTTACCTATCGCTGTAAGCTAGAATAATTTCCTCCTGGTCACCCTCAAACAACACTGCGTGTTGCAGTGTAACCACCAACTACGAGCCCCATGTGATTATGGGGACCTGTACATTTATCTGACAATAAGGTTAAAATCTGAGAGGGAATGATGGTAATTCCTAGAATCTTACTGCCTGTTGGATATCTTTGAAAGGTCTATTTGAAGTTGCAGTTGATATCTGCTCGAGGCTTCCCCAGACTCAGTCTGCAGTTCCTCACTAAGCATGTGATGGGACCCTAGCCTGGCATCATGTGTGCACAGGGAACCAAGGCTCGTAGTGGATGACTCCCAAATAATCAGACCCATTGTGTGATTATAAACCAGGCACATTGCACAGCTGGAGCCAAATTCTAGCCTGGCATTTTCAGCCATGATCCCCAGAGATTTTTTGCCAGTCACCTTTGAGGAGTTATTTTTTGAGGAGTTATAACAGTTCAGGAAAATCCCGGCTCTGGTCCCATGGATGCTGTTGGTTATCCGAGAAATATCAATATCACTCACGACAGTTGTCTTTAGTTTTGGATGCAAGTACTCACGCATCATGCAGCGTTACCTTATGCCTATGTTTCATTATCATTAGGAAATGCAGTTGGCATAAATATGCAAATATTTATAATTGGTTGGCTAATATATTGTTAGAGGAAAGTTGGCCATGATGGAAATGAAAAGGTGCTTCTGTCAAGGACCAACAGTCAGAATGTGGTGCCTGTTGATTTTCTTTCCTATTTTCTTCTAATTTTTCATACTCCTGCTTTATTTCTTACCGATGCAGTAATTTCTTGCAACTCCTCGGTATTGTTTTTCAATGGTTTTAATCATGGCGCTTGATTCATTTCATTGATCTCATTTGCTTTTTAATTCAAATCTCATATTTTCCTTTGCTGTACTGTGTGGATCATTGTATTTCTTGAGTCTGCGTGTTTTTTCTCCTTCCTTTCATTTCTTTCCTCTTGAAGCCTTCTTCATCATCCTCAAAAGAGCATCCTCAGTCCCAGCATCGCCAGCTGCTTGATGCCATTCTCCCTATCATGCAACTAATGATGTCTGAGCGTGACTCCAAGTACAACTCAATTAGAAAGAGTTAGATCAGCCTAAACCAGGACCAAGACAGCAACCAAAACGACTGATGAATGGCGGGTAATATTCATGCATCAAAAGTTACAGATAATGAAATAAAAATTGTTCAGTCACACTTCCTTGACTCCCCCTGCAATAATGCTAGCACCACTGAATACTTTACCATCCATGCACATGGATCAGCATGAGCATTTTCTCAGATAATAATTTGAAAATCGTATAGGTTTAGGTTTATTATTGTAACATGCATCGAGCTACTGTGAAAAGCTTTGTTTTGCATGTTATCCAATCAAATCAGATTATATACATAAATACAATCATTAAAGCCAAACTCAAGTACAATAGCTAGAGCGAAGGGGAAGGTACAGAATGCAAAATATAGTTCCATCAGTTCCATAGACAAAGCCCAATGTCCACAATGAAGTAGAAGATAATCGAACTGTACCCTAGCTGTTCAGAAGCCTGATTACTAGAGCCAGGATGTTTAGGCACTAAAAAACTTTGAAATAGGCAGGCAAAAAAGCATAATAAAATTACAAAAAAGGCACGAAAAAGGCATTTTGTTTACGACAAAAAAAGCATAAAAAGGCATTTATTTCCTCCGCCAAAATATGGTTAAAAATGATAATATAAAGATATACTGCATTAAATGACCAAAGTTGCGTGGTTGCACATAGTTACTAGCATTTCTTTCAGCAATCTGGTGTTAAACTATGCCATCTGTCATGCAGAATATGCTTCAGTTGTGAAAAAACTCTTTTTACCTCAGCTGAGGTCACTGGTGCATACCCAAAACAAGCTACAGACTATATTCATGTCCATATCTTGTGGCATTACAACTACCTTTGAGAACTTTAGCTATGTTTTCTATTTCTTCAAGATCTTTGCCAGCTAAAATCAATCTCTCACATTTTCCTTGTATATTTTTACCTATATCGCCAGGACCTTTACGAATATCGTCAGTTACTTAGTTGAAAACCTGCAAGTTATTCACTAATGTTTCGCCGCATTTCTCAAGGGAAGTGATAGCTTGTGGGAAGTTTGCAAAATTGGACGCAGTAAACACAGGATTGCGGTGGAGGGACTTTTTCTGCATGTTTGTGACCCTGATGTTGTGACCCAGCTGAGTGATGGTAAGCAAGTCTCGCAGCTGAATCCGAGCTCTGCGAATGGGCCGTTTCAAACTCCACGGCCCGGGGCAGTCGAAGTTGCCAAAGCTGCCGCCCTCCAGTCCAGCGGACGAAGCTGTTGTTGCGGGAGCTCCGGAAAAACAGGTCACCAACCTGCGAGCTCCCAACGATGTCGTCCACTGGCCCACGGCCGAGACCACTAAACCCGCGGCCGAGTCTCGGAAGTCGGGTCGGAAGTCGGATCGCATCGCCACCACAGTCCCGAAGTCAGTCAGTTGGTAAGTCTTCGCTCTGCCTCCGGAGCCTCCAGGTCGGTTCCAGTTGGAGGCCGCCAGCTCCGCGATAGGCCTCAGCGCAGACGGAGACGGGGGATATGGCAAGGAAGGTCGCATCCCCCGAAGGAAGAGTCAAAAAACATGTTTCTCCCACCCCCCTACATACACAAATAAGATAAACCGAAATAAACTAACAACGGGAGAAAAGAAAACAAAAGAAGAAGAAAAGACAAACAGACTGCAGGCGAGCCGCAGCTGCAGGGCAGCGCCGCCACTTCCGGAACATATCTCCTCACAGCATCGGTTGTCTCGTCTATTGAGATCCATATTTTGTTGCATGCAACGTCATCTCTAATTTTCTGCACAACAATTTTGAAGTTGCTGTCAACATAATTTTTCCGTAATGATGACCCGCTTGGTATATGTTCCTCTGTGTATTTCTCTAAAGAAACTCTGAGAGATTTGTTTTCCACTTTCCACAGTGGAATTCCAGCATCAATGAATGCCTTGCACAGATCACTCAAACTCAGATTTGCAACTGGAGCCAGCAGTAAATGTAGTGAGGAGACAAGCTTGGGTATTTCGTTTAGGTAGCCTACACCCCAGCGGTATCAACATTGACTTCTCTAATTTTAGATAACCCTTATCTTCTCCCTCCTCCCCCTCCCCCTTCCCAGCTCTCTTTCTAGTCCTACTATCTCCGCCTCTTCCTTTCTACCCCCCCCCCCATATCAGTCGGAAGAAGGGTCTCGACCTGAAATGTCGCCTATTCCTTCTCTCCATAGATGCTGCCTCACCCGCTGAGTTTCTCCAGGGGGTGAAAGATTGCAACCTTCACGTAGTCCGCCCTGTTTTGACTAATGTAATCAACCTGGCATGCACGATCAAATAAGATCTAATAGAACATGTTGTCCTACAACTTTAGGCTGTGCACGCCATATGTACGAAGAAGAAGTTTCTCCAGCATTTTTTGTCTACCTTCGATTTTTCGAGCATCTGCAGATCTTTCTTAAAAAGATCTTGGAGAAGACTGAACCAGCGGCACGGACGAATGAACGACCAATGGTGGTGCCCCCGGGGGTGGAAAAATTCTTGTAAGTTATACTATGTTAACACGTTAATAATAGCTTATTAATATTAACGTGTTAACATAGTCGAAGGAGGTCTTCTACATAGTCGAAGGAGGTCTTCAACATGTCATTTTTTCAAACTCTTCTAAATTCGCCAACTAGGTCACCCAAGTGGGACAGCCCCTTTACGTTTACATTTGTAGCATTATAGATTATGGTTCAGATTTCTAGCATCTGATTTTTTAAATAATATATAATTTAAAATTATATAAAAATTACAAGTTCTATTATAATTTCATGCCCTATTCCAATTCTTCACGTCACCTGGAATTGCTTTCCCAAAGGACTGTACTTGGCCTCACTCACAATCTGAGTTGTCACAAGGGACTGATGAGTTGCTATACTAAAAAACTAAGCTTCTCTGCTCTGTATGCAATTCCTCTTTTCAACTTCCGTTATAGCTGCATACATCCACATTTATAGTGGAAAATGCCTGTGCAACCCATGTCAGACTTCATTTATTCTCTCCTCATTCAGTGTATCTGCTGCAGGGCTAGAATTGCCAAGATTGTTTAACTATGTTGCGAAGACTTTGCAGACTTGACGTACAATGTTGATCTCATTAAAAATTCAAAAAGTAAAAGTAGAATATGTGACTTTAAAGTGGGGCCTAAATCACATCTGCACTCTGCCCTGATCACGGAGACCTTGAATACTGTTCTGTCCGAAGATTACGCCTGATATCTCAGCCCAGATTTAGATGCCGATTACTATCCAGTTGTTGGTAGGCAAGTGAAGCTTTCAGCAATCTATGATTTGATATTGGACTCACTGATATAGAAAGTCAGTGGAGTAAAATCATTCACGCTATGGCGGATTATACTTGTCCTAAATAAACTGCCTAGTCTGATCAGTTACATTTCATCTGTGTGGGTTTTCTAGATAGATGCTTATATTCTACCGACAAAATCTGACCACACATCCAATCAACATGGACTTTCTGAGTATTGTTTCATTTAACAGCTGTTTTCTATCATTATTTGTGGAAATTGTGCTATCTATAGCAAAATTAGTTACATATTGCAGAATTGGAATAAGGAAGTGAAAAATGAAAAGCCTGATTCACCAGGAAAGGGGAAGCAGTGGAGCCATTCATCCCACTCCTGCTTGCTCTCCCATCGCAGCTGTTTCTGCCATGCTCTCGCACTGTTTTAATTCACTTCTGACTTACAACGGCTCAAGTTACAAACAGTAACAGTTATGAAGGGAACCATCTTGTAACCTATGGGACATTCTGCAGCTTGTTACGAAGAGACTGAGCGTGCTAATGTCTCTGGTAAGGACCTGAACTTGTAAATTAATGATTTAGCTTTAATGTATCTCTCTTGAAGCTCTGCATCAATACATTATACATGGTTGAGTTCAAAGGAATTAGGAGGAAAAAGGTTTAATGAAGAAATTGTTTTGGAAGATATTAAAATAGAGTCATACAATCATACAGCAAGGAAACAGCTGTTCCTTTCTACTCATGATGGGCTAAATCTGGGCTAAATCTGAGCTTCATATGAACAGTATAAGTAGCCAAACAATGGCCCAACCCATTCACGTCAATCAAGATGCCCCATCTAAGCTAGTCACATTTGCAAGCGTCTAGCTCACATCCCCCTAAACCAAATCAAACTTAGTCGAGGATGAATGAAATGAGGATTTTTGCAAAATCACAGCTTATGATAATGAAGACATGCTGATGTTTCAATAGTTCGGGAACATTTATGGGTCTTTTTCATGAGGTAGAATAGATGATTTTCAAAACTGACCATATTGAGGACTGAAATATATAACTCAGGGTCAAATGTTTGCTGTTATCTGGCAATTGAATCATCCCACCACAACCACCGAGCAGTGCTGAACTACTATCTACCTCTTTGATGACCCTCGGACTAGACTTGAATGGACATTGCAGGCTTTACCTTGCACTAAACGTTATTCCCTTATCATGTACCACGGTACACATGGCAATAAACTAAACTATACAAGTCTAGGAAAATTATCAAACTGATCTAAAATGGTCTTTAGCATTGATAGGATCTTTTCATTCATTAGGATGAACAAGAAAAAAAGATCAAAGATCAAAGATCAAAACCTGGACTTGCAAGAATCAGAGTTAAAAAGAAAAAGAAAAAATGCTGGAAATACCCAGTAGCTCAAATGCTATCAGTGGTGAGGCATTGATGACTCTTTGTCAGATATAGAAATGTTTTAACTTGTAGAGAAATGAGGAGGAGTGGAGAGAACAAAGGGGAAGTCTACAACAGAGTGGAGATCAAGAGAGATGGAATGATGGAAAGCCTGCTGAGAGAATGTGGTGAGCATATGTTAATTGCAAATGATTTGGCTAGAAGAGATATTATCAAGATATAAAGACGATCAAAGGTAAAAAGAAAGTTTAACAACTGTGAAATACAGAATGCAGCAGTTGCTGAATCTATCTATCTACATATATAACTTAAACTCTGATCTTGTTATCTTCCAGTTTGCGTGGTTTTTCTATTTGCGCAAATACGGTACACGATTGCACTAGATTTTTCGCTACCTTACCATTCTCCTGTGCTGCAAGTCAACAAATTTTGTTCCAATCTATGGTGTATTTTAAAAGTTATTAAGGTTTAAAAATCTTTTAAAAACGCGCATGCGCAATTTGGTCTTCTCTCCTGTCAATCACCGCCATGCAGATTGGTGTCCTCTCCTGCCACGGCCGGGACGGCGTCGCCCCTTCCTGCATCATCGCCGCACTGATTGGCCACGTCTGCTGTCAGTCACCGGCGGTGCCCGCCTCACCCAGCATTGCCCAGCGCGACACCACTTCCTCCACCATCGCCGCACTGATTGGCGGCGTTCGCTGTCAGTCAGGAGAATATAAAGCTGAAGGAGCGGAGTAACGCTCCGCCGGGTGGAAAGTGGGTGGGGAAAGAAGAGGAAGGATGAAGAGGAGGGGGAGGGAGTGCTGGGGGATGAGGAGAAATGAGCCGTGCCTGCGCAATTTGGGGTATGAGTGAATGGTGCAATATTGCGTTGGGGGAATGGGTTGCTTTGGGGAACGGGTGAGTGGTGGAATATTGCATTGGTGAGCAGACCCAATTTATGTATTATCTGATAAAAATGAGAATGCTAAAAACGCAGTAGATCAAGCAGCATCAATAGCGAGGGAAGATAAAGAGTTATTGTTACTATTTCAAAATTTCAAAACACAAATTGCTGGAGGAACTGAATGGACCAGACAACACGTGTGAAGGGAATGGATGCATGACATTTCGTGTCCGGACCCCTCTTCTGAAGAGGGTCAGTCTGAAAAAGGGACCCGACCCGAAACGGCACCCAGCTTTTTTCTCCATGACCCGCTGAGTTACTCCAGCACTTTGTGTCAATCTTTGGTATAAACCAGCCTCTGAAGTTCCTTGTTTCTACCCGTCTTTAGACTGATTAGAGTCAGAAGGTGGGAGGGAGGGGGGGGGGGTTGAATGGCAGATTACTGATGTTACTGCTGCCACTATAATATGGTTACTCTTATAGGTTGTTGACCTTTCATCAAATTTAGCCGATCGTGAGTCGGAAGGAAAAGCAGGTTTAAAAGATAGACACAAAATGCTGGAGAAACTCAGCAGGACAGGCAGCATATTTGGAGAGGAGGAAGAGTCTGAAGAAGGGTCTTGACCTGAAACGTCACCCATTCTTTCACTATAGAGATGCTGCCTGTCCTACTGAGTTCCTCTAGTAATTTGTGTTTTGCCCATCATGATACTGACTGGGCCAACTGGTTACCTGAAATTATTGAATTCAGTTTTAAGGCTTACTAGACCAATTGGGACCCGTTGGTTTGTTTTGTGGGGGGGGGGGGGGGGGGGGGGGGGGCGGCCTGCAGCGTCATACACATACTAACTACCCCCCACACACACACTAACCACCCCCCCTTGATATTATATTAATATTAATAATTTGCTCCTTTTACCCCATCCCCTGCCCTATCCACTCATGCATAGCCCCCAACTCGCAAGCAGGGCTAGAGAGGGAGAGGGAGGGGGACAGAGAGAGAGGGCAGAGAGAGGGAGGGAGGGAGCAGAGAGAGAGAGGGAGGTAGGTCATAGAGAGAGGGGCAGAGAGAGGGGAACAGAGAGAGGGAGGGCAAAGAGAGGGAGGGCAGAGAGAGAGGACCCGACCCGCAGACCTGACTCGAGGCCCGACTCAAGGACCAGTCTCCACAACGAGTGCAGAGAGGGGAGGATGTGGACTCAGTGAGTGGGGCGGGCCCGACTTGCTTGTTCTTTTTGCGTCTTTTGGAGTGGGAGGCGGGCAGAGTCTTGAATATCGGGGGGGAGGATGGGAGGTTGGGTGGGTGACGTCACTCGCAGCATGAGGAAAAAGGGCACGCAGACCCATTGTGACGCCATCAGCGAAAGAAAGTCGTTTTTAAATTCAATGTTTTGTTTGAACATTTTCAGTAATAACTCGAGAAATAAAGAATGAAATTTTCAGATAAGGCGATTTTGGACTCCACGAGAAAAATCTCTACCGGAATATGTAAAAATGTTACCGTTAACGCATCATTTTGTTGAGAAGGTGTGATTATACACAAACAAACACACACACATCCACATACAAGATCAAAAGCAGGAAAGGGGTACTGATTTTAGATGACATAGGTGATAATGGGAAGGAGCTAGTTAGTGAATTATGAAAATGCTGAAGATTGTCAAATATAATGAAAATAACAATTAAGATCCCCCCCCCCCCCCCCCAGCAGTTTTTAACTTTGTGTCACAACACCATCAATGAGACTTAAGTACTTGTGCAGGAATCTCAAGCTATATAAATTCAGTGTTTTTATAGTTTTCCCCTCTCTTAATTTCCTATAAAATGTTGCAATTCTACTGCCGATATTAATCTTTGACATGTTTGACATTTGATGATGTTATACCAGATGGTTTCGAAGTATCAAACCATTTCTTCCACGAAGTACAAATTTCATGAATCAGAGAATGGTTCTTCTTGAATTTGGAAATTAGTGGAATAAACACATTATTGAACTGATGACTGTATTTCAGCTACTCATTGTGCACTGCATATCTGCCAAACATTTGGTGAAATGGTAGAATATAGTTTCTCCAGTTTATGAATCTTGGCTGTCGATGTGATACATTTTAAAAAATAATACATGGAACATTGAATTGTAATACTGACATGCAATTTCATGTCATTATAGGTTTATTTACCCATTCTTCCAAGTTGAATATTAACATACCTCGCTTTACTATACATGCTGAGCACAGTTTATTTGTCATTACGCATCTCCAATGACAAATGAAATATAAATCAATCTCGTAAAAACTCGGATGAAGCTGCAAATGAAAACAAATACAAGCATTTAAACTTGAACTGCATGCATTTACAGGCATGTGCCATTCTGGGATTATTTTGGATCAAACCAAGGCATGCCATTTTCTGTAAATTAACCAACCTGCATAACCTTTATGAAAAGATTAAGATTGATAGCTTAATTGATTGTCCTCAAAAATGCTTCTATGTTTAATATAACTGTTGCAAGTCACATTAAGGTGCATTGATATTTTTGAACTGAAATCAACAGTAAATTCACACAGGTGCCTTGAATATTATCGTGGTCACACACACACATAGCCATAAATGTGGATTATATAGTAATTCCCTGTACCTGGAAGCATAGGCCAGAGGCACACAAAATTGGGCCAAAACCTGACAATTATCAGGTCAGCAAGTTGCAGACATCTAATGTGTCCAGACGGACAGATAAGGAACATGGCTACAGGCATGTATTTTCACTTTACACTTTTTAGATGGAAAGTGAAAATAGAAAATACCAGGTCAGACCTCATCTACACAGAGATAAACTAAGTTCATGTTTTTAGAACAATGACTTTTCATCGGAACTGGAAAAGTTTTATTCAAATGAAATTACATGGACCAGAAATAATAACACTGTTTCGCTGTCCATAGATGCCGAGTTGCCTGCTGACTATCTCTTGCACTTTTTGTTTCTATTTCAGATTTACAATGTCTGTAGATTTTTTATTCTAATTTTGATATAGAATTGGCAAGTTTAGTGCAGCAACAGTATTGATAATGGAAAACATTACTTTGGCGATATGCCATTTAATAAATGATTGAACATAGATTTCAGATGTACAGATTGACAATTAGATCTGATTCAACTGCTTGCTGATGATTCATTTTTCTGCTCCCCTTTCAGCGAAGACTTTGAAGAAATATTTGATATCATAATCACAAATGCTTTGAAGCCAGGATTCTTTACACAAATACCGCAACAGAGACCTTTTCGAACTCTTGGTAAGTTAAAAAAATCTTTAAAATGAATGCAATATTTTAAGTATGGTCGGACCAGGGAAATTACTTCATCGGTTTCCTACCAACTCAAACATAATGTCGAGACCAAGGGAATATAGAGGACTGCTCAAGTTTGTGAATTCTAGCCGTTCTCACTGTCTCTTTCAATCTGTATGTCTGTAAATGAAACTCCTTTAGGGCTTTATTTTAAAAAAACCTGCCTCGTCAATGTGCAATATGGAAATCAGATTCACCTGGTGAGCAGAGAGGCTGCACCTTAGATGATGGAACAAGTTGCTGCAAAACAGAAATCGTAAATACAATTAAAAGCTGAAAGACAGGACCTAATTATCCACAGCTGCAGTTCAGCTGATTTACAGGTTTTCTTCAAGCTAAGCGTTTCCTTAGGTAGAGGGTTGAGAACTAGTGGCCATAGTTTCAAGAAAATGGATAAATCTAAACCTACTTTTTAATAGTTTAACATAAATCATGCTGCTCTTTGATATGGAAAAAAAATTAAATTCACGCTTCATCTTATCGTAAGAGTGCAACAAAGGTTGACCAGACTGATTCCTGAGACAACAGGACAACAATAATCTGTGGAGTCACTGGATTGTCGAGGCCTGTGTTCATCAGTGTGTAGAAGAATGAGAGAAGATCTCATTGACACATAAAAAATGTTGACATGGAGCAACAGGTTTTTACATATGGGGTGTTTCCTCTGGTTGGAGGAACCAGGGCTTATAGTCTCCGGATATCAGGTAAGACATTTAGGACTAAGATGAGGAGAAATTATACAGAGACGGGTATATTTTTGGAATTTGCTTCCACAGGGGCTATGGGAGACCAAGACAATGAATATATTTAAGAACGTGAAAGGTATATTGCTAGACACAATAATTATCAAGAGATGTGAAATGAGAGTGAGAATATTGTACTATAGAGGAGGATCAACTCGGAGTGCATTGAATAGCAGAGCACATGCCAAGAGTGTTTTCTTGTCAGATGTCCCAAATGAAATTCTTACTTGTACCAGCACATGTTATGTTAGCATTTGTAAATCTGGTATTGTCCTGTTTAGAGAGCGGGATGTTTCATCTATGTTGGCATCTCCAACATAGATGAATCTGATAGTAAAAAATATTTTAAAACCTTTAAATGATGGAGGATGTTGTGCATGTTGGCACGAATGATATACAGTAGCTTGCAAAAGTTTTCATGCCCCTTGTCACATTACAACCACAAACGTAAATGTATTTTATTGGAATTTTATGTGATTGACTAACACAAAGTGGTGCATAATTGTGAAGTGGAATGAAAATGATACATGGTTTCCAAATTGTATTACAAATAAAAAACTGAAAAGTGTGGCATGTAAAAGTATTCAGCCCCCCTGAGTCAATACTTTGTAGAACCACCTTTCGCTGCAATTACAGCTGCAAGTCTTTTGGGGTATGTCTCTATACCAGCTTTGCACATCTAGAGACTGAAATTTATGCCCATTCTTCTTTGCAAAATAGCTCAAGCTCAGTCAGATTGGATGGAGAGTGTCTGTGAACAGCAATTTTCAAGTCTTGCCAGAGATTCTCAATTGGATTTAGGTCTGGACTTTGACTGGGCCATTCCAACACATGAATATACTTTGATCTAAACCATTCCATTGTAGCTCTGGCTGTATGTTTAGGGTAGTTGTCCTGCTGGAAGGTGAACCTCCGCCCCAGTCTCAAGTCTTTTGCAGACTCTAACAGGTTTTCTTCCAAGATTACCCTGTATTTGGCTCCATCCATCTTCCCATCAACTCTGACCAGCTTCCCTGTCCCTGCTGAAGAAAAGCATCCCCACAGCATGATGCTGCCACCACCATGTTTCACAGTGGGGATGGTGTGTTCAGGGTGATGTGCAGTGTTAGTTTTCCGCCACACATAGCGTTTTGCATTTAGGCCAAAAACTTCAATTTTGGTCTCATCAGACCAGAGCACCTTCCTCCACATGTTTGCTGTGTCCCCCACATGGCTTGTGGCAAACTGCAAACGGGACTTCTTATGGCTTTGTTTCAACAATGGCTTTCTTCTTGCCACTCTTCCATAAAGACCCGATTTGTGGAGTGCACGACTAATAGTTGTCCTGTGGACAGATTCTCCCACCTGAGCTGTGGATCTCTGCAGCTCCTCCAGAGTTACCATGGGCCTCTCGGCTGCTTCTCTGATCAATGCTCTCCTTGCCCGGCCTGTCAGTTTAGGTGGACGGCCATGTCTTGGTAGGCTTGCAGTTGTGCCATACGCTTTCCAATTTCGGATGATGGATTGAACAGTGCTCCGTGAAATGTTCAAAGCTTGGGATACTTTTTTATAACCTAACCCTGCTTTAAACTTCTCCACAACTTTATCCCTGACCTGTCTGGTGAGTTCCTTGGGCTTCATGATGCTGTTTGTTCACTAATGTTCTCTAACAAACCTCTGAGACCTTCACAGAACAGCTGTATTTATACTGAGAATAGATTACACACAAGTGGACTCTATTTACTAATTAGGTGACTTCTGAAGGCAATTGGTTGCACTGGGTTTTATTTAGGGCTATCAGAGTAAAGGGGGCTGAATACTTTTGCATGCCACACTTTTCAGTTTTTTATTTGCAAAAAAATGTGAAAACCATGTATCATTTTCCTTCCATTTCACAATTATGCGCCACTTCGTGTTGGTCTATCACATAAAATCCCAATAAAATACATTTACATTTGTGGTTGTAACGTGACAAAATGTGGACAAGTTCAAGGGGTATGAAAACTTTTGCAAGCCACTGTAGGTAGGACGAGGAAGGAGGTTCTGCAACACGAGTTTAGGGAATCAGGTAAAAGACTGAAAAGCCGGACCTCCAGGGTAGTGATCTCAGGATTGCTTTCAGTACCTCGTGCTAGTGAAGATAAGAACAGGAAGATAGAGGAAATGAATGTGTGGCTGAGGAGTTGGTGCAGGGGGCAGGAAATTAAATTTCTGGATCACTGGGATTGCTTCTGGGGCAGAGATGACCTGTACAAAAGGGACGGGTTGCACCTTAATTGAAGGGGTACCAACATCCTGGTGGGCAGGTTTGCTAATGCTACACAGGGTTTAAACTAAATTGGCAGGGGGTTGCAATCTCATACAGGACAGAAGCAGGGGAGAGATTAGAAGTTGGTATGGAGGGTGGTGAGGGAAAGGTTAGTGGACAGAACAGGCAGGTGAAAGGCAGAGAGCGAGGAAGCAGGGTTGGTTTAAACTGCACGTATTTTAATGGAAGTGGCTTCCATTAAAAGGAGGATGTCACGGTAGTGGTCAGAGGTGACATTACGGACGGTTCATCTAGTGAGGCTATATGGGTGGAGCTGAGGAACAAGGAACGGGATGATCATCCATGTTGGGGGTGTACTGCAGACCCCCGAATAGTTAGAAGAACAAATATGCCAGGAGATTGCAGACAACTGCAACGTTGTTGCAGTAGGGGATTTTAACTTTCCCAATATTGACTGGGAAAATCATAGTGTTAAGGGTTTAAATGGGGTGCAATTCCTCAAAGTGTTCAGAAGAGTTTTCTCAAGCTGTATGTAGAGGCACCCACACGTGAGAGGGCAACTTTGGATCTAGTATTGGGAAATTGGTAAGGGCAAGTTAATAAAGTATTTGTGGAGGAGCCTTTTGGGACTAGTGACCACGGTTCGATTAAGTTTAAGATAGTTACGGATAGGAACAGAAAGGACCCACATGTTAAAATGGTCAACTGGGCTAAGGCCAACTTTGAGGGTATGAGAGAAGGTCTCGCTCAAGTTGACTGGAGCAGGTTATTTGAGGGGAAAGGAACATCGGCCAAGTGGGATGTTTTTAAAAGTGTGCTGACAAACGCTCAGGATACGTACGTCCCTGTTAGAGTGAAGGGCAAAGCAGGCAAACGTAACGAAGCTTGGCTGACGAGGGAAATTAAGACATTGGTCAAAAAAAAGAAGGATGCCTGGGACAAGTATAGGCAGCTGGGATCAAGTGCATCTCTGGAGGAGTTTCGGGAACTAAGGAGTAAACTGAAAAAGTAGATCAGAAGGGCATAAAGGGGCCAGGATTAAGGCATCAAGGACAATGCTAAAATAATTTATAAATACATAAGCGGGGAAAGGGTAACTAGAGAGAGAGTGGGACCTCTCAGGAATCAAAGTGGTCACTTCTGTGTGGAGCCACACGCGATGGGCAAGTTCCTAAATGAGTATTTCTCCTCTGTATTTACCGAGGAGAAAGACAGTAGGACAGAGAAACTTGGGAGTTTCTTGAGAGCAGTCAGTGTTACCGTCGAAGAAGTACTGAACGTACTATCGTGTATGAAGGACGACGTCTCCAGAGCCTGATCAGATATATCCGAGGACATTGTGGGAAGCCAGAAAGGAAATTGCGGGAGCCCTGATTGAAATTTACAAGTCGTCCTTAAATACAGGAGAGGTGCCAGAAGATTGGAGGGTGGCAAATGTTGTGCCTCTTTTCAAGAAGGGCTGCTGGGAACTATAGGCCGGTGAGCTAAACATCTGTAGTTAGTAAGTTACTGGAGAGTATTCTGAGGGATAGGTTATACAGGCATTTGGATGGGCAAGGGCAGATTAGGGATAGTCAGCATGGTTTTGTACGTGGGAAGTCGTATGTCTCACAAATCTGATTGTTTTATTAAGATGTGACCAAAAAGGTCGATGAGGGCAGAGCTGTAGATGTTGTGTGCATGGATTTCAGTAAGGCTTTTGACAAGGTTCAGAGTGGTTGGCTGCTCTGGCAGGTTAGATCGCATGGGATCCAAGGAGAGATAGCTGAATGGATAGCAAATTGGCTCCTTGGAACGGAGCAGAGGATGCAGGTGGAAGGTAGCTTCTAGGACTAGAGGCCTGTGACTAATGGTGTGCCTCAGGGTTCGGTGCTGGGCCCATTACTGTTTGTCATCTACATCAATGATTTGGATGAGAACATACAGGGCAAGATTAGTAAGGTTGCTGATGATACAAAAAGTGGATGGTTTTGCAGATAGTGAAGATGCTTGCGAAATATTGCAGCAGGATCTGGATCGATTGCTAGATATGGTGGTCAAAAAGGCTATTGGCACATTGGCCTTCATCAGTCAGAGTATGGAAGTTGGGAGGTCATATTGCAGTTGTATAAGACGTTGGTGATGTTGCATTTAGAATATTGTGTTCCGTTCAGGGCACCATGTTATAGGAAATATATTAGCAAGCTTGAAAAGGTTCAGAGAAGATTTACAAAGATGTTGCCAGGACTAGAGGGTGAGAGCTATAGGGAGAGGTTTAGTAGACTGGGTTTCTATTCCTTGGAGCACAGGAGGATGAGGGATGATCTTATAGAGGAACCGATCGGGTAGATGCACAGTTGTTTCAGAGGGAAATTATGACTCACGACTGTTGTGCCAAGTTTGGTACAAACCACATCATGAAGTACGCAGATGACACAACGAGTTGATTGCATTAGTTGAAATCAGGGCCGACCACGTGAAGGTTGCAATCTTCCCCCCCTGTTTCTTACCAGGTTGTGTTTTGCTTGCAGGAACCTCTTCCTACAGAGGTTTCCTAATCGATATTGTAGCGAAGTCTGGACGAGCCGCGGGGAAACCGGCTTTGGGCTGTGGGGAGACTCCGGTCCAGACCGCAGAAGCGCGGGTAGCTGGCGGCCGTCGGGTCGCTACTTCAGTCGCTGGTAATGCGGTCAGCGGCTTCCAGACCGCTGTGGTACGCGTGGAGCGGTAGATCCGGGAGGAGGCGGTATCACCACCAGAGTCGCTGGCACTGTGGTCAGCGGCTCCCAGACGAAGTATCCCCGGGCATGGGGTAACATAGTTTGACGGTGGTCCAGGATGCTCCACCAACATACACTCCAACAGGGGAGATGTGTCAGCACCGGATTACGGGTGTGCCCTCGCCAGCAACACCTGAATCAGGGCTGCTTCGTGTCTCCCTCTTGGAAAAGGAGAGAGAGTTCCTGATGGAGAGGATGCTCCACCAAGATACACTCCAACAGGGGAGTTGTGTCAGCGCCGGCCTACGGGAGTGCCTGCGCCAGTAGCACCTGAATCAGGGCTGCCTACGAATGTCCCTCTCTGTGGAGAGGAGTGCGGGTAGTCAGTGTGTGGCTGATTTAAAATTCTAGGGTGTGTCCGTGGAACATACTGAAGCACATACATATGGCTTCAAGGGAATCCTCGCAAACGAAGGTGTGGCTGGCAGAATACCCGGAAGGGGCCAGAGTTCCCCTCACGCTACAAGTGCCGGCAGTGAACAGCGCTATCAGGGGGACATTAGAGTCAGCCACCGAATCTTCTATTCAGGTAACACCTATTTAACAGACAAAGCCTGGATAACGAAGCAAAAGCTGTCGGACCAAGGTACCAATGACGAGCACAGCTTCAGCGGTTCGGTGACAACACACCCCATGCCTCCATCAGCAGTAAGCGGTTCACTGAAGCTGATGGCAGCGTGAAAGCTGGACAGAGGTTCCACGCACCCTACCAGTCCTACTCTACATCCGAAACATGGGATATGTGGACCACTTACAAGTTGGTAAAATTTACACTTGTTTGTACAACACACAAATGGTTACAGCAGTCATCTGCTTAGAGGCATCTAACCTTGTAAAACTGCACAATATTAGCATTCCAAGCAGGTATGGAATTAGGGCCAGAATTGTCTTTTTAGGCAGGCTCAGTATTATGGGCAAGATTGCCTTTGAGACAGGATCGGAAATATGGCCAGAGTTGTCTTTCTAGGCAGGCTCACAGTGATGGCCACAGTTGCCTTTGGACAAAGGTTCAAAATTATGAGGTAGGCTCAGTATTATGGCCAGGATTGTCTTTCAAGACAGGCTCGGAAATCGGGCCAGAGTTATCGTGCGAAGCAGCCATGGAATTATGGCAGGAGTGGCCTGTTCATTATGAAAAATGGAGAATGTTGTTTAACTCACACGTGCAGTATGAACTTTTCCGAATAGGAAACTTCATTACTGACTAACAACTGATTTTCATAAGGGTCTGAAAGATACATTCTATGCAGTTCCCATTTACAGGGATCACCGGAAACATTTGAAATTATCAGAAAGGCAATGATAACTGTAATAATAACAGTAAAGCATTGCAAAATGGGATAAACTATTTACCCAGGTTATTTACTAAATTAATAAAATCGGTGCTTGGACTCAGACTTCAAAAACACTTGTTATGTCGTGTCTGGATGATATTCTAACGCTGTACTTTGCTAAAATCAACTGTTTCAGCCTCAAACTATATTTGAGAAATTGGGTTTATCCATCCAGTTAAATTTAAGTTGTTACCAAATAGACTTGTTGGTCATTGGGATTTACCTTTAACTATTAATTAGCCTATGACTCCACCCTGGGGCAAGAGATTGGAGTTAATAGAAACCTGTAACAACCTTGTTGTTATAAAGCTTACTTCTATTCATCAAGATTAATTGGCAATATAGTAGCTGTGTTTCAGCTGTGCAAGTCGGGGAACTGACATCGTGCAAAGTAGCAACCTCTCAAATGCCATGTAGGTCATTGTTAACAGGCTCATGCTATTACCAGCTGAAGCTACCAACGTCACAATGATGAACGAACAGTATTCAGCATTGCTCCAGTAGATTAGTCAGTCAAATTTCAGTTATATTACAAACTGATGCTAAGTGCTCTAAGGTGGAAAATTGCGAATGTCATCTCTAGTTGGAGGTGGAGGAGATTTGCATGAGTTGCCAATTCTTCAGTTATTGGTATCAACTAGCTATAGACACTATATGCATTCCATGGGTAAAGGGCTATTGAGCGAATATACATAATCTACATGCTCAACTTGGATCACAAAGTATTTATGAAAGTATGGTTCAATGGAACCATCGACGTTGTTTTCATGCTTATTCACTGATTGCAAAAATATGTGGCATAACAGAGGTGAGAGATACATTCTCGCTACAAGTGAGTCAGAGGGGGAAAGCAGTTAAAAAGGAGAGACAAAGCACAGGCAGACTTTACTCAGTCTTCCCGTGGATTTTGAAGCAACAGCAACAAAGAGAAGCAGGAGAAAGCTCTGATTGCCTCTAGCCCAAGTGGGAGGAAAGTTCTCAGTGAGTCAGAGGGGGAAAACAGTTGAAAACTGAGGAATTTGGTTTGTAAATTAGGCAATTGAACAGTCAATATAAGCAAGGCAGCTCTTGGGGAGCGGCCTTGTGAGGGAAGTGCCCTGTGAGTAAAGTGTGAGTCTTTGGCTCGAGAGTCTTCGGAGAGGAGGCTGCGCAAAACACTGGATAGGGAGAGACCGAGGCAAAAGAAGGAGATGTCAAGCAAGCTGATGCAGTGTGATGCTTGCAGTATGTGGGAGGTCAAGGACACTGCTGGTGCCTCTGGATGCTACAAATGTGAGAAGTGCATCCAGGTACAGCTCCTGAAGGACCGTGTTGGGGAACTGGAGAAACAAGTGGATGACCTCAGGTTCATCCAAGAAACTGAGTCGTTCCTCGACAAGTCCTTCAGTAAGATTGTTACACCCAAGACACTAGAAGAGAGAAGGTGGGTGACGGTGAGAAAGGGAGGAAAACATCGAATGCAAAGGTCCCCGGGTGTTGTACCTCTTGTGAACAGGTTCACCCACGTGGAAGCTGCCGGGACAGAAGATGGTATCTTACTGAGCAGCGGACTGGCTTGCAAAACAAAAAGGGCTGATGAGCCAAAGCCAAAGAGGCCAAAGTCGGACAACGCCATTGTAGTTGGAGACTCCATTGTGAGAGGTACGGACAGGGGTTTTTGCGGCAACAGACGGGATTCCAGGATGGTGTGCTGCCTTCCTGGTGCCAGGATCCAGGATGTTACGGACAGAGTGCAGACAATCCTCAAGGGCGAAGGTGAACAGCCGGAAGTGGTCGTGCATGTTGGCACAAATGATGTTGGAAAGAAGGGGATGAATATTTTGCAGCGGGACTTCAGAGAGCTTGGAAAAATGCTGAAAAGCAGAACTTCCAGGGTTGTTATCTCCGGTTTGCTTCCAGTTCCTCGTGCTGGCGAGAGCAGGAACAGGGAGATACGGGACCTGAATGTGTGGCTGAGGAACTGGTGCAGGGGGCAGGGATTTAGATTCTTAGATCACTGGGATCTGTTTTGGAGTAAGGGGGAACTGTACAAAAGGGACGGATTGCATCTTAACAGGTGGGGGACCAGCATTCTGGCCGGCAGGTTTGCCACTGCTACACGGATGGTTTTAAACTGAATAAGGGGGGTGGGGTGTCAAATGGGATAATCGAGAACGGAGTTCAAGGGAAAGAGAGTAAAGGGATGGTTAATGACCCCAGAATTAACGGAAAAGAAAGCTCACAAAGGGATAGGAGAGTATGGCCAAGTGTAATAGGGATCGATGTGAAAGGGGCCACTTGTCAACATAATTGTATAAGGAGTAAGAGTGTTGTAAAAACAAGCCTGAAGGCATTGTGTCTCAATGCGAGGAGCATTCGTAATAAGGTGGATGAGTTGAAGGTGCAGATAGCGATTAATGACTATGCTATAGTTGGGATCAAGGAGACATGGCTCCAGGATGACCAAGGCTGGGAGCTGAACATCCAGGGATATTCAATATTCAGGAGGGATAGACGAAAGGGAAAAGGAGGTGGGGTAGCGTTGCTGGTGAGAGAGGAGATTAATGCAATAGAAAGGAAGGACATTAGCGTGGAGGATGTGGAATCGATATGGGTAGAGCTGCGAAACTCTAAGGGGCAGAAAACGCTAGTGGGAGCTGTGTACAGGCCACCTAACAGTAGTATTGGAGTTGGGGATGGCATCAAACAGGAAATTAAAAATGCGTGCAACAAGGGTAACACGGTTATAATGGGTGACTTCAATCTGCATGTAGATTGGGTGAATCAAATTGGCAGGGGTGCTGAGGAAGAGGATTTCCTGGAATGTATGCGGGATAGTTTTCTCAACCAACATGTGGAGGAACCAACGAGAGAGCAGGCTATTCTAGACTGGGTATTGAGTAATGAGGAAGGGTTAGTTAGCAGTCTTGTTGTGCGTGGCCCCTTGGGCAAGAGTAACCATAATCTGGTTGAGTTCTTCATTAGGATGGAGAGTGACAAAATTAAGTCAGAAACAAGGATTCTGAACTTGAACAAAGGTAACTTTGAAGGTATGAGATGTGAATTGGCCAAGATAGACTGGCAGGTGATTCTTAAAGGGTTGACAGTGGATGTGCAATGGAAGGTATTTAAAGACTGCATGGATGAAGTACAAAAGTTGTTCATACCAGTTTGGCAAAAGAATAAATCGGGGAAGGTGGTGCATCCATGGATAACAAGGGAAATCAGGGATAGTATAAAAACAAAAGATGAGGCATACAAATTTGCCAGAAAAAGCAGCCTACCGGAGGACTGGGAGAAATTCAGAATCCAGCAGAGGAGGACAAAGGGCTTAATTAGGAAAGGGAAAATAGATTATGAAAGGAAACTGGCAGGGAACATAAAAACTGACTGCAAAGGTTTTTATAGATATGTGAAGAGAAGGAGACTAGTTAAAACAAATGTTGGTCCCTTGCAGTCAGAAACAGGTGAATTGATCATGGGGAACAAGGACATGGCAGACCAATTGAATAACTACTTTGGTTCTGACTTCACTAAGGAAGACATAAATAATCTGCCGGAAATAGCAGTGGAACGGGGGTCAAATAAGATGGAGGAACTGAGTGAAATCCAGGTTAGCCGGGAGGTGGTGTTGGGTAAATTGAACGGATTGAAGGCCGATAAATCCCCAGGGCCGGATAGTCTGCATCCCAGAGTACTCAAGGAGGTAGCCACAGAAATAGTGGATGCATTAGTGATAATTTTTCAAAATTCCTTAGATTCTGGAGTAGTTCCTGAGGATTGGAGGGTAGCTAATGTAACCCCACTTTTTAAAAAAGGAGGGAGAGAGAAAGCGGGGAATTACAGACCAATTAGTCTAACATCGGTAGTGGGGAAACTGCTAGAGTCAGTTATTAAAGATGGGATAGCAGCGCAGTTGGAAAGTGGTGAAATCATTGGCAAAGTCAGCATGGATTTACGAAAGGTAAATCATGTCTGACAAATCTGATAGAATTTTTCGAGGATGTAACTAGTAGAGTGGATAAGGGAGAACCAGTGGATGTGTTATATCTAGACTTTCAGAAGGCTTTCGACAAGGTCCCGCATAAGAGATTAGCATACAGACTTAAAGCACACGGTATTGGGGGTTCAGTATTGATGTGGATAGAGAACTGGCTAGCAGACAGGAGGCAAAGGGTAGGAGTAAACGGGTCCTTTTCAGAATGGCAGGCAGTGACTAGTGGGATCCGCAAGGCTCAGTGCTGGGACCCCAGGCTATTTACAATATATATTAATGATTTGGACGAGGGAATTCAATGCAACATCTCCAAATTTGCAGATGATATCAAGCTGGGGGGTATAGTTAGGTGTGAGGAGGATGCTTGGAGGCTGCAGGGTGATTTGGATAGGCTGAGTGACTGGGCAGATGCATGGCAGATGCAGTATAATGTGGATAAATGTGAGGTTATCCACTTTGGTGGCAAAAACATGAGGGTAGACTATTATCTGAATGGTGGCAGATTAGGAAAGGGGGAGATGCAACGAGACCTGGATGTCATGGTACACCAGTCATTGAAAGTAGGCATGCAGGTGCAGCAGGCAGTGAAGAAAGCAAATGGTATGCTTAGCATTCATAGCGAAAGGATTTGAGTATAGGAGCAGGGAGGTTCTACTGCAGTTGTACAGGGTTTTGGTGAGGCCACACCTGGAGTATTGCGTACAGTTTTGGTCTCCAAATCTGAGGAAAGACATCCTTGCCATAGAGGGGGTACAGAGAAGATTCACCAGACTGATTCCTGGGATGTCAGGACTTTCATATGAGGAAAGATTGGATAGACTCGGCTTGTACTCGCTAGAATTTAGAAGATTGAGGGGGGATCTTATAGAAACTTACAAAATTCTTAAGGGGTTGGACAAGCTAGATGCTGGAAGATTGTTCCCGATGTTGGGGGAGTCCAGAACAAGGGGTCACAGTCTAAGGATAAGGGGGAATTCCTTTAGGACTGAAATGAGGAAAACATTCTTTACACAGAGAGTGGTGAGTCTCTGGAATTCTCTGCCACAGAAGGTAGTTGAGGCCAGTTCATTGGCTATATTTAAGAGGGCGTTAGATGTGGCACTTGTGGCTAAAGGAATCAAGGGGTATGGAGAGAAGGCAGGTACGGGATACTGAGTTGGATGATCAGCCATGATCACATTGAATGGAGGTGCAGGCTCGAAGGGCCGAATGGCCTACTCCTGCACCTATTTTCTATGTTTCTATGTTTCTACAAGAAGGAGGAATGTTCTTTTATGTCTTCCTCCATTTTGCCTCATCAGTCGGGTCTTGAAATAAAGTCAGCAAGATCTCGCTTTAGTTTTCATACTGTCTGACTGGCTATGCAGCCATGATTCCCGATTTCGTCAGGAATAATAATACAACCATATACGGTTTTTCTAAACGAAAACTTGCTGGTTCAACCTATGGTTCAGGAAACCAGCCTCTGCATGATAAAATCAATTTATAGACTTTCAGATTCTGAATAGACTGCTCCTACGGCTCAGGTTGTCACACCGATCCATGTATGTGCTCACTGCAGAGTGCAGGGATAGCACCAAACTAGCAGTACAGTTCTTCCTCAGGAGATGGGAAGCGGTTTGTTTAATGCTAATGTTACATTTAATATGGTACAGATTACGGACGTCTTGAAGTTCATTTTCAAATGGATCTTTTTGACAATAATTAACTTCTAGGGCCATTTATTGTGCCCAACGTGCCTTCCCATCATATTTGCTGCAACAAACGGGACCCACTCTGTCGGGTGTCACCCCGGATATCGAGTTTGAGAAGGATATCTCTAACACAAGTTCTCCCAGGACAAGTACAGGGCAGTATGGGATATTAACATTGCATTACCACTACTTCACCAGGGGGCTCCAGCTATATCCTTTGCTTTGGCCGGCTCACATAATGTAGTTATCCTCACGACGCTGGTTTCAGCGCAACGGGTTCAGTCGCTACATAATTGCGACTGGACAGGATGGTTACATCTGTAAATAATCTAATATTTTCTGTTTATGATTTAATTAAGCAGAACAGAAGGGGTGTCAGGTTCACACTAGTCTCATGGCATACCCAGGGACCTTCGGTTATATGAGGGCACACATATACAACAATACGTCAAAGTGACTAAGAGCCTTAGAGGCTCTGAACTAGCAATGCTTGATAGTTGCAAAAAACTTTATAAGAAGGTATCAGTTCAGACCATCTCCAGGTGGTGAAACGGGGTTTGGTTTATGCAGGAGTAGATACTGATTTCAAATATCACTCCACCAGGGCTGCTACAACATCAGCAGCAAGGGTTATTTACGTTCCGCTGGACCTCATCCTAGCGGCTGCAGCATGAACTAACTTTCCAAACATTTTATAATAACCCATTGCCAGTCCAGGGGTATTTGACAACTCTATTTTAGGTTCAGTTGTATAGTTTCCTCCCGAATGAGAGGGGTTACTATTATTATTATTTATACATGATGAATGTTTTACTCATTTGTCAATGAAGTAGTTGTGGTTGTGTAGACTCGTTTCTCATGGCATAAAATCACAAAGCTTTGAAATCTTTACGGAATCGCTCACATGACTCGGAAGTAAAATAGTAAGATTAAACGAGAACTTACCAGTTTGAAGTTTGATCTTTATTTTATGAGGAGTTGCGATGAGTGCCCACCACTCCCAACCCTCATATCACAAAGGTCATCTGGTAGTTCTAGGTTGCTAATGTTACTATATTACTTCAATGGCTGTTATCTGTGATTTCACACCGCTGCTTTGAAGATTGACGTGAATGGGGACTGGCGGGACTTCTTCACGTAATAACTCATCGCAACTCCTCAGAGGGGAAATATTCATTGAGGGCCACACCCGTTATGGCTTCGCACAGAGATGTCCACTTTGGTTTTCAGGGGGCTTTTCTCTCCCTAGTTACTCAGTATTCCTTAATATACTAACAACATTTGTTTTAATTCTTCTTAATGTTTTCTGCTAAAGCTGTCTCATGCCCTCTTTGTGCCTTCATGATTTCCTCCTTAAGTATACTCCAGCATACCCTATATTCTTCCAGGGATTCACTTGATCCTAGCTGCCTGTACCTGACCCATGCATCCTTCTTTCTTCTGACCAGAGTCTCAATATCTCTTGCCATCCATGTTTCCCTATCCCTGACAGCCCTAACCTTCATTCTAATAGGAACATGCAGACCTTGAACTCTCACAACCCCACTTTCATTCTACGCATCCTTGTTCCACCTTCTCTGCCATTAATAACAAACTTGTTTTCTCTCTTTCTCGCTTATGATGAAGAGTCCTGGACCTGAAAGTTTAACTGTTTCTCTTTCTATGGATGCTGCCTTAACTGCTGAGTGTTTTCCGTATCTTCTGGGTTTTTTTAGATTTTCAGCAGTTGTAGTACTTCTTTGATTTTCCTAATTTTATTTTCACCTATTATCTTTACCAAAACAAAGTTACTTCTTTCAGACATAACATGATATATGTTCATTTGTTGTAGGAGCAGTATTAGGCCATTCGGCCCATCAAGTCTACTCCGCCATTCAATCATGGCTGATCTGTCTCTCCCTCCTAACCCCATTCTTCTGCCTCCTCCCCATAACCCCTGACACCTGTACTAATCAGGAATCTATCTATCTCTGCCTTAAAAGTATCCATTGACGGTCTCCACAACGTTCTGTGGCAATAAATTCCACAGATGCACCACCCTCTGACCAAAGAAATTCCTCCTCATCTCCTTTCTAAAGGTATGTACTTTTATTCTGTGGCTATGACCTCTGGTCCTAGACTCTCACTAGTGAAAACATCCTATTGAAAGCAGTTTATTTTACAGTAATTAGTGATTTTTGATGTTAAATCCAAAATACTATTATTATTATTTCAGCAACATAGTTGATCTTTATTCAATGTTGGTCGTCATGCCTCTTAGTTATCCGGACCACTATTTGTACTGTACCACTGATTATCCTCATCAGGTTACTCGAGGCTGGGGCTTCCCAGGCAAAGGAAATGATTCAAATTCCTGACCGTGGCTGTTGTGTAGAAGTCCCAGCAGGTAGCAGAGAGCAGCTGGTTGCAGTGAAAAGTCTTATGTTTTGCACAGAATGGGTGAGGCGTATTATGTTCTGAAAAAAAACGAAACATAGGAATTTGCAAGAAGTGGCACACAATATAAATCACAAATCAACTGGTAACAGACAGTAACGATGGTTTATGCAGTTCTGGTCAGCGGTGAAATAACTACATAACATAATGTTCATCTCTGTGCTTGCGAAAACCCCATTACATACAGTGCCCTTCAGAATGTTGGGGACAAAGACCCATCATTTATTTACTTGCCTCTGTACTCCACAATTTGAGATTTGTAATAAAAAAATCACATGTGGTTAAAGTGCACATCGTCTGGTTTTAATAAAGGCCATTGTTATACTTTTGGTTTCACAATGTAGAAATTACAGCAGTGTTTATACATAGTCCCCCCATTTCAGGGCACCATAATATTGGGACACAGCAATGTCATGTAAATGAAAGTAATCATGTTTAGTATTTTGTTGCATATCTTTTGCATCCAATGACTGCTTGAAGTCTGCGATTCATGGACATCACCACTTGCTGGGTGTCTTCCCTGGTGATGCTCTGACAGGCCTGTATTTAGCTTTAGCTTATGCTTGTTTTGGGGGCTAGTCCCCTTCAGTTTTCTCTTCAGCATATAAAAGGCATGCTCAATTGGGTTCAGATCGGGTGATTGACTTGGCCATTCAAGAATTGACTATTTTTTAGCTTTGTAAAACTACATTGTTGCTTCAGCAGTATGTTTGGGATCATTGGCTTGCTTTAGAATGAACTGCCGGCCAATTAATATTTGAGGCATTTGTTTGAACTTGAGCAAATAGGATGTGTCTACACACGTCAGAATTTATTATGCTACTACCATCAGCAGTTGTATCATTAATGAAGATAAGTGAGCCAGTACCTTCAGCAGCGATACATACGCAGGCCATAACACCCCCACCACCGTGTTTCACAGATGAGGTGGTACACTTTGGATCTTGGGCAGTTCCTTCGCTCATCCATACGTTGCTCTTGCCATCACTCTGATATGCTAATCTTTGTCTCATCTGTCCACAAGACCTTTTTCCAGAATTGTGGTTGCTCTTTTAAGTACTTCTTTACAAACTGTAACCTGGCCATCCCATTTTTGTGGCTAACCAGTGGTTTGCATCTTGCAGTGTAGCCTCCGTATTTCTGCTCATGAAGTCTTCTGCGGACAGTGGTCATTGACAAATCCACACCTGAAGAGTGTTTCTGATCTGTCTGAAAGGTGTTTGGGGTTTTTTAGGAGATTAGTGGGCAAAATTAGGGCACATTGTATTGGGGGTAGAGTGCTGACATGGATAGAAAATTGGTTGACAGACAGGAAACAAAGAGTAGGGATTAACGGGTCCCTTTCAGAATGGCAGGCAGTGATTAATGGGGTACCACAAGGCTTGGTGCTGGGACCGCAGCTATTTACAATATACATCAATGATATAGATGAAGGGATTCAAAGTAACATTAGCAAATTTGCAAATGACACAAAGCTGGGTGGCAGTGAGAACTGTGAGGAGGATGCTATGGTTGGACAGGTTGGGTTAGTGGGCAGATGAAGTTTAATGTGGATAAATGTGAGGTTATCCACTTTGGTAGCAAAAACAGGAAGTCGGTCCATAGCAGCGCGCCACCACAGCTCTCCACGCTCCGAAGCCGGCCAGCTCCACGATGGTAGGTCCGCAGGCTCCGCGACTGGAGCCCCAAGGTCGTTCCGGTTGGAGGCCGCTCCACGGTGCTAGGTCCCAACGACAACGGAGACCCAACAGGGAAAAGGTCGGGTTCCTGTACAGGGAAGAGATTTAAAAGTTTCCCCCGCCCCCCACACATACACAGTTAAAAACAATTTTTTAAAAACACTACAAACTATACACTCAACGAGACAAATAAATAAAAGACGGACTGCAGAGACCGCTGCAACGTCGGGCCCACTCGAGGGCTTAATAGAAAAATATTAATGATTAATGACAACATACAACAACTTACTTGGAATGAATGTTGAAGTAAATTGCATCGACGGGTTCAAGAGAATGTCACGCATGTTACATGACTGTCATGTGGTTTCCAAATCCAGGTCAGTAATACTGCATTCACTGATATATATATTAGTACAGATCGGGCCCTTATCCTGTAAAATATCCTCAAAGTTTGAATTAGGGAACTTCTTGTTTTCTTTAGCACTACTCTCATTGTTAATGAACAGATTGCAAGCAATACAGTTGCTTGATTGCAAGATTACAGCTGAGGTTGTAATTTGTGTCCGTAAAGGGCCTGTCCCACTTTCCCGAGTTATTCACGAATTCTCCTGAGTTATTCACAAATTCTCCCGAGTTTTCAAACTCGCAGAATGTTCGTAACGAGTCCGTAGGAATCCGTGAATATCTCGTACTGGCTCGTAATGCCAGCCATAGGTACTCGGGGCATCAGGTAAGTTGGGATGTTTTTTTCAAGCCTGATGAAGAATGTCCATGAGTAGAAAAATAGCCCCGAGTACCTTCGGCTGGCATAACGAGCCGCTACGATATATCCACGGTCTCCTACGGACTCGTTACGAACATTCTGCGAGTTTGAAAACTCGGGGGAATTCATGAATAACTCAGGAGAATTTGTGAAAAACTCGGGAAAGTGGGACAGGCCCTTAATGCTGGCAATAGGTTTCATAGGTGTCAGAAACCTATTCAGAAATTAAAAAAGAAATGGAGTTAAATTCATGAGGAGATTTGGCCAAACTTACAACACCACCAAAGTGCAACCATCATCAGCGGCACTGCATTGGAGTAAAAATTAGATTCCTTTCTGATACCTCAATATGGAAACAAAAAATAGATCAAAAGAGGACAGAGAACAGAGGGAATTAATGGGATTCACTTATTTAAAGTCTTCATGCAAATGAAGGATTGTTACATTCACATGCAGCTTAATTACAAACCTGCATATCTATGCGTTTTCCGCTGCAAAGACCTTCAGCCAAGTAGACACACACCCATGACGATGATAGATGATATCATCGTCATGGGTGTGTGTCTACTTTGCTGAAGGGTCTGTCAGCTATTGATTTTCTCGGTTGGCAAGTATGATGGTAACCATCCTTCTGGAGTGTGGTGTGTAATCAAATAAGGCACAAATCTCACGTCGTAAAGGAACACGAGCAAGAGTCAGCTTCCAGTCTGATTAATTTTCTCAACCTATTATTACAAATGCCACACACGGCTGACATAAATGCAGCATAAAGTAAATGTCACTTTGCAATGAAGATATAAAACAAAGAAGCATTGTGCCATTATGGTGGTTATCTTTTAATGTAAAAGGATAATGTAACAACAAAGTCACCCTCATTTTATATTAAAAATTATACAGCTTTCTTAATTCTATCAGTTTTGTTCCTATGGAGATGAAGCAAACCTTAGATTTGCGTGAGGGTATGATACTATTAAGTGAATTAGCTTTGATAGTGAGGTGGAAAATGATGCAAGGGGTTGCTGGCTTTGGAGTTGGAGTTAGGTGGAGAGGTTGGAGCTTCTGGATCTGGGATATGAACCAGGATATGAAGAGGGCAGTTCAGCTACAAGATCAGACGGTAGCTGTGCTTCAGTGAGCATCAGAAGCAGGTAAGTTGAGCAAGAAGGGCAACAAGATAAAAGAGATAAACAACAAATTTTCAAGGCGCACCACCGAAGGAGGTAGTGCATTCAATGTCAAGTCATGGGTTGAGACACTGGAGGTTCGTCAAGAATCTGATGCCCATGTTATACTGCCTCCCTGACCTCCCCTGGACATTTGCCATGCAAGGAATGTGCTGGTCTATTGACTACCAAAAACAATGTACCTTCTCATTGAGTCGATATCATTCCCCCCAACACACAGGAAAACAGATCATCTGGCTCATATCACATGTTGCTTTTGAGAAACTGCAAGGAAAAGAAAGGAACTATAGAACTATTTTAATAACCACAGGTTTCATGTGACAAGGTGAAACTGTGTCTCAAACAACTCAGAGAAGAATTATCATCTACATTAACAAAATGTTTATACTTTCAATGTTAGAGTTTGTTAATGCAACTACAGGTCATAATTTACAACTACGTCATAATTTAAGGTGGAGTTTGTTATCTACTTATACATATGATATTGGAGTTATGGATTTCAGTCTGGTCAGTGCTTAGTCAGAAATTGATATAATCCATTTATTATGGGCCTTTAAAGTCCCATCTCAGATGAATCAGGGAAAGAATCAGACTTTAAAAGCTCGTATGCGTTTAGATTTGGCAACCATTTCACTTTGAAGACATATTTTGCTGGCTGTGTGAGTAATTATATCTGTATGGAGCTTAATAAATCATATCCAGCTCTACTTTGTTCTACATATATTATTTAATTGTTAGTCTAATTTGTAAGATTACCTGCATGGTGTAAACTAGTATGGGTTATGCTAACAGTAGTAGCTGAATGGGATTTGCTGCTCTTTGCAATGGCACATGTTCACAGACTTTCTGTGTGTTTTTTATGGTTTTGTATGTGGTGATTGTAAATTCATTTCAGCACATCATCTTCCGCAATGCACTAATATGAACTGGTAGGCAGCAGCAGCAGTCTCCCCAAGCATTGAGGTTGAAGAATGATTAGTAAACCATGCTGGTTCTGAATCAAGAAATGTTTAGTTTAGTTTATTATTGTGACGTGTACAGAGAATAGGTTTAGGTTTCTTATTGACAGTGAAAGGCTGTGTTTGTGCAGGTAACACTATATATAATTAAGCCAAACCTGAGTGCAATTAGTAAAGATGAAAAATGCAGAATCTAGCACAACAGTTCCGAGACAAAGTCCAATGTTCCCAATGAGATAGAGGAGAATAGTAAGATTGAACGAGAACTTACCAGTTCGAAGGTTGATCTTTATTTTATGAGGAGTCGAAGTGAGGGATTTCGTGAAGAGCCCGCCGGCGCGCATGCTCGACATACTTCAAAGTAGCGGCGTGGAATCACAGAAACCAACAATAGAAATGACTTTGCATAGTAAGATTGAAGTGACTAAGATTACCAGATGAAGGTGATTGAGGGTTGGGCGAGGAGGGCACGAAATCCCTCACTTCGACTCCTCATAAAATAAAGATCAACCTTCGAACTGGTAAGTTCTCGTTCAATCTTACTATTTCATTTCGGAGTCACGTGAGTGACTTCGTGAAGACTTCAAAGCTTCTGTGATTACACGCCCTGGACCACGTCCATGCTGACACACCACTACCAGGGATGGATGGGAGGAACAAACTTGCTCAATAGTTCATACTGCAAAACAAGAGCATATTTATGAATAACAAATCAAAAACCCCTCATGCGGGGACATCTCCACGTTCTTGAGCTGCATTCAGCACGGCTTCTGCGAACTGTAGAGGAGCAGCAACAGGCTTGTTATAAAAACGCTGGAACACAGCTTCATTAGCCCATCCTGCTGTGGCGAGAATTTGGTCCATAGGCACCTCCATAATCCTCGCCGCTGACGTCGATGCAGCCCTGGTGGAATGAGACTTGAACACATTAGTGTCGATACCTGACTTACCCAAGACGACTCGAAGCCACCTGGATATCGTCTGGACTGTCACTCGATGATGAGGTCTCTTATGAGTGACCAGCAGGTATCTCTCCATTCCTCTGATGCGTGCCGTCACCTTGACATAGTGGCGGATATGTGAGGCTAAACATAGCCTAGCATCTGTGGGGTATGCCGGGAACTTCAGCTGCAGCCCTGTGCACCCAGGTCTATGCTGCTTTAGTAGCTCGTCAATGAAAAAGACTACTTCTGTAGGGGTAGATGTCATTCTTTTTTTTTTTTTTTTTTTTTTTTGAAGTAACCAGTTTACAATGTATAACACACATTTAAAACATCATCTTAATTCAAAATTTCTACAAATAGCACATCGATAATTAATATCGTCTGTTTTTTTGGAAATAAAGATAGAAAAAGATATATAATAAAGAGGAAAAGAAAAAAAGAGATAGAAATAGAAAACAATCTACAAATACAAATTTTAAAAAATATATATATTATATATATATATAAATCAAAAACAACTAAGTACATTATACATGAAATTATTTCAAACAATAATATCAATGGGACATGCGCATTAATCCCATATGTAAATAAGTTATTCTCATCGGATTCCGTAGGGTGCCCGTCGAGCCGTGATGCCAAGAACAGCTACTTCTCTAGATACTGTATATATGGAGACCATATCAGTTCAAAAGAATTATACCTGTCCAATAGGACAAATCTAATTCTTTCCAAATATAACGTCTCCTGCATCTCTGCTGTCCACATTTTAATTGTTGGGGATAATGTTCCCTTCCAAAATTTCAATATGATTTTTTTCCCTATTATCAAACAGTAATCAAAGAAATTTCTTTGATCTACTGTCAAAACCAAACTTGATTCCGGAATTCCAAATATTATTAATTTTGGGTCAGGGTCCAGTTTAACTTTAAGAACTTCAGAAATTACTTTAAAAATTTCTGTCCAGTAATAATTCAACTTAGAGCATGTTACAAAACTATGTATTAAGTTTGCTTCTAGATTCTTACATTTATCACAAATAGCGGAGAGATTGGGAAAAATACTATTTAATTTGGTTTTCGAATAATGTAATCTATATAGTACTTTAAATTGTATTAATATATGTCTAGCATTTAAAGAACACCAATTTATTCTCTGTAAGCTTTCTTCCCAAATTTCTTTTGTTATAGGTAATCCAATTTCATTTTCCCATGCTTGGCGATATGTTTCAGTTATTGGGGTCTCTTTATCTAGAATAATATTATATATATGAGCTATTAACTTTTCCGTATTTGGATGTAAATTATACAAACCATCTAATAAGCCTGGTTCTTTATTTTTATAATCTTGTGTATTACATTTAATGTAATCTCTAATTTGTAAATATCTAAACAAATGTTGTGAAGGCAATCCAAAAATATCTTGCAACTCTTCAAATAATAAAAAATTTCCATTTCTATAAAGGTGTCCTATCCTTTTAATTCCTAAATCCTCCCAGAGTCTAAAGCCCGCATCTAATATTGAGGGTTTAAACAATGGGTTATTCCTAATTGGTAACCTGAAGGATAGATTATCCAGATGTAAAGTCTTAACTATCTGTTTCCATATACGCCTATTATTATAAATTATAGGGTTATCCCTATAAATCTTTTTTTGTACTTCCTTTGGCGCAAAGAGAATCGAGCCTATATTAAAAGGTAAACAGTCTTCCTTTTCCATCTTTAACCACATTGGTTCATTATCCAGATTTATCCACCAAAAATTCATATTCTTAATCTGAACTGCCCAAAAGTAATATAAAAAATTTGGAAGTGCTAACCCTCCATTTATCTTAGACTTACATAAGTGTTTTTTACTTATTCTATGACTTTTATAGTCCCAAATAAAACTATTAACAATATTATCAATTTTCTTTAAAAAAAATTTCGGGAGAAAAAAAGGAATAGCCTGAAACAAATATAACAATTGTGGTAAAAAAATCATTTTTATAGCATTAATCCTACCAACCATAGATATAGGAAGTGTTTTCCAATATGAAATATTTTTTATAAGTTTATCTAATAATTGAGGATAATTAGATTTAATTAATAATTTATAGGATTTAGGTACATTAATTCCTAAATATTTAAATTTATCTGTGACTATTTTTAATGGATATTGTTGCAATATATTTACATTTATGCCAGTTATAGGCATAATTTCACTTTTATTCCAGTTAATCCTATATCCTGAAAATATACTAAATTCATTTATAACATTAAATAACTTGGGAATACTGCATTCCGGTCTTGTAATATAAATCAAAACATCATCTGCATATAAAGATATTTTATTAATTGTTGTATCAGTATTATAACCATATATTTCAGGTTCAGATCTAATTCTTTCAGCCAGAGGCTCTATGACCAAGGCAAATAATAAAGGGGATAACGGACATCCCTGTCTGCATCCCCTAAATAGTTTAAATTTAGGTGATAGTATTTGATTAGTTAAAATTCTTGCAGTAGGATTAGAGTATAATATTCTTACCCATTTACAGAATCCATCCCCCAATTGAAACTTTTCCATTATATTAAATAAATATGACCATTCCACCTGATCGAATGCTTTTTCTGCATCCAACGATATAACTGCTAATTCTGTGTCTCTTTTTCTTTTCGAATATATGATATTAAACAGGCGCCTGAGATTGTGTGATGAATAACGTTTTGGAATAAAACCTGTTTGATCGTGATGTATTATTTTAGAAATCACTAAACTTAGCCTCCGAGATAGTACTTTAGTTAATATTTTTTGGTCAGTATTTAAAAGAGCAATCGCTCTATATGATCCAGGATCTTCCAGATCCTTGTCTAACTTGGGAATGAGTGTAATTGTAGATTCGTTTAAGGATTCTGGTAATTTTCCTAGTTCATATGCATATCTATACACTGTCTGTAATTTTGGTGAGATTAGATCATTAAATTTTTTATAAAATTCTGCACTCAGGCCATCAGGGCCCGCGGTTTTTCCATTTTTTAACGAACCAATTGATTCTTCAATATCTCTTACTGATATTTCAGCATTTAACAATTGTCTACTTTCCAGATCTAGCCTATTAATATGACATTTGTCTAGAAATTTTTCCATTTCATCTGTTTGCCCTGTTGATTTTGATGAATAAAGATTTTGATTATATTGTAAAAATGTGTCATTAATATCCTTTGGTATAGTCAGTACGTTTCCCTGCATAGATCTAATACTATGTATAGTTTTTTCATCGTCTAATTTTCTGAGTTGTCGTGCTAATAATTTTTGTGGCTTATCTCCAAATTCAAAATGTACTTGTTTGGTTTTTTGAAAAAGTTTAATAACTTGGTCAGAATATATTTTATTTAATCTATATTTTAATATTGCAATTTTATTAACTAACTCTTTAGAAGGATGTCTTATATTTTCACTATCTAATCGTTTTATCTCCTTTTCTAACTTTTGCTCCGTCTTTCGATTTTCTTTATTAAAATATGCTTGTGCTGATATTATTGCACCACGCATAAATGCTTTAAATGTATCCCATAATAATAATGGGGAAATCTCAGGTTTATCATTAGTTTCGAAAAATAATTTAATCTGTTCCTCCACATAATTACAACAGCCTTTGTCCTTCAATATTTGTGGGTTAAATCTCCAAGTGTTAGTTTTATTAACTATATCTTTTAATTTTATCTTGAATGTTAGCGGTGCATGATCTGAGATAATAATATTGTGGTATTTTGCATCATACGTGAAGGGAAGTAATTTTGAATCGACTAAAAAATAATCTATCCTCGAATAGGTTCCAAATACCGGTGAGAAAAATGAATATTCACGTCCAGTTGGATTATCCAATCTCCAAATATCCCTAACATTCGATGTATTAATAAAAGAATTTATAAATTTACTTGACTTAGAAAGAGCTTTCCTTTTCGTGGAAGATCTATAAATAATTATCTAAAGTACAATTTAAATCACCCCCAATTATTAAATTATATTGAGTGGAAATAGGGATATTATTAAATATTTTCTTGAAAAATAATGGGTTATCGAAATTGGGTGCATATATATTCATAAGAATTACTTTTTTTGACTGTAATTCCCCTGTAATTATTAAATATCTACCCTCCTTATCCTCTATTATAGAACTAGGTTTAAAAGGTATGCCTTTACGAATAATTATTGCAACTCCTCTAGATTTATGTATAAATGATGAGTGATACACCTTTGAAATCCACTTAGCTGTTAATCTATATTGAGCATCTTTTTTAAGATGTGTCTCTTGAAGAAACGTAACATCTGATTTCAATCTATTCAACTGAGCTAACACCTTTCCCCTTTTAACTGGTTCATTAATTCCCTTAACATTCCAACTACAGAAGGTGATTCCATCACCCCCAATCCTTACATTCATATCTTGCATTTTATTATTAGGGTGGCTTTTTTTGGGGTAGCCTTCTTGACTCCTCCGGCCCAACATAACAGCCCTGCTTTAGTCCGATGAAAATTACCAATTCTATTAATCCATGTCCATTTAACCTGGTTATATAATATGTCGTAACCATAATCATATAATATATAATATAAAATCGAAAAATAGTAAAAAATGTAAATATAAAAAAAGTATAGGGTGATAAAAGGGTGTAGAGAAAAAAAAGAAACTACACTTTTATAGCGTGTAGTGTGCACAAGTGGAAGCCACACTAGTATGGCTATTAATCTAAGGACTTACGTTTTCTTAGAAAAAAGATGTTGGTTATTCCAGCTCTTATCTAGAATGCTGTATATGTTGGGGTGGGGTACTAACTTTATGTTCTTAGTAACTATTTCTATTATTCATATAACTGATTTCTCGTTATTAGTTTCTATTATAATTAGTATTATAATAAGTAATACTATATTAGGGGGATAAGGAAGGTCATAATAATTAGTAATTAGTAATTAATAATTAATACAATACTACAACTTTAAGTCCATTATTCCGCCTTTTTCTCAATGAATAATTCATAACCGCGGGTCAGTAAAGTTCATGCTTAATCCTCTCCTGTCGGGTCTTCTCCTGCTTGTTGTTGTTCTTCTTCTTCTATCTTCTTCTTTTTTATATTCCGAGCGAATTCCAGTGCCTCCGTATGCTTCGGGAAACGATGCTCCTTCTTCTCATAGGTAACTCTCAATATTGCAGGGTACACCAGACCATATCTGATATCCTTTATTTCCTTTATGTCTCTCAGGATGCGTCTTGTTTCTGTGAATAGAGATCTTCTTTTAGCCACCTCAGCCGGGTAATCTCTGAAGATACTGATGCTATCTCCATCGTATTTCAGATTTCTCTTTCTTATTATTATCTTCATCATTTCTTCAAATTCGTGATCGTAAGCCACCTTTACAATCATTTGTCTTGGTGGTTCATCTCTCCCAGGGACACGTCTTAAAGCCCTGTGGGCACGGCCCAACAGAGGTTCTTGATCCAAATTCAGAATGTCCTTTAGGAGTTTTGCAGCGAATTTACGTGGGTCTTGATTTCCTTCGCGACCCTCGGCCAGACCTACTATACGCAAATTCTTACGTCTTTGACGTCCCTCCAAATCAATACATTTCTCATTTATTTTTCGTAATAACTCTGAGAGACGTTTGTTCTCGGCAATTATCTTCTCGGTCTCCTTAGCACTTTTTACAGCGATCTCGGCCAGTTCTGTAATCGCTTCATTTTGCTGATCAAGTGTGGCTAAAATAGGATTCAACCTTGCCTCTATCTTCGCATCCATCATTTGCTCCATCCCATCAATCTTGTCGGTTACCTCAGCCGTTAGATTTTGTATCTCCTCCGCCTTTAATTTCCATTCGTTCATCATGCTTTTTACCATCACTGTAACCTCTTTTGTAAGTTCTTCTTTGATCTTCTGGATATCTGTTTTTAAAGCCTTCATTTCATCTTTATATTCTTTATATTCTTTCTTCATTTCTGTCTGTGTTTCTTTCTGCATTTTCTTCATCTCTGCCAGCAAAGACTTTTTAAGTTCTTCTATTTCACCTTTTCTCTGTGAAATCTCTTCTTGGGAGGCAGCCAAACTCGAGCTCGAAGCTTTGGTGAGGCCTACCTCCTTTCTTGTGCCTTTTTTCCCCGGAGGGGGGGAGGAGGGATGCATTTTAAAATTCTTACTGAAGTCGCGCGCCTGATGACGTCACGCAGCTTGCAGTCGCAACCGGAGCCGTTTTAAATCGTTCTCCTGCGGTAAGTACCGTTAGTAGCCTCCTGTAACCCCGTTTTTTTTGCAGATTTTTCAAGAGCTGATCGGGCGCTGTTCTCTCTTAGAACATGGCGCCACCGGAAGTCCGGTAGATGTCATTTGTCGACACGAAGTTTGTGTAGTGTCTGTACCCTCTGAGCTGAAGTCAGCGCTAGTAACATCACCAGCTTCATGGTGAGTTTGTCCAGTTGGAGCCCTTCCATGGGAGACCACGTCCTGAGCAGGTTTAATACGTCCCTGACATCCCAGGTGATATTATAGCGTGGTGTAGGCGGATTCATATTGAATATACCCCGCATGAGTCTGGACACTAGCCTGTTGGATCCTACCTCAATATTGAGGTAGAATGAGAGCGCACTTCTGGCGCTGTTGATGGCACTGTAACTTAAGTGTTCATCATGGTGCAACCCCGCGAGGAATTCCAGGACGTCGGTTATTGTCACGTCATCGTACGTGATGCGAGAGCGGCTGCAGTAGGCTTCCCACTTCTTAATATGCGAGCGGTATCTTCGCCTTGTTGACTCTCGACACGACGCCCCGATGGTATCCATGGTCCGAGCTGAGAGGCCGTATTGGACTAACGGCCTGTTCAGAACCTGCAAGCCAACAAATTTAAATAGCCATGGCAGGGATGTGGCTCCCCTGAGACAGGGTGAGTAACCAATTGTGGGCAACCCTTCAAAAGGACCCAAGGTTTGTTGAGCATGTCAAAGACCACCGGATACCAAGGCTGTGTGGGCCAGTCGGGTATAATAAGGATGCCCTTGGCAGCATCTGCCTGAATCTTACGCAATACCCGACTGATGAGGCAAAACGGGGGGAAGGCATAGAAAAACCAATTCTCCCAGTCCAGCGAGAATGCATCTAGCGCTACAGCCCCAGGATCTGGTTCCCATGAAACGCAGGTTGGTACCTGATGGTTCAACCATGACGCAAAAAGGTCAATGTCCAGTTTACCAAATTTGGCTGTGACTTTAGCAAAAATCTCAGGATGCAACATCCATTCAATATTGTCATTAAATTTGCGTGACCTGGTGTCCGCCACAGTATTAAGCTCACCTGGCAAATAGGTAGCTGAAATCCAAATGTCTCTTTGAACACACCAGAGCCAAATTGAGTTAGCCAATTTGTCACACGAAACTGACCTGGTACCACCCATATGGTTTAAGTATGCCACTGCTGTGGTGTTGTCTATTTGGAGACGGACATGTGCTCCAACAAGCTTGGAACAATACGCACGAAGTCCGTGGAATGCTGCCAGCAACTCCAAATAGTTAATCCCTTGAGTCAACAACATCGTTGACTCAAGGGTGTCCCATCTGCCCCCACAACTAGAGCAATTATCCGTAGCTCCCCAGCCATTGGAGCTTGCATCAGTCTGCAAATATACCACCGGATTAGCCTCCCTGATAGGCTTGAATGAGCTGCTAATGTGGCACACCCACCATTGCAACTCATTTATCGCTTTGGACGGCAGCTGCATTGATCAATCATAATGACCAGCGTCCTGTTTTAACGCAGCAATTTTAGCTCTTTGCAAACTCTGATAATGCAAAGGTCCATATCGCGCTGCCGGAAACAAAGCTACAAGCTTACCAATTACTGTAGCTGTATGCCGAATCGATGGTATATTGGTGCGGATTAAACCTTGACACACCTGGGTCACCTCCTCAATCTTGTTAATTGGTATGGTAACCCTCATGCTCATAGAGTTCACCGTGAACCCTAGGTAATTAATCACCTGGGCAGGGCAGAACTTTGATTTCTCTGGATGGACAATAAACCCTAATTGTTGAAATATATTGACAGCAGCTGCAACTCCCTGTTCTGCCAATTCCAGGGTGTGGCCCACAATTAAGATATCATCTAAATAGGCCATAACTATATGATGTCGCTGTCTCAAATAAGCCATAATTGGTTTCACTAATTTAGTGAACAATCTAGGGGCTGTGGTGAGCCCATTAGGCAAAGCCTTGTACTGCCAGAGTTGCCCCATCCAGATGAATATCAAAAACCTCCTGTCGTATTTCTGGATGGATACTGAATAGTATGCGTCTTTCAAAGCGATGCATGCCATAAAGCAACCATGATAAATCAATGATTTGGCTGTTTCAAACGTATCCATTTTAAAATGAGTATATGTTACAAAAGTATTCAAACGGGTTAGATCAATAATGACACGACAACCTCCATCCTTCTTAGGTCTGGTGAATATATTCGAAACAAATTCAACTGGCTCATGCACCGCTTTCTCAACCACTCCCTTCTGTTCAAGCCTTAAAATTTCCTTGTAGCCTGCTGCCTGTTCTGCAGCAGATAATTTAAACGTTCGACCGGGCATGTGCTGGGATGGAGGAATGTCGCCATTAATAAACTCAATTTTATGCCCCTGAATATTCTGCAACACATACTCGTCACCAGTAAAATTACCCCATGCACCCAAAAACAGCCGAAGGCGACCACCAACATGTGAAGTTAAACAAAGAGAAAAGAGAGAACCAGACCCCCTCACCCCCGTGGTTACCGGCGGTCCTTGACACGTGTGGGTGGACGTGGAGGTGCTGGGTTGGCTTGAGGGCGCGGCGTCTTCGTTTTCCACCAGGGTCTCTGCCGACCCTGTCCTAAAAAAGACCACTGGTGCTGGGTCTGATGTTGCTGTCGTTGTGGAGCTTGAGGGTGGGTCCTCGTCGAGGTACTAGCAGACCCTCGTGAGCGAATGTATGGAGCTTTTGAGCCTGACGGTGTGGGGGCACTCTGAGAGCGCATGATCCCCACCGTTTTGGCTTGTTCGTCAAGCTCTTTGACTCTCTTCGAGAGGTCCTCCCCAAAGAGTTGACGGGGCGGCGGCGGCGGTGGTTTGCACAATCCTGCAAACTTCGGGTTGAGCGCTGGGCGGATGCTGTTTTTGCGAAACCCGTTGATTTCGTGCTGGGTCGCGCACAGGAGGGCCAGAGCATCTTCCTGGTCCAAATTCAGTTCGTCCCCGTCCACCGACCGCGCAAAGGCGGTAATACCGGCCGTGAGGAGCTTCAGGATCCGCTGCAATTTTACCTCTTGTTGACGGATAGCCGCACTGATGTTGCCCCATATCGGCGTATTGACCACAGGCACGTTGAGGGAGTTGCAATTGGATGGAGCCTTGTGACGGCTCATTGCCTGAATGAGGACTTCTTCCTGTAGTTGCTGGTTGTTAAGAAAGTCCACAGTGGCTGCCAGCTTTGCGTTTAAAGGAAGTACAGATGAATGTGGGGCCGCAAATTTGGTCGCCACATCCAGAAGATCCTCCGCTGGCACCTCCAACGGAGGTGGTATGGAATCCACCAAAACCTCCTCCTCCTGCTGCTCCAGGCTGATGGTAGAGGCTGGTGACGACGCCCTGTGCCTGTTGCTGCCCTGCTGTAGTTGACGTTGAAGCAGGAGCTCCAGCAGCCGCTCCATACGGTCAATACGCCCTTCACCCTGAACACTCAGGTGGTCGGAGTCCTCCGGCTCTGAAAAGAAAACGGCCCGCACCTCATCGAGGCCCAGCCGGTGCCGGTAGTTGTCGCTAACAGCCGCCGAGGCGAAACTGCGCGATTCCCGCGCGGGCGTGTTCAACCGCCTCCGTTTAGCGGGAGCTGAAGCCGCTGCCACTAAGGGCACTTGCGGCGTGGTGTCGGCACCAGCCGAAGCATGGCTGCCTGAAGCCCGCGCAGGCTTGCCGGCTGCCCACATCGTGGACTTTGCCGACGCATGGTCTCGCCCACCCATCCATGGGGGGCTCGGCGACCGTGACGAGACCCGACTCAACCGACCCGTCCCGGCGTCGAGAGTCGGGGTGTGCCGGCTGGACCTCACAGCCGTCCCGGGTCTCGCCCTGGAACCTGACCGCTCCTATGTGTCAGGCAATGCCTTAGCCCTGGCAGGGTTAGGCTTCTGGGCTGCTGCCCTTCCCCTACTCGGAGGGCTGAGTGGAACGGGCCGTGCAGCCGCACGCACCCAGCTCGAGGTCGCCAGCGAGCCCGCTGACGACCTGACTGCCATGGCAGGGTCCCCCTGCTCTGGCGGCACACCACACTCCTCCTCGTCGAACTCCTCCGAGCTGTGGTGTGCTGGCGGATCTGGACCTGTAATCACAGGGCTTACCTACATCTCCGCCTGAGTCCCGGCCTGCGTTGCAGGTACTGTAATTGCCGTTGATGGTAAAGGCCCCGGAACTGTTGACCGGCGAACTCGTCCTGACGTCCTCCGGCCCTTGGAACTCCCATCCATGTCCTTGCTGCAAGACATAACCAACAACAAGGACCACCAACTAAAGGTAGGATACTTACCTCCGTGGCCCCTTATGAAGGGCTGGCGAGGAGCGCGCTCCACCGCCAGCCGTCGCAGCAACGCGGTACGACGATATGACGAGCATGCACGCCGGCGGGCTCTTCACGAAGTCACTCACGTGACTCCGAAATGAAATCGGATATACTCTAGCTTCTGGAAATCCTGTTCCGAAGCCTTATAACAGAAGGATACAAGCTGTTCCTGAGTCTGGTGGTGCATTCTTTCAAAGGAGCCCATAGGAGCCCGTTGGCCGACCTCATTATGTTGGCAACTTTCCTGGGCAACTTTCACTACTCTCTGCACGTTCTTGTGATATTGGGCAGAGCTTTTGCCAAACTGCGTTGTGATGTAACTCGATAGTATGGTTTCCATGGTGCATCTGTAGAATAATGTAAGAGTGTTTGGGACATGCCGAATTTCCTCAGTCTCCTGAAGAAGTAACTGCATTGGTGTTCAATGCAGTTACTTCATTTCTGGCTGTCATTTCAGTGTGAATGACCACGGCAGATCATTGGTAATATTTACACCAAAGATTTTGAAGCTCTCGAGTACCATGTTGTCAATGAACAATCAAGTAATTTGCTTTGCATTATCTATAAATCACAATCAAATTGAGAACAATAAAACACAATATGACAGAAATTACAGAATGATACTGCATGAAAAGAATGCTGCTGGTTATGTCCTTTTACATGTTCTTTATATGAACAATTATCTTGTCTAATTCCCTTGCTTACTTATCATAATCTTGCAAATTCTATCCTTTTAGATGCTTATCTATCTCCCTTTGGTAGTGCTACAATTGAATTTGCCTTCACTACTAATACTACTACTTCACTACTAAAGCATTACAGGCTTTAAATACTCACTGTGTTAAAAAAATGTCCTCATGTCACTTCTAATTTTTATTGCCATTCAGTTTTATTCCATGTCGCCTAGTTCTTCAAACCTATACCAATATGAACTGTTTCTATCCATGTCACTGCCCAATATTTCAAGATTTTAAATACTTCTATCTGATCTCCTCATAGCCTCCCCTTTCCAAGGAAAACAACACTTGCTTTTCTAGACTATCCATATAACTATGGATCTAACTAAAGGCTCTCATCCCTGGAATAATTTCAGTCAATATCTTGGGGTGGGAGATTGTAACCTTCACGTAGTCCGCCCTGTTTCGACTAATGCAATCAACCTGGTGGACACGATCAAATAAAATTAAATAGAACAAGTTGTCCTGCAACTTTAGGCCGTGCACGTCATACGCAAGAAGAATAGGTCAATATCTTCTGCACATCTGTAAAACTTTTACACTTTGCCTAAAATGCAGCTGCCACAATTGAACACAGTACTTGATTGTGGCTGAACCACTGTGTTTTTCATTAAAGATTTGTTGTGATTTTCTTGCTCTGGCATGGTGTGCCTCTATTTGAAAGGCATATTTTTATAATCACTGTCTAGCTTGCCTTGACATTTTCAAGGAATGTTGTTGATCTCTCTTCTTGTACCTTTTTCAGACAGAATTGTTTTCTAGTTCATAATCCTCCTATTTTTCCTTCCACTTAGCATTTCTAAACATTAAATTCTATCTGCCATTGCTTTTCCCATTCCATCATGTTGTCCGTTGATTTCACAATGTTGTGTATATTTCCTTGAAGTTTATTGATATCCACCTGGCAGTAGACCAGGTTTTTCTGCCTTAAGCAGATTTAAAAATTATCTGCTGCATACCTAAATCCAACTCATTATTGTAGATTAAGAAAAGCACTGGTCCGAGGATACCCATCTGGAAATCTCCAACTCCACTGGAAATTTCTCACCAGTCTGAAAGACAAGGCAAATTAAAATGTACTTAATTTGCTGAGATAACAGCACATGAGCTATAGAATCTTACTTGTCCTATACAAGGATATTAGCTTTTCAGTATTTTGATGTCCTTGATCCTAATATTTTAAAATTCTGTGACACCCCCATGGGAAAAGATCTGAGCGACTGGGCTTGTATACACTGGAATTTGGAAGGATGAGAGGGAATCTTATTGAAACATATAAGATTATTAAGGATTATTAAGATTATTTACATATTAGGGGCAGGAAATATGATTCTGATGTTGGGGGAGTCCAGAACCATGGGCCACAGTTTAATAATAAGGGGTAGGCCATTTAGAACGGTGCTGAGGAAAAACTTTTTCACCAGAGAGTTGTGAATCTGCCTCAGAACGCAGTGGAGGGCAATTCTCTGGATGCTTTCAAGAGAGAGTTAGATAGAGCTCTTAAAGATAACGGAGTCAAGGGATATTGGGAGAAGGCAGGAACGGGGTACTGATTGCCCACCCATTCCACACCAACCATCGATAACCCTGTACACTAGCACTGTCGTACACAATAGGGAAATTTTTCAATTTTACCAAAGCCAATGATGCTACAAACCTGTATGTCTTTGAAGTGTGGAGGAAAGCAGAGTACCTAGAGAACACCCAGATGGTCAAAGGGAGAACGTACAAACTCCATACAGACAGCACCTGTAGTCATGATCGAACCCGGGGCTCTGGCGCTGAAAGACTGCAACTCTACCGCTGGTCTATTGTGCCACCCCTGGTTTTCATTCTGGTGTAATGTTTATTATTGTAATAAATTACACAGTATTTCCTAGTCCTTGAAGAATGTTTGCTGAAAACTATTCCTGATCACTCATCTATAATTCTGTCTCTGGACTTCATCGCTTAAATTGCAATTGATGTTTGGAGTAATTTTGAGCCTGATCCACTTAGGTGACTTTTTAGGCGACTACAGGAGACGATGCGGTTTTCAGAACCAAGGATAACTGAGCGGTAATGTTAATGTCCGCCGAGCTTCATAGCAGTGTATCTCTGCCTTCTTAAAAGTTGTCTCCACTCCTTCTCCTCCACCCCTTCTCCCCCATTCTTTTAAAGGATGTGACCCTTCCCGTACACTGTGCTTTCACCGTCTTAATTACAGCGCAAACCTTCCTGTTCATCGTGGTGTGTGTATGTATCACATTGATTTTGCACCGTGTGAATTTCACTCAGACAGTGCTCTCCCTGCTTGCCCTGTCCCCCACCTGCATAACTGGCTGGTGAAGGAAGCGATGTGTGTATGTGTGCGTGTGTTCCACTCTGACAGTCACCGTTCCAGTCGCCATTCCAGTCCTCGTTTTTTCAGCAACCTGCTACGACTTGACAGTCACCGGCAGTCACCTGAAAAATCATCTAAGTGGGAAAGGCCCATTAAGCTCCTCTACATTGTAAGAAGATCAAGGGATTCCTCCATTGAAAGGAAGGTTTGTATTTATATAAACATCCTAAATTCACCTCAGTGTGTGCAAAAAAACAACCACTACATTATGGAGGAAAGTTCATTTCAAACATTTTTTATTTGCTGTGATACTTTCTATTTTTAGGTAGCAAAAGGCACAAAATAAATGAAAACTCTTTATTTTAAAATGTTCCATAGCCAGTGAAGCACTTTTACTGTATCATCTAAGATGCTTTGTAGGACAGGGAAAGGCAATGGGGAACAAGATGCTAATTTCCGAGTATGAAAATGGCCATAACTTTCTTAATACTGAAGATATGAAAGTGAATTAGGTGTCAACTTAAACTTCTTTTTTGCAAATAAAATACAAATAACAATCAATTATGGTTATATTAACTGATTTTGATGATGCTGTTTAAGGTATAAAATTGGTCAACATTTGGACTATCTACTTTTTTCCATCTATGTGCTATGTCCACAATAGGACTATCTACTTTTTTCATCTATGTGCTATGCCCACAGTTGGGTTGTTGGGGCCCTAGTTTAAATCGTGTCCAAGCATTTTTTCAAGTGCATTCCAGTGTCAGTTCAAATTTTACGATTTTTTTCTGGAGACTGACTTGAACCCATAAGCACCTAACTCAAGAATGAGCGTGCTAATATCTTAGTGAATCATAGCTGGCAACAAGTGCTGGTTTCTTTAAGCTGTAGCAGGTAACTGACCTACATTTGTATTCCAGACCTACAGTAGCAATGTTACAAAATTTTGTGGTTTTAAAAATCAAGTCTGCAATTTATCCCATCAGATAAAGCAAAAAAGAAGTTTAAGTTGACACCTAATTCACTTTCATATCTTCAGTATTAAGAAAGTTATGGCCATTTTCATACTCGGAAATTAGCATCTTGTTCCCCATTGCCTTTCAATTGACTTAACTCAAAAGCTGTGATCTGGATCAGTTAAAAGCCCATAACTTTCTTAAAAATTAATAGAACTCAATGAAATTTTCACTTATTATAGATTGAAGCATTCTGAAATAAACATGAAACAATCTTACTTGGATGACCTGAAATTAAAGCATATAATTAGTTAGTTATCTAATTGTAGCTAATTACAAAATTCAACGAGTAGATCTAAACATCTATCCATTTCTTAAGAAAAGATAAACTTTTTTTAAATTGCCTAAGTGTCCAAATAACATTCACACAATAATCCACAATATAACACAAATTTTAAATCTAATTTTCATGAATTTCTGGGCCAAATGGAAGGAATTTAGTGTTTAATGCCTGTAAATTAATGGCCATTTAAATCAACTAGCGAGTGGGTTTTAGTGGAATGCGGTGGATTGGAACGTTGCGGTTAGCGGTGAAGTCGGGAGGAAAAATATCGTTTGTTCATACATTTTTTTGGACCCCATTTCGCAACATGTAAATGGTATTAAAGCCTCCCGAAAAACTAACTTTTAATATAAAAATAAACTACCTTTTTTTCTCCCCTACGCAAAATTCTTCCGGTTGTCGGTTCTCACGGCTTTTGAAGGTGATTTTTAAATTACTCTAGTTAATAAATAATTTAGAGTAATTTAAAAATACCTTCATTCATGAAATGTCAGAGCGATTTTTCTTCCGCAACAAAATCGCCCGACATTGATCGATTTGCCCAGTCTGAAGAAAAACGGCACTTTAAGCCCGCCCCCCTCTGAAAGGCGCTAAAGTCGCGCACACGGGGAGTGGCAGAACTGCAGCGCTGCTCAAGGTAAGTTTTGTAACATACCTACCTACAGCACCAATATTCAAGCTTAATGAGCCTCAAGTGAGATAAGCAATTGGAAGGGATTCTCAAGACAATAACAGTTAGACAGGTACATGGATATATCAAGTTTGGATATGGACCAAATGCGGGCAGGTGGGACTGGTATAGCTGGGACATGTTGGCTGGCTTGAGAAAGTTGGGCCAAAGGGCCAGTTTCCACACAACATCACTCTATGACTATAATAAAATATTTGCTTTTATCTGCTAATTAAATAACATAGGCAAAATAAATATTACAGACAATTAGCAATACATTGTTTGATGGATGTACTAGGTTAAACGTTTAATAGGGAGTGAGCTCGTAGAATAGACGGGGGAAGAGCCAGGAGGAAGAGGGGGGCATCATGGGGGAGAGGGGAGGAGCCAGCGAGGGGGACCAGAGGGGTAGTGGCGGGAATTGGCGGTGCGATGGGGACTCACAGCGGGCACTGGTTGCTGGTCATTCTCCTCCACCGGGATCAGAGTCTCCGCTTTCCGGTAAGCGACATCGGTGACATCTCTGACTCCGGGCTGGGTCTCCGACTCCGGGCTGGGTCTCCGACTCCGGGCTGGGTCTCCGACTCCGGGCTGGGTCTCCGACTCCGGGCTGGGTCTCCGACGCTGAGCTGCTGCTTCGGGCTGGGTTGCTGCTTGGGGTGGGGCTGCTTCAGGTCCCTCCGAAAGTCCGGTTGGAAACCTCCGCCGGCCACCCTCAGCTCCAGTAAAGAGGCAATGGCACAGAAAGGGGCGGACCGTCCAGGGGAGTGACGGGGAAGAGACCGCGCGGCACTGACTGGCAGGAGAAGAGATGAAACTGCGCACGTGCGGTTTTTAAGATTTTTAAACCTCGCTAACGTTTACGACACTTAACCGATCAGAAAGAAACTTCATGGAGTCGCAGCACAGGAGAACGGTGAGTGAACTGGTGAAAAATCGCAGCGCTGTCATGAACCGTTTTTGCGCAAATAGAAAGACCACGCAACTGGAAGATAACAAGATCAGAGTTTTAGTTATGTAATGATTTTTAAATTATCTTGGGCTTTTGGAATTTTGAAGCAGGCAGTTTGATGAATATTGTTTAAATACAGTGGAGATCCTATTCCTGTACTCCACAACGTTTACTGTAATTTCAGGCTTTTTTTTGTCAACTGCAAACTTTAACATTTATGTCAGAGTCCTTAATATATGTATAGGCTAAAGAGTTACTTCCAATTTTAATACTTGGGGGATATCACTGTAAACTTCCGTCCAGTCCTATAAACAAAGAGACAAATTTATATCATGCCTTTCATGTTCCTTTTTAAATGTCACCATGTACTTCATGACCAATTGGTGCACAGCGGGCCCCGAGGCAGCAATATGATGAGGAGCTGATAATCTGTATTAATGATGTTGGATGAGAGATACCTAGTTCACCATTATCCTCTCCTAGTTTCTCCTTCACTTCCATCTTTGGTATGTTTACTATCATGAGCTTCAGTTTTCCTTGTAAGTTTATTGTGTGGCAGTTCATTGAATGTCTTTCCAAAAGCCATACACACATCGGCTGCACTATCTTCATCAAACCAACCCATTGTTTCAGTGAGCATTTCACCTCGTTTGTCAGACTCAATTTGCCTTCAGCTAATCCCAGTTAGCTGAAAATGATTAACCCATTGTCTTCCAAGTGACAATTCATTTTGATGCATATTGTATCCCCATCACTAGCATTAGGCTAGACTAGCCTGTGGTCACTGGATTTCTTCCTCTCCTCTCTCTGGATCAGACTTAAAACATTCGGCCACTCCCGTAATCAAAGATGATTGAAAATCTGTGGCCAGTTTTACTACTAATACAAGTTTACTTCAGCAACCTCAGAGAGTGACAAACTGAGTGAATCTGAGTGCTCCCAACTTTTGATGCATGGCTTTATAACTTTGAACCTTATCAATGTGTCCAAATCTTGTTCTGTGCTGTGACATTGTCAGAATTATAATTTTGTTTAGATTCATCATCCATATTTATTGTGTTAATTGTTAATTGTCAAGGTAATAAATAGATTAATGATTTGTTTTTGACATCTTGTGGGCCAGATTGGGCTGATCTGGTTCTCTTTCCTGGAATTATCACCAGTAGACTTTAGACTTTAGGAATACAGTGTGGAAACAGGCACTTCAGCCCACTGAGTCCGCGCTGACCAGCGAGCACCCTGTACACTAACCTGCACGTATGCTAAGGACAATTTTACATCTTACCAAAGTCAACTAAACTGCAAACCTGTACATCTTTGGAGTGTGGGAGACCCATACAGTCATCGGGAGAAAGCACAACTCAATACTGACAGCCCCCTAGAAAGGATCGAACCCTGGACTGGCAGCAACTCTATTATTGTGCCACTGTGATGCCCACCTCACGGAATTCTCAGTTCCTGAAATAATTGTAAACACCACCAGTACTTTTTATGTAGACCAAAAAAGTAGCCAGTATGCATTTTAAATAAAAATTAAACTACATTGAATAACTATTTTTTTTTAATCAATATACCCTCTCTGCTGTTTTGATTTTGAGACCCATCGACTTCTAATTGAATAAACTACCAATTGAAAAATATTAAATTAAATTAAAACTCTAAAAATTTGAAAATCTAGTTTTTAACCTTTATAGAGATCCTGGTCTGTACTGACACGTACTGACATAACAAAGCCACAAATCACCACTATTCCTGGATTAGTTAACAGTGGAGGCCAATTCACTAGATGTTTTCAAGAGAGAGTTAGATATAGCACTTCGGGCTATTGAGGGAGTGCAGCGTAGGTTCACGAGGTTAATTCCCGGGATGGCAGGACTGTCATATGTTGAAAGAATGGAATGACTGGGCTTGTATACACTGGAATTTAGAAGGATCAGAGGGGATCTTTTTGAAACATATAAGATTTGTAAGCGATTGGACACGCTAGATGCAGGAAACATGTTGGGGGAGTCCACAACCAGGGGCTACAGTTCAAGAATATGGGCTAAGCCATTTAGAATGGAGATGAGGAAAAACTTTTGCACCCAGAGAGTTGTGAATCTGTGGAATTCTCTGCCATGCATGGCAGTGGAGGCCAATTCTCTGGATACCTTCAAGTTCAATTTTATTCGTCACATGCACCATAAGGTGCAGTGAAATGAATTTACCATGCAGCATTACAATTAAAAAAGTACATAATGCACAACATAATTCAACACATCCGCCACAGCATTCTTCACTGTGGTGGAAGGCAATACAGTTCAGACAGCCTCCTCCTCCTCCTCCTCCTCCTCCTCCTCCTCCTCCTCCTCCTCCTCCTCCTCCTCCTCCTCCTCCTCCTTGTTCACCCGTGGTCGCCTCTACGGACGGCCCGATGTTCAAGCCCTCTGGTTGGGAACCCCATAATCAAGACAAAACCCTCTACCTTAATTTGAGCAAAACTGGGCAGATTGTGATCAACATCAGAAAGCGAAGCGGTACTCACATACATTGATGGCGCCAATGCAGAGATGGTTGAAATCTTCTATCTGTAAGGAATAAATATCACCGGCAATCTGTCCTGGACTAGCCACATTGAAGCAATGGCCAAACAGCACACCAATGCCTCTACCGCCTTAGAAATGTTAGGATGTTCGGCTCTCACCAACTTCTAAAGGGCGCCGTAGAAAGCATTTTATCAGGATGCTCTCCATCAACAGCCCAATCCAAAACCGCAAATAATTGCAGGACGTTGTGGACATGGCCCAGTCCATCAGGCAAACCAACCTCCCTTCCATTAACTCCATCTACACTACACGCTGTCTCGACAAGGCCACCAGCATATTCAAGGATCAGGCTCACCCTGGTCACGCCCTCTTCTCCCTCCTATCAGGCAAGAGGTATCGAAGTTTGAAAACACATCGCTCCAGATTCAGTGACAGTTTCTTCCCAGCTGTTATCAGGCAACTGTACAGTAGCTAGAGGACTGGAGACCTTTGAACTACTTTAATCTGACTTTATCTTGTACTAAACAGTATACCCTTTATCCTGTATCTATACCATAGTGGACGGCTTGATTGTAATCATGCATTGTATTTTTCCTGACTAGACAGTACTAGATAGTACATAACAACAGTAATAAATTTAGTAATTAACTAAACTGTGTAAGATTTTGAGGGGAGCTGAAAAAATGCTTTTTCTTGGGGGGGTATCTAAAATGAATCCAAGTTGTCGGATGCCTGTTTGAGAGTTGAGGCAGACTTTCTTCTCTCAGAGTGAATCTTTGTAGTGTTCTTTAGAGAGCTGTGGAGATTGACGGACTTTCAAATAACAAGGAAAATAAAGGACATAAGGAGCAAGCATGGATATGGTGCAGTGGCTAGGACTGGATCACCCTTGCTCTTATTGAATAGAGTAACAGGCTTCAGGGGCACAAAGACCTATTCCTGTTGTAAATTCTTATATTCTTATGTAATACACAGCAAACATCCAAAAATATCGTCCTCCATAATGCAAATGAAAAGGAAAGCACTCAGAGCTAAAATAATCATATAACCATATAACCATATAACAATTACAGCACGGAAACAGGCCATCTCGGCCCTTCAAGTCCGTGCCGAACAACTTTTTGCCCTTAGTCCCACCTGCCTGCACTCATACCATAACCCTCCATACCCTTCTCATCCATATGCCTATCCAATTTATTTTTAAATAATACCAACGAACCTGCCACCACCACTTCCACTGGAAGCTCATTCCACACCGCTACCACTCTCTGAGTAAAGAAGTTCCCCCTCATGTTACCCCTAAACTTCTGTCCCTTAATTCTAAAGTCATGTCCTCTTGTTTGAATCTTCCCTATTCTCAAAGGGAAAAGCTTGTCTACATCAACTCTGTCTATCCCTCTCATTATTTTAAGGACCTCTATCAAGTCCCCCCTTAACCTTCTGCACTCCAGAGAATAAAGACCTAACTTATTCAACCTAGCTCTGTAACTTAGCTGTTGAAACCCAGGCAACATTCTAGTAAATCTCCTCTGTACCCTTTCTATTTTGTTGACATCCTTCCTATAATTGGGCGACCAAAATTGTACACCATACTCCAGATTTGGTCTCACCAATGCCTTGTACAATTTTAACATTACATCCCAGCTTCTATACTCAATGCTCTGATTTATAAAGGCTAGCATACCAAAAGCTTTCTTTACCACCCTATCTATATGAGATTCCACCTTCAAGGAACTATGCACGGTTATTCCCAGATCCCTCTGTTCAACTGTATTCTTCAATTCCCTACCAATTACCATGTACGTCCTATTTTGATTTGTCCTGCCAAGGTGTAGCACCTCACATTTATCAGCATTAAACTCCATCTGCCATCTTTCAGCCCATTTTTCCAACTGGCCTAAATCACTCTGTAGACTTTGGAAATCCTCTTCATTATCCACAACACCCCCTATCTTGGTATCATCTGCATACTTACTAATCCAATTTACCACCCCTTCATCCAGATCATTGATGTACATGACAAACAACAAAGGACCCAACACAGATCCCTGAGGCACCCCACTAGTCACCTGCCTCCAACCCATGGCTGTCTACTAGCTTTTGCTATTTGCATCCCTCGCCCCAACCATTCTAGTTTAAAGTCTCCCCAGTGGCCTTTGCAAATTTCCCCGCCAGGATATTGGTCCCCCTCGGGTTCAAGTGCAACCCATCCTTTCTGTACAGGTCCCACCTACCCCAAAAGAAGTCCCAATGATCCAGAAACTTGAATCCCTGCCTTCTGCACCAGTCTTTCAGCCAAGCATTTATCCTCCTGAGATTGTTACCTTTTTGGTCCTTTTCCTCAACTCTCCTCCCAAGTCCTTAAATCCTCCCTTCAGGACCTCTTCCCTTTTTTTACCTATGTCATTGGTACCTATATGTACCACGACCTCAGGCTCCTCTCCCTCTGATTTGAGGATATCTTGGACACGTTGAGACACGTCCGAGACCTTGGCACCAGGGAGGCAGACCACCATCCTGGTGTCCCGACTGCGTCCACAGAATCGCCTATCCGACCCCCTAAAAATAGAGTCCCCAATTACTATTGCCCTCCTCTTTTTTCCCTACCTTTCGGAGCAACAGGGCCGGTCTCTGTGCTGAAGGCCCTGTTGCTCCGAAATCAATTACAGATTTGTTTTAATTCTCCTGATAGTTATCTTCAATACAAGGGTGTAAGTAAATAATAAAATTAAAAGGTTTTAAAACTTTTTTTTGTTGTTGTTGTTGTTTCCAAGTTAGATTTTAAATCACAGTACTTAAAGTATTCCTGTGCCAGTGCCATTCTATATAAAGAAACGTTTACGATCATGATGGATTGGCTGCCTAATATAAAGGTCATTTGCACTTTGACCAACAATCTGTAAGTGTTTTAACAACTATTATGATTGTGAGGCATAATTCATTTTGCAGAACAAGTAATCTAGTTATTTTACTGCTGTAATAAAATGATCTGGGATGGAAGAAAAACTGATCAATGAAATAGCCAGAAGATAAATGGCCACTGCCCAATACTTGTGTTTGCCAAGGAGTTGTGACTTTTTTCAAAGAAAAATGAAAATTCACATGGCTGTGAATATTGAAGCAGTAAATTAGAAATCATATGAATATATAAATCTTTATCAGGCAGAGTTTTTAATTTATAATGGTAAAGGAGAGCTACATGTGGCTAATATATATAAAAAGGCTTTTTTTTTTGCAATGGATCCTTTCTCATTTTGGAAACAAAATACAAAAGAAACAATTTCTGCCTTGAAGGGAACACACCTCCTGTCATTTGGAGAATGCCACTGATGACAGCCGGAAAGTATATTTAAAGCCTGATCTTTCCAACTAAAGGGAAGGAATGTCAAGTTTAACAAAAAAAATAAGCATGCTGCAGTTGGAATTAAAAAAAGGATAAACTTACAAAAAAAGAAATACATAATTTACAGATCAAAACTCTTTCTCAGTATGGTCCCTAAAATTCAAATCATAGCTTTAGTTTCCATTCACTGCAAACGACCTTCGTTCTTTCAGGGTGTTGGGGTTATTCTGAGGAGTGCTCTGGAACTTAAGTGTGAGGCACCTAAGTTTGTGTTGAAATTCAATGGCGCCAAGTTGCAATAGCTTAAAAGTCTTGAAAATGAAATGCAGACACAAAAGAGCATCTGTTTCAGATATTTAACACTGTTGTTGCTCAGCAGTTGTTCAAATATAAAATTCCTGGCCATCTGCACAAAGAAATGAAAATCTGGCTTCTTAAACATCTCAGAAATCAGTCTTCTGCTTACACAACTATATCACCAGTGGATTGTGTCACAGTTCATACCAGGGAGCACTATTCATAGAATTTGAGCTGTTGAATGATATGCAAAAATGTGAAATAATACAGCACTGAAACAGGCTCCTTGGTCCACAATGTCTTTGCTAAACCAGATGCCAATTTGTACTAATATCCACTGCCTGCAAGTAATCCATATCCCTCTATTTCTTGCATATCCATGTGCCTATCTAAAAACCTCTTAAACACCGCTGTTGTATCTGCTTCCACCATCACTCTGAGCAACACATTCCTCGTAGCCACCACTCTCTGTGTAAATGAAACTTGCCCTGCACGTCCCCTTTACACTTTTCCCTCCGACTTTGAAGCTACACCCTCTAGTATTTGACAGTCCTACTGTTGGAAAAAAGGTTCTAACTGTCTACTCTATATATGGCTCTCATAGTTTCATTTACTTCTATCAGGTCTACTCTCAACCTCCAATGCTGCAGAGAAAATTATTCAAGTTTATCCCTATAATGAAAACTCTCCAATCCAGGCAGCAGATGTCTCATCTACACCCACGGACACCACTGATTCCATGCAACTTCCGTACACCTGTCAGAAGAAGGGTCTCGACCCAAAATGTCACCCATTCCTTCTATCCAGAGATGCTACCTGTCCCGCTGAGTTACTCCAGCAGTTTGTGTCTATCTTCCGTACATCTTTAACTTCTGGATCAACCTACCATGGGGGACTTTACAAATGCCTTACTAAAATCCACATAGACAACATCCACTGCCTTACTCTCATCAATCACCTATGACACCTCCTAAAAAACTAATTCAAATTTATAAGACGTGATCTGCCATGGACAAAGCCATGATGACGTCCTTAGTTATCCCATTTTCTTCCAAATGGGAATAAATTCTATTCCAAAGTATCCGCTCCAATAGCTTCCCTACCACTGTCTCAAGACTCAGCGGCCTGCAATTTTCTAGATTATCTCTACTTCCCATTCAACCACTGTCCTCACCTGCCTCACACATCCACAGTTCACACCAGCCCCATTCATTTCTTGTCCCACTCATTTACTGTCCACACCAGTCCGACTCATAAGTGGCTCCACCCTCAATTGACTTCCTGCTTCCTAATATATATATTTTTTAATGAATTTGGATGCTTTGACTGTGTTTTACCCGACCCTCACTGTTCCCACTGGCCATCAAATTATAAAAGGAAGGTGGACTATTTACTATTGAGTGTGATTTTATGGCTGCATTGTAGAGGGAAAAGGTAATATAACTTTCAATATTTTTAACATATAGTCTCAGTTTGTTTATCAACAGTAAATGGTCTAAAATCTAGAAGATGGACATTGAAAAGACTGATTGGATTAAAGTACTTCAGTCAGAAGTATAGACTAGACTGCCTTGACATGTATCAGAAACTGACAGCTTATACAAATTCAGAAGAGTGCTGGATGAGTCCCTGGTGTTTTCCAGATCTCTGAATTCCTTTTTCTCATACCAAAGATTTGTGTTCTCTTTTATGGGAGTACATCTACCATCAGACTAAAATTATAAAGGAACTTGGCCAACTGATATATTTTGTGGACAATATGAGTTCAGAATTTGTGCATGGCAATTGTATGTTTAACTTAATCACTAGATAAATGGATGCAGAAAACAAGGAGCAGTCAGTAGTTGTTGTGACTCTAGGCTGATTATGCCCTTTTTTAGGAGATTTTCCATTGGGAATAGTTGCATGAATTTAAAGTATGGACGTGGTTATCTGCTTGAAGCCAGGATTTTCCCTGTAGTTGAAACTGACTGAACTTGAATTTTTAAGCACTTGTTTCTGAGCAGTAGTGTTTATGATTTTAAAGATGCATGTTTGGTCTATGTTTCACAGAAAACAAATTTAGCATTCAGCCAGAGCAGGGTGAGAGATAGGGCTAAAAATGTATAACCCCCATTCTTCATGCTTCAATGCCTTCAAGCACAGCTCGCTGGAAATACAAAAGCACTGAATACCCTTTTAACTAATAGTAAGAGGTTGTGCAGACAAATTGGATCTCCTCATAAATATGTGTGTTGGACTAATCTTCAGTTTAACCCATTTAGCATTCTTGAATATTTCACAATTATACGAACTTTGTAATAATTACCAATTTTGATATTCTGGTAAATTGCATTGCCGATATGTGTTCTGTATGTCAGAAACAGAGAGGTTAAACAGCAGTGAGCATCTGCTTGTTTTGGACTCACCCCCTGCTAATATTTATAGTGTGCTTGACCTTCGGCTCAACCTCAAAGAATAAGGAATGTAGACATCTACTGGTAAATGTCATGTTGTTCCCCCTTCCGGTGTCAATACCTTCTACACTTAGCTTCAATGTCTTCTACACTTCACACCAAAATCTTTAGTATGTTAATTGTTTTAATGTATTCTACAGTCTGGATTCATGGCAGTTTTGGGTTAAACAGAAAAACACCGTTCTACTTAAACATTAAGTTGGTTGGCCAATTTGTTTTCATTCCAGAATTCATATCAAATGCAAAACTCTGGCATTTCCCATGTACTGACTGCCTGAATATGGTTTTTTTTTTACGTTGCTATTACAGTGCCCTCCATAATGTTTGGGACTAAGACCCATCATTTATTTATTTGCCTCTGTACTCCACAAGTTGAGATTTGTAATAGAAAAAAATCACATGTGGTTAAAGTGCACATTTTCAGATTATAAGAAAGGCCATTTTTATACATTTTGGTTTCACCATGTAGAAATTACAGCAGTGTTTATACATAGTCCCCCCGTTTCATGTTTAGTATTTGTTACATTTCCTTTGCATGCAATGACTGCTTGAAGTCTGTGATTCATGGACATCACCAGTTGCTGGGTGTCTTCTCTGGTGATGCTCTGCAAGGCCTGTAGAGCAGCCATCTTTAGCTTATGCTTGTTTTGGGGGCTAGTCCCCTTCAGTTTTCTCTTCAGCCTATAAAAGGCATGCTCAATTAGGTTCAGATTGGGTGATTGACTTGGCCAGACAAGAATTGACCATTTTTTTAGCTTTGAAAAACTCCTTTGTTGCTTTAGCAGTGTGTTTGCTGAAGAATGAACCACCGGCAATGAATTTTGAGGCATTTGTTTCAACTTGAGCAGATAGGATGTGTCTATACACTTCAGGATTCATTATGCTACTACCATCAGCAGTTGTATCATCAATGAAGATCAGTGAGCCTGTACCTTCAGCAACCGTACATGCCCAGGCCATAACACCCACACCACTGTGTTTCACAGATGAGGTGGTATGCTTTGGATCTTGGCCAGTTCCTTCTCTCCTCCATACTTTGCTCTCACCATCACTCTGATATAAGTTAATCTTCGTCTCATCTGTCCACAAAACCTTTTTTCCAGAACCGTGGTTGCTCTTTCGAGCACTTCTTAGCAACTGTAACTTGACCATCCCATTTTTGCGGTTAACCAGTGGATTGCATCTTGCAGTGTAGCCTCTGTATTTCTGTTCATGAAGCCTTCTGCGGACAGTGGTCATTGATAAATCCACACCTGACTCCTGAAGAGTGTTTCTGGGATGTCAGAACTGTGTTTGGAGATTTTTCTTTATTATAGAGGGAATTCTGTCATCGGCTGTGGGGGGTCTTCCCTGGCCTGCTAGTCCCTTTGCAATTAGTAGGCTCACCGGTGCTCTCTTCTTCATAATTTTTGGTAAGCCAAAGGTTTGGCAGGTGTCTCTTAACAGTTTTATTCTTGTTTCTGAGTCTCATAGTGGCTTCTTTGACTTTCATTGGCACAACTTTGGTCTTCATGTTGAAAAACAGCAATAAAAATTTCCAAAGGTGGTGGAAAGACTGGAGGAAAGACTAGGTGCTGAGAGCTCTCTTATACCTGCATTAAGAAGGCATTAAACACACCTGAGCAGCTGCAAACACCTGTGAAGCCATGTGTCCCAAACATTATGGTGCCCTGAAATGGAGAACTATGTATAAACACAGCTGTAATTTCTACTAGGTGAAACCAAAATGTATAAAAAAATACCCTTTAATAAAATTTGACAATGTGCACTTTAACCACATGTGATTTTTTTCCTTTACAAATCTCAAATTGGGGACTACAGAGGCAAATAAATAAATGATAGGTCTTTGTCCCAAACATTATGGAGGGCACTGTATATATTACACATTAGTAATTCTGAAGTCAATATCTAAGATGTATGGTTTTTCTTTTTTAATTGCTACATTAAGAATGAATTTATAAGTTATAGCAGTACATTTAAAATATTTAAAATGGAGCTCCGACAGTTGATACAATTGCATTCAAGTTGACTCAGATTTGATCTATTCCAGATGTGTGGCTAAGGTCTAGATCAATTCCACTGCTCCTGACCTCAAATCTCAAAACTTTTTTGCGCAACTGGCCAAATGGCTTGCTGTAGAGACCAACCACATGATATGTGGCTGTGCATGCAAACTAGTCCATTACGTCAAAAGCCAGCTCAGCTGTTGTCTCTGAGCAGCATGTGGTTTTTGTAGCAGTATGCAACCCACAGGCAAAGAGAAGGACGTGTTTAGTACCAGCATGACACTTATTAGAATTAACCGTGCTAAAGTTCACTGAAGGAAAGCCTTACTTTTTTTACATTCCCTGCAAGTGAAGCTTGAATAAAATGGTAAAAAATCTCCAGTATAGTTGTGACACAAAAGCAGTCCAGTTACATTTAATGGGGAGGAATGTTACTTTATCTCTGTGAAAACAGTGAGTTAAATGTTTTGGCATTAATATTTAAAATTGGGTGAATGGCCCTGAAGAATTCTATAAATCCCCTTATTTGTGGAGAAAAACTGTTGAATAACACATCTGTTGTCACATCTTCCCACGGACTAAGAAAAGCTGGGATATTTTCAGAACATGCCATAATGCTTCCTTGTTAAGATAGCATTTTGAGGACAAAACATTTTCATCTATCATTATTGTAAATGCTGATTAACCACCTGACGATTACTTACCACTTACGATTCCAAGACTTAACTTATTTTACTATGTTAGGATGCCTGTGATCAGGCGGCATGCTCAGATCAAAAAGGGCATTTTAATTCAATTAATCAGTACAGATAATTCAATTAATTGAGTAGAATATTTCATGGTTGGCTAGCTAGAAGAGTTACTGTTGATAACTGTGACTATGATTGTTGTAAAAATCAATATTACCAGACTGGTTCACTAAAATCTTTTTGGGAAGGAAATCTGCCAACTTTACCGTTACTGACGTGATAGGTATGGAGAACTCCGTACTTTCAATGTAAGCATGCCTTGTTGGTGCAGCAGTACCATTGTGCTAATTGGGGCAAATTACAAAAAGATCTAACACCTCAAGTCTAGCAAGTCTGCTATTATCTTCCAGTTATCATTCAGAATACAGATTCAGGGTCAGATTCGTGTCATGATTTGCAGCAGGAGTAACTAAAATTGTAATATCAACTTATAAGTTGCAACACTGGATGTGGACAGACTACACAACAGAACCAGGATGCTACAGACAAACATGCTGCTTTTATCGATCACGCACCTGCCTCTCAATGTTACCCCACTCTCATCTCAAATTTATCTTTCTGCTCATCATCCTCCACCCTTCCACTTATCACCTACCAGCTTCTGCCTGGCCGCTCTCTTTATACTGTCTCCCTTCCCACTCCATTCTCATCCCTCAACCTGATTCAACAGTTCCCTCCCTCCCCCATTCCCAGGGTACAGGATTCCAGAGATTCACCACCCTGGTGAAGAAATTGCAACATACCTTGATTTCAAAGAACCATCTCTTTCCCTAGAAACTATGTCCCATCCTTTTAAAACTTTGTAGCTTTAAGGTGAAGACGGGCAAAGTATAAATGAGATGTAGGGGGGAGAATTCTTTACACAGAAGGTGCTGGATGTCTGGAATGCACTGCAAGGTGTGTTGCAGGAGGTAGATGTGAATGTGGTGTGTTTGGCATAGACATTGCCTGTTTCTATGCTGCACTGTTCCATGTTCTGAAACTCTCCCATCAGTGAAAACATCTTGACATCTATCTTAGGTAGACAAAAGTGCTGGAGAAACTCAGCAGGTGCAGCAGCATCTATGGAGCGAAGGAAATAGGCAACATTTTGGGCCGAAACCCTTCTTCAGACCACTATCTTGACATCTGTCTTGATGAAGGGTCCCGACCAGAATCGTGACCTATTCGTGTACTCCAGAGATACTGCCTGACCCACTGAGTTAGTCCACCACTTTGTGCCTTTTTGTGGAAACCAGCATCTGCAGTTTCTTGTGTGAACATCTATCCTGTCACACCGACCACTCGCCCACCGGGACCACCCACGCATCGCCCGCCGACACCGACTCCACTGCCCGCGGACTCCTACCTTCGGGCCCGCCGACCCACGACACTCCACCGCCCATATATATGTTTATATCCAGCAGCCCGCATCCGTCGCCTCACCTACAGACTGGACTGTGCAGCGGGCCTGAAGCCTCCACGTTGCTCACTCCTCCCACCACTCTGTTGTTAACGGAACTGGGTCCTAGTGCCCGTCTCCCCAGCCCCGGTGACCTCAGTGGCTATTCCACTGGGTCTTCCCCATCCCCCTCCTACCATGTAACCCCCGCTCTTTCCCACCCACACCATAGCCCCCATACCCCCCCACCCCCTGACCACCCTCCACCCCCCCACCACACAACGCTCCGTCCTCAGTCCACTCACCTGCCTTCCTCCAGCCACAACCCCCATCCCTGCCGCGTGTTCACCATCCCCCCGGACCTCCCCCTCTCCGACACCGAAAGGTCGGTCCTCAGCAGAGGTCTTACCTTTGTCCCCCTCCGTCCCCACCTCAATGAGTTTCGCGCCCACCATGACTTGGAGCTCTTCTACCGTCGCCTCCGCCTCACAGCGTTTTTCCACGGGAACAAGTCCTCGTCCCCCACTGATGATCCCTTTTCCTGTCTCCCACGTACCCCCTCCTCGTGGACCCCCCCTCGTGGCCCTCCAGCTTTAGAACTCTTTATTCAGAACTGCCGTCGGGACATCAACCGCCTCGACTTCTCCACTCCCCTGTCTCACTCCAATCTCTCCCCCTCCGAACGTATTGCCAACGACTCACTCCGCAACAACCCAGACTGGGTTATCAAACCCGCCGACAAGGGAGGTGCTGTGGTAGTCTGGCGCGTCGATCTCTACAAAGCAGAGGCCACGCGCCAACTCTCGGACACCTCCTCCTACTTACCCCTGGACCATGACCCCACTGACGAGCACCAGGCCACCATCTCGAGCACCATAACCGGCTTCATCAACTCCGGCTCCCTACCCCCCCGAGCCTCCAACCTCATCGTTCCCCAGCCTCGCACAGCCCGATTTTACCTTCTCCCCAAAATCCACAAACCCGACTGCCCCGGCAGACCCATTGTCTCTGCCTGTTCGTGCCCCACCGAACACATTTCCACATACCTTGACTCCATCCTATCCCCCTTTGTTAAATCCCTCCCCACCTATGTTCAAGACACCTCAGACACTCTCCGTCGGCTCCGCACATTCCGTTGTCCAGGCCCCCATCCTCTCATCTTCACCATGGACGTCCAGTCACTATACACCTGCATCCCCCACCAGGATGGTCTCAAAGCCCTCCAGTACTTCCTCGACCAGAGGAGCAACCCATACCCATCCACTGACACCCTCCTCCGCCTAGTGGAGTTGGTCCTTACCCTCAACAACTTCTCTTTTGACTCCTCCCATTTCCTCCAAACACAAGGCGTAGCTATGGGCACACGCATGGGCCCTAGCTACGCCTGCCTCTTTGTCGGGTACGTCGAACAATCTTTGTTCTCGGCGTACCAGGGCCCCACCCCCGACCTTTACCTCCGTTACATTGACGACTGCTTTGGTGTCACCTCCTGCACCCACGCAGAACTGACTGACTTCATCCATTTCACCACCAACTTCCATCCGGCACTCAAATATACTTGGACCATTTCCGACATTTCCCTACCATTCCTTGACCTCACCATCTCTATTGCAGGTGATACACTCCTGACTGACATCCACTACAAACCAACTGACTCCCACAGCTACCTGGACTACTCTTCCTCCCACCCTGCTTCCTGCAAGGACTCCATCCCCTATTCCCAATTCCTCCGTCTACGCCGCATCTGCACCCAGGATGACGTGTTCCACACCAGGTCATCGCAAATGTCCTCGTTCTTCAGAGAACGGGGTTTCCCCTCCCCCACTATAGATGAGGCCCGCACCAGGGTCTCCTCCATACCCCGCAACACTGCCCTCTCTCCCCATTCCCCCGCTCACAACAAGGGCCGAGTCCCCCTGGTCCTCACCTTTCACCCCACCAGCCAGCGCATACGACAGATAGTCCTCCGCCAGTTTCGTCACCTCCAACGTGACCCCTCCACTCGCCACATCTTCCCATCTCCCCCCCTGTCTGCCTTCCGCAAAGACCGCTCCCTCCGCAACTCCCTCGTCAATTCTTCCCTTCCCTCCCGCTCCACTCCTTCCCCGGGCACTTTCCCTTGCAACCGCAAGAGATGCTACACTTGTCCCTTCACCTCCCCCATCCACTCCTTTCAGGGACCAAAGCAGTCATTCCAAGTCCGACAGAGGTTCACCTGCACCTCCTCCAACCTCATCTACTGCATCCGTTGCTCCAGATGCCAGCTGGTCTACATCGGTGAGACCAAGCGGAGGCTGGGCGATCGTTTCGCCGAATACCTCCGCTCGGTCTCGCTCGGTGGCTCAGCACTTCAACTCCCCCTCCCACTCCGTATCCGACCTCTCGGTCCTGGGCCTCCTCCACGGCCAGAGTGATCAACACCGCAAGTTGGAGGAACAGCACCTCATATTCCGCTTGGGGAGTCTGCATCCTCTGGGCTTAAACATTGAATTTTCTCAATTCTGTTAACCCAGACTGCCTCCCCCCCCACCTCTCCCTCTGCCCTCTGGCCTTGACATTCCTTCTCCATCTCCCCCCCCCCTCCCCCCCAGTCGCACTAGCTTCTCATTTTCACACCACAAACAGCTTACAATGGCCTGCTTCCTTTATCACCAATACTTTTTTGCATATCTTTCACTCATTGTTCCTTATCTCTCCACATCACTGTTTATATCTCTCGTTTCCCTGATCCCTGACCAGTCTGAAGAAGGGTCTCGACCCGAAACGTCGCCTATCTCCTTCGCTCCTTAGATGCTGCTGCACCCGCTGAGTTTCTCCAGCTTTTTGTGTAACCATCTATCCTGTCAAGTCCCCTCAGGATCTTATACAGTATGTTTCAACATGATCACTCTAAATCTAATAAATTCCAAAGAATACTGACCTGAACTGTTTTGTCTCTCCTGAAAGGACAATCCTTTCACTCCTGAAATTAGCTTGATGAACTGTATCAAAACTACAAAATATTTTCTTATTAAGGAGGACAAAACTGCATATTTTTCTACATGTGGCCTCACCAATATTCTATACCGTTACAACTAAACTTAAATCATTTTAAACTCCAACCCTTTGCAATAACGATAGATATGCCTCTTTCCTTCTTAACTATTTGCTGCATCTGCCTTCTAAGATCTAGATCCCTCTGTTCTGCACTATTCGC